>JARFJB010001496.1:5710000-6182500 GCA_036346205.1 Vesta saturnalis | reverse complement strand
GACGCCGCATTTATTTACTGAGAATAAATTACATAGAAGTATAAAATAAACACTTTATGATAATCGTATAACGTAAAGCAGTTGTTTTACGTCGTAAACGTAGACATTACAAGATACTATAAGGTCTGAACCATAATTTTAATTGAAGAGCTATACAGAAGTAACAATATGTTGGTACTATGAAAGACCTTATCGCATCTGTTCCATCACAAAAATCCAAATTGTAGTTTTATTATCTGTACATGCTTTAAAATGGATATTTTATCACACATTGATTAAGTATTATAGGTAATTATCTTTTGTGGTTTACTTTGCTTTGCGTATAACTTCCATTATGAATATTCATTTCCAGATAGCGGACACAACGTGAATGTAAAAATAAACCCAAAATTTCAATAAAACCAGGTTTCCAATCTACATGTTAGTATAAGATGCGCGTTCTCCGCGTCAGAAAAAATATGGTTACCTTAAATTTTGATGTATCCAACTGAAATAAAGCCTTAGTGTTTTTTTTTAAATTAGTCGAATTTACGTACCTATCTTCATATTAGCATTAGAATATCCATGTCAAAGCATATTTGCATTCAATGTTAATGTATTCAGCTCAAATCAAGCCTTTCTTTGAGAAAGTTTAATGTATAAATATGGATTGTTATTATAAACGATAAAATGTGGATGACAAAACATGTTTACCTTAAATGTTAATGTATTAAATTACATTTTTACATATTTTACTTAAACGCAGTTTTTGAATACGTGGCCGGCGGCAAATATTTGTTTTTCATAAATTTTAATTTATAATAATGTCATAATAATAACGTTTATTTACCAAACAAAATTATCCAATTCGAGTTTATAGAAAAATAACTTAACATTGTAACTTATAATTTAAAATGAAATCATACTATGGTGTTTAGATTAAGGTCACAGGGTGCTATATTGATTAGCACTATTACCCATAAATATATCGAGTACATGTTCCAGTTGTCTCCACATTAAGGACTTTTTTAACTTAATGGCATTATTAAATTTAACACATTTGACAATACCTCACACTAATCGTTTCTCATTATTCTTTGAACATTAATATATACGTATCTACAAAAATTATTTGCAAAATACTTAGCAATTTATACAGAAAATGTCAAATTACCAGTTTTAGTGACTTTGTACTTGATGTGGTCATTAAGTGATCTGGTTTTGGCCATTATGTGGTTACCATAACGAAGAATATGACTAATGAATATTAAAACATGACAGTTCAGTAAAGCTCACGAATAGGCAATTGTCATCTAAAGTCATATTCTTGCTTAGAGTAATGTGAAATAAAATAATTTAATGAACCATAACTTGAAAGATTTTATTTAAATGAAAACGTAAACAATTTATGTTTGAAAAATCTGGAACACTGGCAGGATCTGTAACAAACAATATACAATCACGTACCACACAAAATTAAAAATCACCGATCTCGTTTCACTAGAGCGAACTAAAGAACTTTTCTAATATATACTCCATCACCGAGGAACGCTTCGTTGCTTATCTGGTGAAAGTGAAGGTGAAAGTTATGAAAGCTTAATTAGTTCTGGGTAGCCTAAATGTCCTTGATCGTCATTATTCATTAGAATTCGTTTTTGAAGATCTCCAAACTTTCATAACAATCAAGTTCGTGCTTATTACTAACATGTTTGATTAAGGATACCTTATCTAGTATATAATTTTCATCAAACATATGTAGGACTACGGCAGACTTGTCCCAAGGTTATATGAGCTAAATGTTCTTTTAAGCGAAGTTTGATAGGTTGTTTAATTTTCCCCACATTTATTTGTTCATAATTTTTACAATTAATTTTATAAACTCCCAACCTATCCTGATTATCCACTTTATCATTTGGATTTCTTAGAAGTATTTGCAAACTATTATCTGAAGTAGTGACTGTTTTCAAATTAATTTCGAAAAGATTTTAGATAGACACTTTGTATAAGCAGGATAGTTTGGTACCACTTCATCTGAAAACCCATTGTATGCAGCAATTTTTTATTATGATTCTGAACTGAAGGAAAAATATTATTCAATCTATAAACTGAAAAGTTAAAATCTGAGAGTTTATGCTGTCTACAATGATTTGAGTCATTGGTTGTGAATCCTTTAGTGCTAGTTTCCATACAATAAATACCTATATTTAGTTTATTACCATTTCTTGTTACCAGAGTATCAAGGAATGGGAGACTGTCATCTACCTCTATCCCAAAGGTCAATTTGATTGTCGGAAATTTAGAATTTAAGTTTTCTACAAAGTCCTCAACACTACAAGGATGGCAAACACATCATCCACGTACCTAATCCAAACTCTATGAAAATAAAGCAAATCGCGTTTGAGTCTGTCTCAAATTTACCCTTGAATAGATGGCCATAAACGGAGATAAGCTATTGCCTATTGTCGTACCATGTTCTTGCTGGAAAATTGATGGTTAATTTTGTTTCATACATAGTTCTGTTAATTTAAGAAAATATTCTACTTCTCTATCGTCCAAATGGTTTTGTTTTAAAACATCTTCTAAACAAACTAAGGTTTCATCTATTGAAACGGTCGGAAACAGTGAACAAACGTCGAATGAGACTAAAAGTTCATCTTCTGTAAGTTCGATGTTTATAATTTTATTAATAAATACTGCACATACACCTAGATTCAAAGTAAATAGTAAATACAATAACACATTTATTTTATAGTGTCACACATAAATATGGAAATTAAAATATCATGCCTACGTTCCCTAGATCCAGCTATTTCAATAACATGTCTAGAATATGTAACTGGATCCAATGGTCGAGTTCTGCTTCGGTTTAACTACTGTATGGTTAACTTAATTATAAAATAAAAATAAAAAATTATAAATATTCTTCCAGGATTCAACGTTTGAATCATTCACAAAACATAAACATGAAATACAATATGAATACCTTTTATCGTTGAATATACCTAGTCCATTATCGATTACTTCTTGATCTTTAAGTTCTCCACTACGATACATGCCAATAACTTGCTATTTCCATTCTTCAATTACCAATTTGCCATTGGTCTCTTGATAGACCAATTTATAGTTTATCTCTTGAACTATTCGATACAACTTGCCTGAGTTGTCATCAGCTGTTTCCTTGTTTACACAACTTAGGTTATAATATTAAAATTACGTCAATTACATTTACGATGTAATTATTTAAACCAACTGTTTACTTAGTTAATGTTAAGTTTCAAATTCAATTGTCATTAACAATCCTTAAACCTTCCATTTATAACTAGTAATTCGCTCCCCCAATATTACACGGTTCTAAGTAACATCAAGGTGAAATTGAGATACATTGTTCACAAAATTATAGCTGGTATGAAAACTAAAATATGATATTTTTTAATAAAATGCAATTGCTACAGGCTAATTTACTGTTTGAAAATAAAATTTATTCAGAATTCAGTCAATAAATGTTAACGGTTACTTAGAAATATTCATAAAAATATAACACATACTACCTTGTTGTTCTTATTAAATTAAAAAAAATTCACAAAATGTAATATACAACTTTAGAACATTGAATATTTAAATATTATAGGCACTAATATTTTAGTTTGTTGCTTTTCTTTTTCTCTGTTTCGTTGATTTTGCAGGAAATATGTGTTCATAATACTGCCTATCTACTTCTGGCATCCATTTAAACATTGATTTCAAAGCATCTATCTTACTTTGAGACAAAGTGACTTTGGAATCATTTTTCTTTATCATATTGGGTATTTCTAGAGAATCGGCAGTTACGTCATGTCTTATATTTCTTAGTAGCAAATTAACTGGAGTGTAAGTGGACTCGGAGAATGAGGTCTTATACTTCATTTTGAAAAAAGATTTAGAAAACTCCAAAGATACAATCTTTGAAAAGGGAACTGTATTATAATTCATCTTTGCAGAGTAAGAATGGAAATCTAAGAAATCATGTTCCTTCATCTGTAATATATTAAAAGGTTTTCGCTTATTTACTTTTAAGTCTTAGGAGTGAAATTGGTGAAAAATATTCAGACTTGCTCAATGATCTTTCTATAGCACTGTGAATTGAATCCACTTCTTGTATACATGAGTACAGAAAATTTCATGGTAATTTTTTTTATATTTGGACACTTCTGAAGAATGTGAGCCATAGCAAAACTCATCAAACTGTTTCTGTTTTGGGGCACGCAGCTGTCAGTCCATAGAATAAGTTCTTCAAATTTGGGATACTTCTCCAATACTTTTTTAATATTTTATACACAGCGCTTGCAATGTCATTACCAGCTCCACCATGTAAGGCTTCGGACCAAATGGTACAATACACTTCTTTATTAAGAGATAAATGTGCGGTCATATTGTATACATTCAATTTACTTTTATAAAAAAAGTTTTTGATTTCAGCTTTGGGACAACTTAAAACATTTTCAAGATCAAAGCTTAAAACAGGAATATCACTATCCTTATCTTTCTTTTTTTCTTCTCTCATCCACAGCTTTTCTTGTATGTGTTTTTCATATTCGTTGGTTAATTCTTCAGTCAGACTTTCTTCTTTTCTTTTCAAACTTACCTCTTCACAAAGATCGCATCTGTCTTTAATTGGTTTATAAAAAGAACAATTAAATTCGTTACAAAATATTTTTCTGTAAATACAAAACTTCACAGCATTATGTCCTTTTTCTTGAGCAAACTCTACGTAGAGATCATACATTTTTTGTATGGAAAGGTCTCCTTCAATAAATTCCCGTTTTGTATTTTCTCGACAATAATGGCTTTCTAGTCGGGGAAACATATTAATATGCTGTCTCACAATATCTGCAGCTTCTTCAGATGTAACTCGTTTTTTATGTTTTCCCAGTGTACTGGCACGAGGGGATAAAGTTTTGTTTTTATGAACAGTATAAATAGGCTTTTGATTAATGCATAATGTTCCACAGTAAAACATTTTACATACTTGAATTTTGTTGTTATTTTGAATGAAAAAGTATTTGTAGCTATTACTTCTTCTTGAATTAGCCGCATTCATTCCTTTTCGTCTTCTTTCAGGATTACTCATTTCAGTTGTGCTTAAAATATACATTCTTTTTTCTTGTGCATTTAACGCGTAATAATTGGAAAATATTTCTTTTCTCTGTTCGCCACTAATTTTTCTTCCGCATGCATACTTACATTTTTCCATACAATCTTTTTTTGTTTGTACTTTTTTAGCCGGTACTTGTTTTTTTCTAATTGAAATATATCCTTTCCCTCTATCATAATTCTCTTTTCTAATATTACAAGCCCATGTTTGCGGATTTCTTTGTCTTATTCGGCATAATTTTTGTCTCACATTTTCATCGTTCGTGTTATTGTCATTGATTGGTAAATTAGCGTTACTATCCTGATCTTGAATTACATGTGCATCACCTTCTAATACTAAAGACTCATTTCTGTCATCATTTTGTTTCTCACTCTCCTGCTGAACCTCTTTATAATGTAACACATTTCCACTAATATTATTTACCGAGTTATTTTCACTTTCTCTCTCTATTTGCACCTGAACGTTTTCTTCTTGTATTCTCAACAAGTCAGTTTCACAGGCCTTTTTTTCACTTTGTTTTTCATTATTTTTTATCATAGCTTCATTTTTCACGGAAAATATTTCATTAGAAATAGTGGAAACTTCTAATTCGGAAGGTATCTCAATGAATTTTCCACGAATTTTTATCCTAAAACAATGAAAAACTCGAAAATGTAAACTTTCACCATTAACACTCATAATAAAATACTTATCCTTTTGGGATTTTTTAATGGTGTACTTTAAATTATACAATCTAAACGTTTCGATAACACTTACAGTTATCTTCGTCAGTAGTAATGTTTGTTAAAAATTGTTGAAGATGTAGTAAACAATTTTGTCAAATTTGAAAAATTCAAACATAAACATAAGCCTGCTATTAATATAACAGTTTGAGAAACGTATAAGCCAACTATAAAATTGTAGTAAAGAATAACTAGGTCATTAAAATTAAATATTGTTAAATTTCCTCAAAGATGACAAACCAGAACACTCTCTACGACGAAAGCTAACAATGAAATTTGCCAGCCAAAAAACACATTTAACAAAATTTAATCGAGTTATGATGTAAGTGTAAAGTTGTGAAAAACTTCAATTTTAAAATGATAGAAGCATTCACAAATCCAAACATTACATCAAATAAAATAACCCAGTTAAATCTAACAAAGAGCTATCTTTATCAATAATTGGAAGTGTTATTAACAATGAAAAGCACAATGCAGAACGTTCTTTGTAATTTTTAATTTCAATTTAATTCCAACTACTTATGTTAAATCATAGTGCTGTGGAAATTTAACATATAATTGGTAAAGCATTTGCTTCAAGGTCTAGGAAAAACACAGCAAAAAACCTAGACATACCAAAAGTTGAAAACAAATTAAAATCAAGGCGTATCATTATGCTCTTTTTTAATTATAAGATGCCAAAACCTATTTAAACGGAGATTTTCTTCTTGTCTATTAAAGTTATTCGGGTGTTTATATATTTCAATAGCTTCACGTTGCAAACGAACATAATAATGGGTTTGTCTTGACAATATTTTCATATTGTCAAATTCAATGTCATGATTTAGATTATTCAGGGCATGGTCAGCCACAGCAGACCTCTCTGGTTGACCCAATCTACAAAATCTCATATGTTCTTTGCGTCTTGTATCAAAGCTACGTTTTGTGGTCCCGATGTATACTTTTCCACATGAACAAAATAACTTATACACTCCGGAAGATGATAAAGGGTTTGACACATCTTTAGGTGATCTTAAATGTTCTTTAATTTTTCTTGTAGTTTTTATAGTTGGCTTATACGTTTCTCAAACTGTTATATTAATAGCAGGCTTATGTTTATGTTTGAATTTTTCAAATTTGACAAAATTGTTTACTACATCTTTAACAATTTTTAACAAACATTACTACTGACGAAGATAACTGTAAGTGTTATCGAAACGTTTAGATTGTATAATTTAAAGTACACCATTAAAAAATCCCAAAAAAGATAAGTATTTTTTAATGAAAAACTCGTTTTGAAAAATATCTAGACATAACCTAAACCTTAAAATATATTGAACATACCTGACTCGAGATTCCTTTTCAGGAATATATTCCTTATTCTTATCCGAATCGTACCCATCCCAGGAGCCTTCACTAATATTACCAATATCCATTTGAAAAAAGACACGTCGTAACGTTTACACACGTCTCTAATTATTGCAAGTTACACCTAAACATTAAACCTAACCTACAATTTGAACAAAAAACCAGCAAACTATAAAGGTGTATGTTATAGCATACAACTTTGTTATTTCAAAATTTCTTTCAGCTCAATATCACAAAGTTCTATGTGTCACATACAACTTTGTTATTTCAAAACTTCTGACAGTTCAATGTGACAAAGTTCTATGGTTCCACATGCAACTTTGATACACCCAACGTGCTATTTCAGAACATACACCTATAAAATACTGACTTTATTGTAACAAATATATTGACATTTTGAGTTGAATCCAAGTTGTATGTGAACTTTAGGTCACATACAACCTTGTATTACTATCTACTGGATATTTAACATTTTGTAACATACACTCTTGTAATATTGGGGGAGCGATATTGTAGACCAGCCAATTATTATTTAACTTTGAAGTATGTTACTATATACACTAACTGTTTATTGAATTGTAAATTTTAACCAATGTTAAATTGTTCCATATTACAATATATAAGTCTGCTGTTTTTATCTCACTATACAAACACTTTTATTTCTTTGTAAATCAAATGCCTTGTGTTAATGACTAACACGAAATTTATTAATTTCTAAGTATTTTAAAAATTACCGCAATCAATTTTCAATGTCACCACTTTGGACATTAAAAATGTACATGTATGAGTCTGCGTCTTTTGACAGCTGAATTAAAGACTCCTTCCTTGTTGTTTTTGTACCTATATTTATAACTTCTCATCCCTAAACTAGAAGGGATAACTTACTTAATCTGTGAAATTCGTAAATTGAATTATAAAGACGGTCCTGTTTATTTTTCTTAAAATTTGCCTTTCATTTCTATTGCGCAATATACACAAAATTGTTGTCCTTGAAACTAATACAAGGTCGCACACAAACAGTGCACACTCTCATTGCTAGAAACGAATGTTAAACTTTTATCTTATTAAAAACATTACTTAAAATTTAGATAGAAGCAGTGCTGAACTTATTGGAAACCCTTTAACCAATATTTCATAACAATTTGTGATATATCCAATTTAAAACACAAAAAAAAACGAAATATTTTAACAAACAAAATGTTGCACTTCAAACCATTTGGACAGCCGACAAGTTCTTGTATTAATGCACCTACTTATCTGCTGTCTAAATGGTCATAATATTACTTGTAACGTCCCCCATCTTGAACAGCGTACTTTGCACTTATTTGCAATAATGCAAATTCAAGAAGCAAACAATCGCTAAGTGATTCATCTTGACTTGACTGATAATAACGTTACTATTACTCAAATTAATTGTCTGCCATACTTTGACTTTTCTGGGAATAATTGAAACATTAGAATTTATTTACAATTCTGATATTTAATTTGTCGCAAACCTCAAATCTGATTAATCAAAGTGGCCTTATAGTGGTAGGTACGTTGTGCTATCTGAAGTATGTAGACTAAATGAGGTAAGTGTTGCATCATGAGGGACAGGTAAAAAAAATGAAACTACTCAAATTAAAATCAACGAGCTTTGCTCAGCGGTGGTTCAGTCGAATAATACACTATTCTGGGAAAGAACCGCCAATTAAACCCACTTTATTCATAAATAGGTAATTGCACAAGTACATTAGTAAATCAAATAACACAAAAAAAAACAAAGAAAGGGTTAAATATATTACAAAACAACCTTAAATCAGGTTCAAGTGCGTACAAAATTATAATATTAAGAGAAAATGAATAAACAGCAGTTTAGTTACACAGAAACACAATAAGAAAAAAGAAACCCCATGTAGTCACACCCACGATTGTGTCATAAATAATCAAAATAAAAATCGTAATACCAAGCATGTGGCCCTTTAAAACCAATCATGACGGTGTTTAAATAAATAAGCACATAAAACAATAAAGCAAATTATGGTAGATATAAAATACAACAGTAAAATTGCACAGGCGATAACAAGGCATCTATCGGCAATTCATTATCCCTCTATCCATCCTCCTAAGTGTTCCTGAGTGCTTTAGCACGATAGGCCTTATTTAGCCTGTTCAGGTCCACAATCATAAAAAAAAGGCGATAACAAGGCAAAGGCAAGGACAAAAGAAAATAGGTAAGGAATTTACACGTGTTTAGTGACCACTAAAGCGCAAAATACATAAGTCAAATTACCATAAATCACATACAAAGAAAAATCAGCTCGCAGGTAAATGATTCTACATAACAGCTGATAAAAAAAACTCATTAAAGCAAAGCCTTACAAGGATAAGTTATAAATAGATCACAACATCGTGACCGATATATAAATTTGAGGGCGTTAGAAAAATACAGCGCTCCTTTCTCAGGTTACACATTCATCTATACAACAATAAAAACAATAAAAATAAAGTTCGAGGTCTTTAATGATCGTCTGAGCCCGGGAGTATGTACACACCCGGAAATTGCACCTTACAATTAATAACCAGGGCTAATTCACAAAAATGCTAATTCACACCAACACCAGAGTATGGGAGCCCTGTGCTGTCTTTCGTTTTAACAGCTTTCAACTTAAGGAGCCCACGTGCAATACCTTTGCAAGGCAGTGCTCGATTTTTTAATAGGTTATATAGGCTTGTAGAATCATTTGCTGCCGGCCATAATTTATATAAAAATACCTACTTACACTTGAATATATAGACAGAAATTGTTAACATACGCGGTTTAACTTCAAAAAGGGTGACTGTTATTTATAGATTAATATTTGAAAAGCACACTAAAACTAACACACTTTTTCAAAAGTAAAAAAAAACAAGAAACATTAATTTACGTTGGAACAGTTTCATATTAATTATTGAATGATATCTTAATTTTAAAAATATCCATTCATCCTTAACAACCCTACCTTTAGCTCTCGAATTTCCAAGTAACAAACAAAGATATACTTTCATTGCGGTCTGTACCGACACAATTACTTGCTAAACTAGAGACATTTTTACATTAAGAATCGGCGCATAAGAAATTCCAATGATTCGTTACGCCCCTTCAGTAAAGCAGATTTACGCGTACACCTGCTACTCACACCCCAACGTGTGTTTTTCAACCCTAGCCAAATGTCTGTTACATACATTCTCACATTTCTTACATAACAATATATAAATAAAATATTTTGAAAACAGCAAATTGCGATGTATTATCAAGATATTAAAAATCCACTAATTATCTTTTCTATTGCGGTAACAATGGCAATTTGACAAACGTTTATTACAATAGTAAAATTTTCGAGGTGCGCTACCTACACACTTAAGTTATTTCTTTTGAAAGTTTCGTCGTTTGTCCTTGCATTGCTTTGGCAAAATCATGATGGTGTCTGTAGTGAATGCTATAGGGTCATTATCGAAAATAAAAACACCTTGGTTATTGATTGATAAATATTCAGGAGTCGAGGTTTGGAAGTTTTCATCTCTTATGTTTAGTTCCTCATTTATTGGATTTATATTACGGGTGTCGTCAGCAGGTACATGATTATTTAAATTCAAAGATTCCAGCGGTATTTGTTCATTACCAAGTGAACAACCTTTTTGAACCTGTTCCTTTTCTGTAGCACTTACGTTTTCAAACAAGGCACTGTCGTATTCCGGAAAATCAAAAACCAGCAGTTCGCTGGTCGGTAATCCTTCATCGTTCTGTGGTAATGTTGTTTCGGGTTCTGAAATTATACAAAAGGTAGAGTGTTCATTTTCATCATCTTTAAACTTTAACCATACATAGTACAGACCTTCATTTTCTAAAGAATATTCTTTATTTTTAAAGCCCCTTAACACAATTTGGCATATTTTGGATTCCAAGTACTATAAATATGTAAGCAGAATATATTTGTAATGGTCCATTATTTATTAAATTGGGGGGTTTCGGCAAAGAAATTGATTTTAATGTTCACTTGGTGTAATCGACGTTTCTGGGGAGAGAGGAAAAATTCACGTTGAGCCATTTATTATTGATTCTGTAAATGAATGTTGAGAAATAAATTGATTTAAAAATTGTGGTATATCTTTTTTACCGATTCTTTGCCCTCTGTTTTCAAATTTATAATTAAAAACCTCCCTTTTCCATTTTTGTTTAAAAGGAGCAAAAAAAGAATATGTGTAAAATTAGGATACAAACGTACTAAAATGATGTTATTTTCTGGACACGGTCTAGATAAATGAATGATAAAGTGAGAACTATGACCATCCAAAAATACAATAATAGGAAATTCGGAGGTTTCTGTTCTAAGTACGGAATGAACACATTGGCGAAATAGTCATAGAATGAATCGGATGTCATCCAACCATTAGGAATTTTTTCCAATACCCCATCCAGAAGGAGATTTTTTAATTAAATTATTAGATAACCTCTCATACTTGAAGAAAGTAAGAGGTGGAACTATGTCTCCTTTGGCGTTAACCGTAAATAAAGTAGTAACGTTATCCTTATCGGAATTAGAGATGTTTCATATACCGGTTTTACTTTTTCAGCAAGAATTAGATTTCCTTTGGGACGTAAATACATGGCTACTTCGTCTATATTCCATATTAGTTTTGGATCTTCTAACACTTTAATTTGATCTCCAAGGACTTACTTCCTTATACCAGGCTCTTATTTTATCTTCAGCTACTAAAGATCTTGCCTTATTTATATATTCAGAATGTTTCTGAGATATTTGTGGGTTTCTTCTAAGGAAGGCTTCAAATTATTCAGGTCCAGGTCTTTTTAAACGCGTTTGTGATATCTACCTATTCTACCAATTTCTTGAATGATACAATAAATGTTCCTTATTAATAGGGAATCCCCTAATGAGAAATTGTTTTAATTTAATACTCAATAAGTTGTATAGATTACTTAAATAAAAGTCGTAAAAAATCTACCTGTAGTTTCTGGGGCACGCCACTAAGTTTGTTCTTTAATGTTGTTCTTGGAATATTATACATTTTAATAGCTGCTAAAACCTTCATTTCACCGCAAATTGCGGATAAAGCCCTTTTTAGCTGCGTATGTGAATAATTGAACAGAGGTTTAGTCAATGATTTAATTTTTTTATTGTTGATTTGCTTCTTAGCTGCCATTTTTGTAAAACAAGTATAAAATAGGGTCTGAAGTTGTATACTTATCATTTAAAATATGACAACCAAATTTAAATATATTCACGATAAGTATATAACTTCAGGCCATACCCTGAGGATAAAAGTTTCTTAGTGGCCAACTGTAACAATATAAACGAATTAATATACAGGGTGGGGCTCTGTGAACGAATTATAGTGTTATAGTTTGTTGAAATCAGCTCTTCAAGGAGGTTGCAAAAATGTTCTAAAATATAAGGTGCTCCGCATTAAAAAAAATCAACTTTGAAATGACACTTTTTTGGAGCTTCTTGTATACTCCAAACTATTTTTTAAGTGTAGTACCGAGCAATATAGATTAATCTATGCTGAGACTTTTTTGATACTGTTCGTCGTTTAGATGCTAGAGAATATCCGTTTATAGTGCCCCACCGTGAATATAAGGCTCATTTTTCTATCCGTTTTTTTTTTTATTTCTACATTATTTACCTATTTCATAACCATATTTTTCTATGTACAGTGCATTCCATTTTGGTTGAGACAGCCAAGTATCTCGGTTGTTGTTGAAGATAGAACCTTGCGGTTTTCGCGGTCCTGTGCCACTTTTTTATGAAACTCAAGATGTCCTGAACGAATTCTTCCTAACTTCTTCCGTTCATAAGTTACAGGGCGTTTTTGAAAATTCACACTTTTTGGAAGTTTCTCAGCCATAATGTCAAATTGAAAACTTATCCCATAAAGAACTTGATGTAGAATTCAGTGGCGCTCTCAATTTCTTTTTCGGGGTATGGTTATGGAGATACGACTCAAACTTATGATTTTTTCAATGGAACACCCTCTATTTTATCACCTCATTAAATTCCTTATATTTTTTCCTTCAGAATGATATATAATATATAAAGATAAATTCTTCAAAAATACTCCAAAATCACTAAAACATTGATTTTTAATAGTAGGCTATGAATTTTTCATACAAAAAAATTTCAAATTGAAGAAATACTAATTGTGATTTTCACATGAAAGGAACAAGAACAATACTAACACTAATTCACTAACAAAACACAAAACGTAGGTAACTAATAGCAAAAAATAAATAGTAATAAAAGTTCATAATGTAGAATAAGCAACTAATTAAATAATTACTCATACTATTTCATTTCGAAATTATTCGGTAACTTATTCATTAAATTGTTCAAATTGATGTCAATTTTCCCTAACACACAATTGAGACAATTTCTTAGTCTCAATGCATTCAAAATTATGAAAGGCCGATTTTGTAAATTCTGGAAAACTGCCTCTGTTGTTGCTTCAATATTATTGTGCCTCTTACCGTATATTTTATTTTTCAAAAAACCCTACAAAAAAAGCGACAAATCAGGTGACCTTTCAGGCCACCTAATGGGTCTATTTGTTCCAGTCTAATGGTCTAATGGTAAAGTTTCTTCTAAAAACGGCACAATCAACCTCGAATTGTGGGCAGGGGCACCGTGTTGTTGTAAGTAAATGGCATTAAGATAGGCGAGGAGAACATTCTCCAGGAATTCTGGTATTACTTTTTCTAAAATTGCCAAGTACCTATTCGCGTTGAGAGCCCCTTCAAAAATGCGGTATTTTATTGATGTCCCCAATAAGAAACAGGTTATATTAAAGCCAAATCGACCCTCAAAAATTAGGTGTTGGTTTTCATCATACCAGTGCCTTGTATTTTGCCTGTTAAATAAACCGACACTGCTTATATGGGTTTCGTCTGACCATATGACTACTCGCAAATTATTGTCCCTTCGAGTTTGGTTCAAAAACCAATTACAGAAATTCACACGACTCGCTGCATCACCAGGGTATAAATGCTGGATAATATTCACTTTGTACGGTTTCAATTTGTGTTTTTTTAGAATACCTTGTACCCGTGATCGGGGAACGCCAGTGTCATTATCTAACTTCGTACAAGAAGTCTGAGGAGAGACTCGGACTCTGGCTAAGACATTTATTTCATCCACTTTATTATTTTCCTTGTTATACGTCTTGGGTCGAGGTTTAGAATACGCACCATAATTTAGTAGATTATTCTTTAGTCCAAATATCGTTGCTCGACTAATTATAAACTAAATAATAAACTAATTTATAAACGAAAGAAGTTAGGCAAAATCCGTTCAGGCCATCTTGAGTTTCACAAAAAAGTGGCACACGACCGCGGAAACCGCAAGCTTCTATCTTCAGCAACAACCGAGATATCTGGCTGTCTCAACCAAAATGGGATGCACTGTACATGTAGGTTTTATAGTTAACCAATATAAAAAAAAACAAGTGACCAAAACTATACCCATGTGTACTAGTTTCGGTCTCCAATTTAACTTAATTTGACCAAAACTAAAACCGTTTGTACTAGCTTTGGCCACTTTTTAATTTGATATGGCCAAAAACTGAAATATACACCACCACTAGTGGTCACCGTCATGGCCATTACGGGATTTATACAATTAACATGTTTCATTAGATGCCACTTTAAAAAATATTCCAAAGGTAAAATAAACCCACACTGGAAAGTGTTCTATAGTTTCTATACCTTTCCTAATACTTATAATATCACCACTACTTTAATTATAAAAAGAATATAAGCTTAAATTCTTATCTAAACTGCGATAATTGCTTAGCGAGGCTTCTAACAAAAATAATGCATCCTTATGTAGACAGAAGTTGTCTCTGGATCCTTAATATTTTTGTTTAGAACCAAAAATGGCCAAAACTGGGACAGTGGCCACAAGTGGTGCATCTCCCCTACTCGCGATTTTAACAAACTACTTGCTTTAGAACCAGGTAAATTGTCGATATAACTACATGTTACATTTAGCCGAGGAACGCAAAAACGTAATTCATCTAAAACTAAGGTACAGTCGACAGCATTATTAAGTAATTTGTATAAAAATAACTGAGAATTAATTATACTTTAGCAGCGTAAATCAGTTATCCGAAATCATGGTAAGAAAATCAACACTATTAGGGTACAATCGATCCGTCTTAAAAGATAGACTGTAATAGTCTTAACACATATTTAACACGATTGTAATACGGGTACCAGATTAATGAAGGTGTGTGAAGATAGCTGGGTCGTTTTTTAACGTCATTTAAATATTTGTATAATTAAGCGCCATTTTGTGCCCCAATCGTAAATGTCGCTCCATTCTATAAAAACCCGCTAAATTCACGGAGGCGCAAACGTTTGCATGGATCATTTGTTTCTGATGCAGTAATTAGGGGTAAATGGGTGCAGTTTTGAATTCAAAAAGTAAAGGTTTGCACCCTCATAGGAAATAAGTAATTGCAAAAGTATAACGACCAGGCAGCGTTATATTCTTCCGAATAAATAGACTTTTGCCTACGCCATTATTAGACACCTGTAATGCGTCGTTTCACGCCGTTAAAGTTAAATTTTGTACCCAGTTAGGCAATAGGTTGTTTTCAAAATTACAACATGGTTAATTTTACTACCGCGAACATGACTCAACTTCTTTTATGCATCGTTTTGTGTTGTTAAAGCAAAATTTTGCGCCCCCACAGGAAATAAGTCATTTCAAAAATTATATTGACTAGGCTAATATTTATAGCCTTCTGAACAAATTGACTTTTTCTTGTACTATAATTAGACGCCCATTATGTTTATTATTACGATATTATAAAATCTACATCGACATCGGCCGTGAACTTGTGTGTAAATCATTTTCTCTAATGTAGTAGTTAGGCGCCAACTATGCGCCGTTTGCATCGTTAAAAAAATTTTGCTCCCTTATATAAAACAAGTTAGTGCAAAAATAAAAGGATCAACTGCTCAGACGTAAACTTATGTAGAAAATTATAGGTCATTCTCAGTAGAACAGTGATCACTGGTGTCCTTTACGTGATTATAGTAGATAAGCATCCTAATAAATTTCAAAGTTAGGTAGTTTTAATAATAAATAGGAGATTGGAATAGGAACATGCTTACCTAACACATTTATCCATGTATACATTGAACAACCACGGTGACACCACACAGTAGTGTCACACGCCTTGTTCAATATTAAGGTATTCACTCAAACCTCTTCTCACCTTAGCAAATGCCCGGCTACCGTTGTATACTTCCCTTATTCCGTTTATTAGACCTTTATTTAAGTCATACTCATTTATTATTTCCCAAAGCTTCTCCCTATTGACTCTGTCGTATGCTTTCTCCACTATTCACCTGCTGGTGAGCAACCATAGGATCAACACATCCCCTCTATGGAATGAAGCCACACTGCATATCCCAAATCTTAGTTTGTGTAGTTTCTCGTCCTCTGTCAATGAGTATTCTTCCAAATACTGTACTAGGTATATTGATCAAACTTATTCCTATGTAATTCTTGCAGTCACTCTTGTTCCCCTTATCCTTAAATAGTGATACAATGATCGCGCTCTTCAAATCCCTCGGCACTTTTCCACCGTTAAGGCATGCATGAATTCTTTACCAGGCATACCCTTGTAACCAGGTCGATCCGAGGCAATTGTTTTATACTCTTGAGTAATACCATAGCGGGCAGACCGGTCACTATCCAAATCGTGCCGCGGACGATGTAGCATTCCCTACTAACGGTATCGTGGTACTAACGGACAGTTATTTATGTAGTGACCCGACACATAAGGAAGTAAGGAATAGAAACTTACAATCTAGATGTCTATTAACCTCTGTCTTTCATGAATTTTTAAACTTCTGTTTGACATAGACTATTGTTTTTGCTTTTACAATGTTGCCTATTTTCGTAATAAAAGAGGTTACATAATTATCCTAAAAGAAATATTATTAAAATTATTTCATTTCTTTCAATTCACACTCTGTAGTTGGAAGGTAGAGGTATTTTGTTTTCGTACCTCTCTCTTTAAAGTCTATAATTTTGAATTTTCAAGGTGAACTCTTTTACGTAACCAATTTAAATTTTTCAATGATTTTCTTTTTTCATTTAAGCTTTCAGAGAATTTGATTTTAAAATTACTGTTTGCGTTAGACTTGTACTTTATTTTTTTACTTTGGTACGCATAATTAGAACACCAAAGAAATTCACTAAAAAATTTATCAAATAAAACGTTACTTCATCTTCTTAAAATTGAATTTAAGTTTAGACAGTTGATGCTTCAGCTTCAAAAGAGAGTGATCACTTAAGTTTCTAAAAAGGTGGTACTGAAATTTATTTTCGTTGCGGATCGTATTAGTTACATAATGTATTAAAAACGTTTTACAATAATGATCTGATATATCTGGATCAAAATTATTCGTTTTAGTAAGTGAGGTATATTGATGATAACGTAATCTATGAAGGAGCAGCTGGTATTGTTAACATTTGTAAAAATTCTAGGGAAACAAATGATTAATGATGAAATTCCATATGAGTGAAATATATCAAAAAATTATTTGGTATTGGAATTATTATTAAATTGATTAAAATTAAAATCACCACTGACGATAATATATTTAAGCTTTTAGTGTGAAACTAATTTAAGAGTATGAATAAAAATGTTTTTAATATCACAGTTTACATATCCAATGTTCTCTAAACATTAAAAACAAGAAATTGTGAACATTAATAAAATGGTCAATGAAAGTGATTTTGTTGGACAAACAATGTACATTCAAGTCTATATCTAGAGAGATATCACTCACTTTACGGAAGGACACCCGGTGGCGGCTCCGATGAGGCTTTTACTGGAAAATTAGTAAGAAATATAAAGCGATGTACTATAGCGTCTATATCTAGAGAGATATCACTCACTTTACGGAAGCGCCCCCGGTGTCGGCTCCGATGAGGCTTTTACTAGAAAATTTATAAGAAATATAAATGCACATCCCTCACGCCAAATATCCAGGTTGTACACCTCTTCAACAGGAAAGTTACTTTAAATGATGCAGATAATTTATTTGTCTTAATTAATTATTCACAATTAAATGGTGTAGATGGTGCAAATTTGTTCAGAAAGCCCAACCGAGGTTTAACAGTTTCAGTTGGAGAAATCCTTAGAACAGGCAGGTGCCCCATTTTGGAAACCGTTTTTATTTCGTTAGATTATTTGCTTTTTCCAATATGTTTCTTGTTGCTTAAATGCTTATAGTTTACATCTTGAACAGATACAGTCGGTGGTATCGTTAATGATTTAATAGGAATACATTTTATTAGCCAGGACCACTAATTTTTACGCAATATAAGTATTTCTTATTAATTGAAACGCTATAGTTTGTAGCTAAATTGTCTATAACAGGAAGATTGTTTTACATTTTTACTGCATGTTCAGTATAAACAAGACACGTGTTCATTTGAGGCTTTAATGACCGGATGACATCTTGTTGCCGTCTATAACTGCACATTTTTCTTTTATTACTTCCTTTGGGTAATGAATTTCCAATTTAAACGAGTTTGTATCTGAACTTACATGCATGGTGTAACTTCTAGAGAGCGCCACAAGCGACCATTATGATACCCTTGCACGACCGATCAACTCATCACGTGTATTTACTGTTTCACGACAAATATCTTCTTTCATCCATCCCCAAAGCCCATAATCCGTAGGGAGTAGGTCCGGAGACCTAGCCGGCCAATTGATGGATCCACGACCAATCCATCTCTCCCCAAATTGTTCATTTAGGAATGGGTTACTTGTCGGCTATACTGGAAGGGGGCACCTTCCTGCTGAAAAATCATCCTGAGTCGTCTGTTCAAGGGAACATCCTCTAATAACACTGGAAGATCATTCTGCAAAAATTTCAATACTGGTATGTAGATTGTTATCGGACCAACGATGATTGTTGTGCTAGTTGTTAATACGATTAAAAGCTTCATCAGTAAAGGTACCGTTGGAACTAGTCGACGATTAGCATTAATCCATTCACAAAATTCAAATCTTTTAGCATCACCTCTTGGTTGAACGTTTTTTACGGTTTGAATGTGGAAGGCATACAATCCGTCTTTGCGTAACAAGGAATGTTCATTTGTAAGGAAATCCTTGTAACGTGAAAAAATCCATATAGGGTAGATTGTATCATTTTATCGGGTTACTGTTTCTGAAAGCTACCTTAAATAAGTATCTGTGACTTAAATATTTAGTAATGTGCTTTAAGCTTGCTAGTATATATTTTATTTACTTTAATGATTAAAATTTCTGTGTTTACGGCATTTACTAATGAGTATAATGGATTAAGGGTTATACAAAATTATTGCTATACTGTAGCTAATTTTTTCTTCACATACGATTTTCTTTTATGTGTACGTTTCTACATTATATGAAAATTATTTCTGTCATGTATCCACCTTTGTATTTAAAAAACTTACTCGTATTTAGTTCCGCTAGTTTAACGTATTAAAGCTTGCTGTAGTTATTTAGCATTTATTAAATAAAACTTAATTTCAATTAATACCCATAGCGCCATCTCAGAGATGTACATTGTTCTGGTGTACACTGTATAAATAAAGGTTTATTAACAATACATAAAATGCTATTGCGTTAACAATGATTGATAGGAATATTTTTCAAGTTGTAAAATTGTTTCTTGAGGCGTTAGCTTTCTTTTCAAAACCGCAATTGCTATGGAATGGTTGAATTTTCTAGAAAATTTTCCTCATTTCTTTTTCGTAGATATTAATTAAGCAATAATTTTTTTGGTATATTTTTACAATATAGTATCGCTTTATTGTAAGTAAGTGATATATTCCTTATTAAAGGCGGATATAATAGAAATATTTCACTCCATCCACATCTGTTCGGTAAGCCGTGTCAGATCTCGTTAACCTCGTTGTAATTAGAACTTCTTCTTCAGGTTTCAAACACAAACGAATTTCAGATTATTTCTTCAAAGAAATAGATGTCAGCAATTGGTTAAGACATTTGCACTAACGCTCGCATTCGACCTTAGAGGTAACACCTTCTCACTGAATAAACACCGTTCTAATCCTTTAACTTCGTTTTAGCACTTAAGTTTCCATATAACTTAAGTTTCCATATCGTTACGATTACATCAAAGTTCATGTTTACATTTAGTTTTGTCTTTATTGATGTAACAAGATTAACCGTTCTGTACCTCTTAGCTTATTATTTGTAATGCTGGTGCACTACGGCCTGCTGTGTCTAACGTACTTGGGATACCGTGATTGTTGAGGTTACACCTGTATTGAAGCTGGTGAAATCCTGGCAACCTTGAATAACGCATAAACCCTCGTAAACACAGGTCACGTCTTTCCTTTTTTTCGCATGTAGGAATTGCCTTCAGCAGATTACGATCGCCTACAACGAAATTAAGTACACTTACCTTATTTATGTTAACAAGTATTTGAAAAATATTTTACCCACGAATACAACTCGTACCTAAATTGCATTAAGCAGGTTACGATTGCCTACAACCAAATTAAATACATTTATGTTAAGTAATTCTTTCAACGAGTATTTGTTAAACATGTTACCTGTAGTGTAAGATCGTTGTCAGCTTGACACCCGACTTCTGCTAGTTTTAATGCAATTTCACTCATCTAGAACTGCTATATGTTAATTACACCATTCTTAAATAGTTTACACACTCAATAATTACATTTTGATTAATTGTTGTTAAAATTGTGCTACACCCAGTAGAGAGTTCATGTACAACCTCCAGTTTGGGGATAATTAATTTTGTACTACTGTTTATGCGGCGTGCGCAGTAGGCTGCAGCCTTTATATTTATACCAGATGTAACTTTTTGTGTAGCTTGATATGGGATAAGGTCAATTGTTAGCGCGAGATTTCGTGCTGGTTTAATGCTATTCGGTAGCTCAAATATATAATATACACTATCGTTTTATGGATAAGGTTGTTCGGACCAATTTCTTTTTCTAATTTAAATTGCTTAATTACTAATATTCTTTTTTGTATTCGAGATACATTAAGCGGACTGAACAAGCTTTCCAATGGTATTTAGGTAATTGAATCAAAACGAGGTTTGTTAAACGAAAGGCAAGCTGAATTACTTAATTAATTTTTCTTTCTTGTAAATAACTGATTTAACAAGTTTATTAAATTGGCCTTTTCAGGATAAGGTACATAAGATCTTGCGTCGGTTTGAAGGGGTATTATTGTTTTTGGTATTATAATTATAAATTATAAGTTACTGTGGGCGTATGTACAAGCTCACGACTTGTCCTCGTCAAGCTCATTTTAACTTACATTTTTTTGGTTTTGGGGATAACATATATACTGTATATAACTTACTTTATTTATCATTCATATATTTATATAGCTATACCATAACGTTTGGCTTATTGCCTCCTTAGTTGGGAACTTAAGAAAAAATAAATTTACGTTTGTTGAGGAAATTGTCACTTAATTACTATTCCTATTACTCCCTGTTTCAAGCTTTACAGCCAATCCGAGTGCTCTGCGGTCTTCGGACCGGTTGATTGAGTTTTAGCCAAGCTCACTCGTTTCTCACGTATTCTGCCGTGTAGTGGTTAGATACGTGGCATCCTTCTTGAGCTTGTCGATGGTCTTCGTTTTATTGATTCAAGAATATATTCTCTTTCATTGGCATTTAGATTATCCGCCCTTCAGAATGATAATGACTACTTGGAAGGGCACCGGATTCACGTATTTGGTCAAATACATGTTAGAAAACATTCTTTCATCTGGAACCGTTCTATTAGGAAATTTCCTCCGATATTTTCTATGGGCAGCCCATGAATTTCCACTGGAACAACTATGGGTAAACGACGATTTCCTAATATAACCATTCCAAAAGCAAGAGTGCTTTCTTGAACAATTTGAAATTTTAGTGTTTTTGTTATTTTTGAGCCAAGTCTTTGTGAATTAATTTAGTAGTCTTGATTTGTATCATCAACTTTAGATGTGTTTTTCTCGGAAACCGTTGGTCCTAGCGACTTCAATAAGATATGCATTTTTTAAACAGATAATGTAAGGAAAAAGGTTTTTACAACGAAGCGTGACATACAATGTGACACAAAAAAAATAGTGGTTTAAGGGTGTCATAATGGTCGCTTGTGGCGCTCTCTAGAACATATACCGAAATCATCAATGAATTTGAATTTCTCGTCTCAAGAAACCCCCGGATACAAAATTTCGTGAAATTAGCTCGAGACGATCGAGAGATTCAGAAACATTTGATTTGTTCTTTTAACTTTTACATGTACATCCTAAAAGAAGCGTGTCCGAACATATGTTTATAGGCACTTTTTGCTTAAAATTAAACGTAGAATAACATACTGCTGTAACTTTCCTCCTGAAACACCGTGTATAACACATTCTATACCATTTAACGGGAATTTATTACAGTGTTTGCTACTCTAAGTTGGAGCAGATTTTAAAGTGTCTGAGACAGACGCCATTACCTATAAAGATTTAATTGCAGGTTTCTGGTTAATTCTAGGTGTTAATTAAGACAAAACAAAAGACTCGTTAAATTGAGTGTAACAGGATAAGTGGTTTACCTTCGCCCAGTAATTACTGGTGTTTTCTCTTAATTCAGTATTTACTGGAAAATTCGGCGGATTTCTATAAAAGAGATAAACAGAGAAATTTAAATAAATTCTGTTAGGTTAAAGGAGAATCTAATTAGAAAAATTTTTCACCAAGAGTTTGCGTGTTATTAATTTATAAAGGTATATTATCACGTAAAACATAAACATGTAAGTGATACTTTTTCCGTTGTTTACTAGTGGCTAAGGATCACTTTTGCTAATGTATTACTTGCATAAAAAAATCTAAATGAAAATGGGGCGTTTTTATTTACCTTGAGCATCTTAAACAAAATATGATAATTATATTTTGCTGCCAGGATATATTTAACGCGCTTGACATATTTTATGCTCTAATACAGCGCCAAATAAAACACATTGCTCCAGAATTTTTATTACGTATTCTTTTGACTCGAATATTAAATTTGTATTTGTTCACATGTTTGTGTAATATTCTTTAACCTATTATGATTCTAATTTAAATTAGTTTAAAGTGCAGATATTACTGAAAGTCTTAACACTATTATGAAAAGCGTATGAACATTTACTATAAGTGCGAGTCACACCGAGAATGCAGTGTGGCGGGTTATAGACAATGTATTTGTAAAGTTCTATTCACATTAGCGGTCTCGGTTCGGTCCGGTCATGGTCAAGTTACGGCCAAGTCAACATCGGTAGTACGTAATCCAACGGCATCGTACACACTATCGATCACGGTCAAGTCGCGGTCAGGTCCGGTCAAGTCTCGACCGGTCGATACACGATCTAGACCGCGGCAGTCACGAGCTTTTTGATCGAGACTGCCTACGTGAACATCAACCGCCGCGCTAGTCTCGGTCATATCCATTGTTTTGATTGTTTTGTTTAGCTTAAAAAAAATAATTGATGTAAAATTATAAATTAAAAAAAAACTGTGAAATGGACGACGAAATTCTAATTGAATTTGTACGTGAAAATAAAGTTTTATATGACTTTTCACACAAAAACAGGACTTAATGAAAACAATAACATTTTAGTGAACACTTTAGTACACGTGGTAAAAAAAAAACAACACTTTTGGCAGCGTGCAGATAGAACTTGACTGATTGTGACCGGTAGTGAGAACTGTACATCATAATCCTTGGCCGTGACTTGACCATGACCGCACCGAACCGAGACCGCCAATGTGAATAGAACTTAATGGGAGGCCGGCACACTGTGTTGCCGGTTGTCCGATGGCTGTGACAGGGTCGGCTCTGAAGTTATTATACAGTGCCGCCAAAAGTTGGACACAAATGAAAAACTTTTTTATTTTTTTCGAACGATACGTAAGAGTAAACTGCCCTTATTTTTGAAAAAATCGGAAAATTTTAGTTGAAAAAATCACTCAGAATTCTTAAATATGAATTTTCAAGACGATCAAAATATCGTTAAACAATTGTATTAATTATAAAGTTACTTACAATGCATTTACGTCATTTCAAATCAAGCTTATGCGGGAAGATATTTTAATGAGTTTTTAATGTAACTGAAAAGTAAACAAACAACCCTAAATATAATACTGATTTAAAAGTGTAAATATTTTATTTGTTTATAAATGTACAATTAATTATCTGTTTATTTTTTCTTATATTAACTTTGCCTGAAATAATTCTTTTGTAATTTTAAAATTTATTGTTTATTATTATTATTAATTATTGAAAACATTTAAACAAAGGCGAAGGTATGAACATCATCAAACTTTCAACAAGTTTTAGCGAATCTGTGAGACGCGAAATTTGCCTGAGACCGGACTTGAGGTTTAACCGATCCCAACATAACAACTGGCAACGGTGTGCTCCATAAGACTCCACACTGCATTCTCAGTGTGACTTTCACTATAGAAGAAACTATAGAAAGGCAATATGTTCAAAAAGTGTAAAAAAAAAAACCTAATGCATACATATACGCGTCATATACGCGTTTTGAAATAAAAAACAAAGGTGTAAGGAAATAGAGCACGTTCAAAATATTGCTGCTAGACTTAGAAATAAGATAAGGAGAGCGACTATGGGTATTTCGGAAGCGGTACGGTATAGAGTTTCTGTTAATGGGAGGCAAATTGGCGATTTTGGAGTTTAGTAAAATGTCATTTTTAAACTGACGAAATTTAGAACCGTTCCGAAATTATACGGCAAAAAGCGAATTTTCACGATTTCGTTTTTGACAAATTATTACTTTGTGGTTGATGTTAAATAAAAAGTAACAGAACCATGCACTGGTACTTGTTAACGTTCTCGTTTTCGTTTTCGCGTAACCACCATCAACTTTGTTTTTTTAAATACGGTCCTGATTTTTTAATAATATTAGAAGAGCTTTTTATTCTGCATTCAAGCATGTATCACACTTTATGGTCTAATTGCGATTTTTACTTTGTTGTTGTTCTCATTTCCCTTGTAGCTGATTAGATTTTGGGGAAATCCAGTTGCGGAAAGGGGGGTTTATTAGGGGCAGTTTTTGGTTTTTATAAAATGTTTCTAAAACAGCTGCATATTTCAAAGATATAAAATATCTAGATATAGATCTTAAACATATCGATTAATTGCGCAATTTTTTGTTACGACGCTTAATTTAGCGGAAAAAAAATTGGCAAGGTAGATTTTTTTCAATAACTGAATAATGATAAATTTTATAAGAACTAGACATAGTTTTTAAAGAAAATTTAATTTTACGTAGCTTTTCTTTATAACGTTTCTTAATATAACGTAAGGCAAGTCTAAAAATTAATTAAATATGAATGAAAATGGTTAAACTGTGTTATTGATATCTTATAAAAGCGGGCGGCTTTGAATTTTTTTTTAAGACAACTTGTATTTATGTCTATTAACCCATATATGACTAAAAGTTATACCAGTATTTTTTCATTTTTTTTTATGAAAATTTACTATAAATAAAACAAAATGGTAATAACTATTTTTTATTTCAAAATAGTTTGATTTTGAATGTGTTCTATATATAGGACCTTAGGCATATGTACAGCTTTAGTATTATGGAGTGTGATATCCTACGAAACATTTTATGTGCACGCCAACATCGCATTTTCTACATCTCGTAGTGGTTTTAGTATGACGCTGAGCACACCGCGTCTGCTTCTCCTGAGGCACGACTAGATGATCCAAGCGGTCATACCTCAATTCCAACATTTCTCGCTGCCTACCTCTTTGGCACACACATTTTTTTGTATTTTGCTCCAGAATAGTAATGGCTGTGCTTCTTCTGAATGCTAACTGGTCCATGGTATTACCCCTATTCGTGTGGATGTGCCATATGGCCATATCGAGACATTGAGAATTATTTTTTTTTGTGAATATGGTTTTACTGAATTGATTGGTTCAATCCCGACTGCCAATCTTATTGTCGTTCCACTTTGCGAAAATCATGTTTTCTTCTTGATATACTATTTTCACGAACCGTTCCAGTGCCATATATGCCTTTTCTTAGTAAATTCTCCAAAAGAGACGGAGACGTAACGAAATTATCAAAATAAGAGTAAAAACTCAAATTTGCCCACTTTCCTCTTACTGATCAGCATAACAAAGTGCAACTGATGCGCCAACGCCTAATGGTCTACATATTTCATTTACATAAGTTGAAGCTCCTGGTATGACTCGAACCAGTTTATGTATCCAAGACGAGTAGTGCCAACCCAAAATTTGAACCCATAACGGATGGGTCTTCCATGAATGAATTTTTTGCAGGCATGGCGTCCATTATAAGGAACCATGGCGTCAGTGATAGTATGATACTCCTTTCAAGATACATATTTCAAAGAAAATTGGTTTAGATGATTGAATAGTGGTCTAAATTTTGCAGATTTATCAGCCTCATTACGGTTTAGATTGTCTGAAAAGTGAATATGTGTCAAAATATATTTAAATTTATCTCGAGACATTGCTTGGGAGACAAGTAGATTATGCGCCTCTTTTGAATTTTCCCAATACATTCTTCTTCGGGAAACACTGGAAAAGCTACTTAAAATCAGTATTCCAAAGAAACACCTGATCTCCGATACATCAACAGATACGTTGCTATTTCTTTGTTGTGAGTATCGATTAGTATCTTCTACAATTTTAGACAAAGATATTCTCAAAAAAATTAAAGAAAAGGTCAGCAGGAGTTTGGTCTGGTTGCATGATGCCTGCAGGGTCTAAAGGAAAAACATAATCGTCAACTCGTAAGTCCTCCCTCGCATAACGATAAACCGTTTCAAATTACTGTCATTCTTGTTTTTACTCTTGCCCTTGCACCTTTTCCTAATTTGAGCAAGAGGTATTTCGTCCTCTGAGCTATAATCATCCTCTCATGGCTTGGAATTTAACTCAACCTGGCTTTTAATTTGACTGGCTGGTAAATTGTTAACATCTACTTCATCCTCATAACCGGAATCCTTATCAGTGACTTTATCACATGCGTTAACAGGTGGGAGTAAGGTGATTGGCTCAACTTCAATTTCTTAATCTTCTATCATAGATAGTGTTTCATGTAACGCAAATGCTCTAAGACAAACAAAAAAAAAACGGTTAAATCTAAAACTATTTGACAAAACATTATTCAATTGTCCCAGGTTATGTAAACTTTGTAAACAAATGCAAGATATTTATTTTCCTAATGTCCTAAATATAGATTGACAAAACAACAAACCGTATCTTAGCAACACTAAAAAATGAAACGAGAAGCATTAGAATATGTAAACTGTAGATCCTAAAATTACGTTTATGTGTAAACAAATCGTATCTCCAAATATATTTGGGCAAAAATTTTAGTTTACCTCACAAGGCACACTCCAACATCTGCCATTTGAAAAAGTCTATACCGAACTGTCAACTACTGACCACAAATTTAATACAAGAAGCGCAGACGATGTTTGTTTTTCGAGAACTACTTGCAGACTAATGCAATATAACACTCCTCCCCTACATTTTCGCAGCAGCGACAAACAACAAGTTTGATTGTACTACATATAGGTCATTAGGCATAAATGGGTTAATCTCTACCTGACATGAAGTTTTAAACGTCATTTTAACATAGATGATTGTTTTTGTTTTTACAATGTTGCCTGTTTTCGTTATAAACGTATCAAAGAGGTTGTATAGTTACCCTAAAAAATTATAATCAATATTATTTCATTTCCTTTAATTTTTTAAGTTAGCATCTAGATGTCTATTAACCTCTATCTGCCAAAAAAGTAGGCTTAGGAAAACAAAACCATGATTTGTTGAATTGAATTGAATTTTAGTCTCCGCTTGCCAGTTCCTTTATTTATTAGTTTTCCGTACTAATTCTCGTTAGTAGTTAATTTATTAATAAAACATCGAAGCAGGATTTTCAAATGGAGAAAATTTTTACAGAATATCGTGTTACATCAACATTGTGTTACACGGGAGTGTATGTATTTGAAAACGTATTTTGAAAGGAAGCAGCCAAATAAAAGGAAAGGATACGGTACTTTTAAGAAACCCCTGCCATCTCGAAAAAAAAACGAGTAATGAGGAATATGTAAACAATGTATTGTTATCCGTTACTGAAAATCCCGAAATATCAACTCGTCAAATATGGGCATATCCAATTCAACAGCAAAATTTATTCTAAAGAAGACAAAATTTCATCCGTACAAATACAGAATTTGCCATGGAGTTAGCTAGGTGACGCAGAAAACGGAGATTATTCTGTGAACGGTATACAAGAAAATGCCATCAGAGCAATAATTTTCCTTTCCACATATTATGGCCTGATGAAAGTACGGTTTCAATAATCTGATATTTAATAAAAAAAACATCCATCATTGGTCTCAGAAAAACCCAAATTTATGCAAGCAATCATATCAACACCGTTTTGCCTACAATATGTGGGTTGGGATTTTGGGAAGAAGGATAATAAGACCTTTTTTTATAATCAAAATTTAACATTACAACGTTACTTAAATTTACTAGAAACTACTTTGGAAGACGCTCTTGATAATTCACCCTTAGTAATTGTTGGTTTCAGAAGGATGGTGCACCTGCACACAATTCACGCATGGTTAAGAATTACCTTTCAGATAGGTTTGCCGAAAGAGTTTTAAGCACACATTCTGAAACATCCTGGCCAGCCCGTTCTTCCGATATAACCCCGCTGGATTTTTTCTTTGGGTGTGTATAAAAAATTATCTTTATAGACATATCTTTGGAACAGAATAAGAACTCCGAAGGTTGGTACTCAATGCATTCCAACCTGTAACACCTACAATGTTAAAGAATGCTTTGGATTCTGCAGTTACAAGATGCTATTTATATTTGGAGAACGAAGGAGGGCTTTTCGGGCATTTATTATAATTTCTTGTTTAATTATTGTTATGCGTTATGTTTAAATTTTCTTGTCATCAAATGTTATCTGTCCATTTATGTGTTGTTGGTTGATTGTAATTAATTGGTTATAAAATTTGTATTCAAAATTGAAAAATTCTGTGCAATTTGATGAGAAAAGCACATTTATCAAAAGCCCATTTACGAATAGAATTCAGTTTAAATGTTGTTGGGACGGATACAAACCCATTCTTAGATTCTCTCCGATAATCGTAAAATAAGTTTAAAAACCGCAATTAAACCATAAAGTGTGATACAATGCAGAATATTTTTTAGGTTAGAACCTTGCGGTTTTCGCGACATCGTGCTATTTTTTAACGAAACGCAAGACGCACTAATCAAATTTACCATAGCCATCTTAATTTTTGTGCTACAGTGTGGTTTTGAAAAAATTGCATTTTTAGTCATCCCCTGTAACTCTGTTATTATCCGACATATTAAAAAAGTAAAAACTGGTATTTGTAGATTTTGTTACGTAGAATACAGTGAAGTCACAGTTTTTAAGATATTGACATAACCTACCTTTCTTTTTGTGGGACACCCTATATATTTTTTTTAAATATTTTTCCCCTTGCCAAGATCTTTTCAAAAATATAGCGTAGTCTATATTTATTTTTATAAATAACGTGACAAAATGAGTTTTTTCTATAATTTACATTGATAATAGTGGATAGCCGTGGGTAACCATGGTAACACAAAAAATAAAATAATTAACGTTCTGCCATTACTGAGGTATTTGATTTTTGAAGTTTCTGCTTCTCTCAAATTATTTCTGGTTACATTTTCCCAAATTTAGTGCTGATATTTATTGTTATTCGTTGTTTTTGTTTATTGTTATCGTTCTTGTTTTGTTGTTGTTGTTGTTTAATTATTTTTAATATGGCTCGAAACCAAAAATTTTAAAACTTTGAGAAATATGATATGAATACCTGCTTCATATTATCTAATGAAAACGCAGACCAGGCCTTAGAACTCTATCTGAACAGGTCAGTTAATCTTTACCTTAGAATTTGTATTTATTTTATATACCTATTTTGTCATATAGATATCCCGAAAGAAGACAACCCGACAGAAGAATATTTCAAAAATTAAAATTTAATCTTTGCCAACATGGATGTTTTGACAAACCTCGACCCCGAGTTTACAACAAAGAGAACGAGGAATCAGAGATCAACGTTTTAGCAGTTGTTCAAGCCACTCCTGAAACCTCGTGCAGGAAAATAGATGAAGAGACCGGTGTGTCTAAAACAACAGTGCAAAGGATTTTAAAAAACATAAATTCAAACCCTACAAGTATAAACTTGTTCATCATCTGCACCCTGGTGATGCTGAACGTAGATTGGAGTTCTGCAATTGGTTTATAAATATGAAAACTCAGGACAATAATTTTGAAAAAAAATAATTTGGTCAGACGAGGCACATTTCACAAGTTCGGGAATTCTTAATAGACACAACTCGCGGTTTTGGAGTCAAGAAAACACCCACGTGATTTTTCCTAGAGAGCGTCAAGGCAGGTTCGGATTTAATGTCTCCTGCTTTATTTTTAACCGAAAAATAGTTTACAAGATTTATGAAGAAAACCTAAACTCTAATGGGTACTTACAAATTCTACAAGAAAAACTATGAACATTTTAGAAGATATTCCACTGGCTCAACTGAACGATATATTCTTCCAGCAGGATGGGGCTCCAGCCCACAATGCTAGAATAATACAAAACTGGCTAAATGAACGTTTTCCCAGGAGATGGATTGGAACAAATGGACCTGTTCGATGGCCACCACGATCACCGGATCTCTCGGTTTTGGATTTTTTTGTGGGGGTATTTAAAGAATAAAATTTATTCAAGGCAATATGCCAACATGCAACAATTAAAAATTGCAACGGAAAATGCTTTTGCAGAATTACGAAGACAATCATTTATTTTGGAAAATGCTATTAAAAGAATTTATAAACTTTGTGAAACTTGTAGGAGACATAATGGTCTGCAATTTGAACAATATTTGTGATTAATTAATTATTTTGTTTTTTATCAATGTAAATTATAGAAAAAAATCATTTTGTCACGTTATTTATAAAAATAAATATAGACTATGCTATATTTTTGAAAAGCTCTTGGCAAGGGGAAAAAGATTTTAAAAAAATATATAGGGTGTCCCATTAAAAAAAGTAGGTTATGTCAATATCTCAAAAACTGTGACCTCTAAAGAAAATCTGAGTATCGCCACTGGATTCTACGTAAAAAATCTACAAATATCAGTTTTTACTTTTTTAATATGTCTGACAATAACAGAGTTACAGGGGATGACTGAAAATGCAATTTTTCCAAAATCACCCTGTAGCACAAAAACTAAGATGGCTATGGCAAATTTGATTAGTGCATCTTTGGTTTCATTAAAAAGTAGCACGGTGTCGCGAAAACCGCAAGGTTCTAACCTAAAAAATAAGCGAGATACCCCGTAAAACATACGAAAATGGGACAACCTGTACAGTACCGTACTCAATTATTTTGAACGGAACACCTTATAAATTTTAATATTTTTGAAATTCACATTTGTTTTTAGGCCAAGTTTGTTTGACCTGTCACTTGCTTAAGTCCACTGATTTAGGAGAAGATAAATATTTCAAAAAAAAAAAATTTCTCCAAAATTAACATCCAGTGAAAACGTCATAACTATTCAATCGTTGATAGTAGAGCAACGAAATTGGACATTGTCATAAACAAAAGAGCTCTTTATTTATCGATATGCTGATTATTGAACAAAATGTGTTCCAAAAGGGCCGGTTCCGATTTTTTCTAACGACCACAGAAGAAATAGTGGACTATTTTAAATAGAACACCGGGTATACTTTTTCATGGATTAACTGCTTTTTAAGTTGTCTTTGACTTTTGTTAAATATCTCATATCTAAAGTTAATAGTTAATATATAATAACCTTAGATCGAATTATTCTGTTTTTTTTGCCCAATCCTCAAAACTATTTGCATCAGATATTTAATTATTATTACCTAAATTGTGTTGTTACTTGAAAAACCAGTAATATGAAGAAAAGAACGACTGTATTAAAAAATGTTATTCAGATGTCAATCAAACATTTAACACATTTGCCATGCCAATAATTATAGCAATTGCAATACGCAGACGGCATATGTCGGTTTAATTCAAATTGATTGTGTTTGACACATCATCGTTTTTACTTTGTGAAACAGGCTCAAAATCGAATCGAAAATGTCACGTTTTCCAAACAGGGAACTGATTGACATGGTTTTCATTATCGCTTAATGTTTACGGACCCCGTTATTGGCTACGCGCGTCTACAAATAAAGGTATCCCGATAGACGCCATCCAGAAAAAGCAGCATTTAAAAATCCTTTTGCAAGATTCGTAGCCTCGGGGAGGAGTATGGCATATTCAAAACTTTCTCATGAAAGATGAGTCCTGAGTGAGCAGAATAAAGAAATAATAATAACAGCCTTGGTTAAAGACCCAAGAGGAAGTGCTGAGTCAGTTTGGCGTAGAATTAAAAGCGCCCATTCCCATCCATATCGGTTTCAAAGGCATCAGAATCTTCTTGTGGATGACCGTTTAAGTCGTTTGGGTTTTTGTCATTAGGCCAATAAAGACACTTTTTTAATAATGATTTATTCACGGACGTATTAATGTTCCAGAATGACGGCTTTATGAACAGTCACAACTACCATTGTTATTCCGTTAAAACCCACATATGACAAGGGAAGTTGGTCGTCAGCATAGATGGGTGCTAAACGCGTGGGGTGTAATTTTTGGTCAATATGTAGTAGGGTAATATTTTTTCGATATACATTTAAACTCTGAAGTTATTCCGATTTGTTGAAGCATGATTTGCCGATCTTACTTGGAAGCATCCCTTTGATGATGCGTCAACGCATATGATTCCAGAGTGACGGCGCTCATGCCCACTGCGGAATTGGAGTAAGAAACTTCTCAAACGATGAATGTCCTGAAAGATGGATTGGGAGAGGCGGGCCGGTAAATTTGGCCAACCCGATCACCTAACATAACCAAAGTCCGACTTTTTTGTATAGGGATGTGTAAAAGAACGTCTACACCAAGAACCGCCTACAACTTCAGACGATATGAAAAACAGGATACGTGGAGCATTAAGATCAATGAGTTTTAGCCGAATATCGCACGTACACGTACAACCATCACAGATAGAGAACTCACAGAATAAATTCGAGCGCGCTCTTCGAGAAACCTCGTTAATTTTGCCCCGCGAACTGAGTTTGTGTAGTTTTCACCACGCAAAGCCGGTTTCAACATGAGTGAAAACGACACCGATTCCGATCAAGACTGCAACATGGCGATAACAATGGTAGACGCACAAGAAAACAAGAACAAAGCTCACATTAAAACTCAAATCAGACACCCGAAGATGACACAGGAACCGGCTCGGCGGCGCAAGACTAAGAAAGCGAAGCAGATGCCCGTCCCCAGAAGAGGCGAAATGTAACGACAAAGGGTCGAAGCGGAAACGCTGAGATCTGACTTCCCGTAAGGCGACTATTCAAAAACAAGACAAAAACTAATGGAATTGAGCATCCACCCAAAAACAACAAATACTATCAAGAACGGGGTCAATATAATACTAAACACCTCCGATGAATACAGGGTGGCCACAACGGTCCTCGGCAGCATAAGCGTTTCTTACAACACTTACCTGCTGGAAGCAGTCAAACCAATAAAAGCCGCAATAAAAGGAATCCCACAAGATGACAATATCATCCCGTCAATCGAACAAGACCTCAAATCCATGGGCTTCGTGACCCAAAAAATTAACCGCATGTACGCAGGACCGGACAGAAGAAAGACGAGTACAATGCTGGTCCACCTGGAGAGGACAGAGAGGGCGAAGCCAATATACAAAATACGCACTGTAGGGTACCTTAAAATACGCGTGGAAACACCACACAGAAGCGGCATAGGACAATGCCACAATTGGCAGTGGCACACGACAAGCGGCTGCCACGCACTAGCAAGATGTGTGAAATTCGGGGAATCGCATCACACAAATGAATGCACGCTGACGAGGGAATCCGGCAGATCCACAAGATGCTGCAATTGACAAGGATAATACACGGCAAACTACCGGGGGTGCCCGGCACATCCCATATACGGCTGAAAACCAAAGCAATGCCAATAGACCATCAACATCAAACCACATACGCACAAATGACCGCAAAACAAACGACAATAAACACAGAGGATGCAGACTACGCATTAGTCATGGAAGTAGTAAAGGCACTACGTGCCGAAAATCAATAAAAACACCATACACAACAACAAAACTGACGAAGGTATAAAGGGACATGTCCCACCGTACCGTAAAAAATCAATAAAATTGGAAATTGAATTCAGGTCAATCACACCTGAAATAGTGGAAGATGTTAACACGAGTTTTTACAACGTACAAGGCGGTGTTTGCAAAATGATGGTGGATTGTTTGAAGTGATTTTAAATTAATGTTAATTGTTGTGTGTTTTGCACTGTTCGTTTTTATGTAAGTTGATTTAGTAATGAATGCTATACTTCAGCAAATAATAATAAGTAAATATCTGAAGCAACTAGTGTTATTGTTAGTTGCTTCCTTTAACTTTATTTCAGGATTGGGCGAAAAGCAAAATAATTTAAACTAAGGTCATTATCCCGGAAACTATTAACTTTAGATATAAGATATATTTAATACGAAAGATTTCAACTAACGGCATTTCGAAGTCGGGTATTTATAAATGGAACTGAACATTCTGTAATTCGGATTATATTGTTCAAACAGTTTGGAACTTTGGTATTACATACATAGAACACACTAAGTTTTACAAATATAAGCACAAGCAAACAAATTTTGTTAAAAATTTAATGTAAAAGTGCTTCGCTATGCCTATTAAGTATGTTTTTTTATAGCAACCTTTGGTGCTGATCCATTGTCATTGCTTATTTGAATGGGATAGGTAATCCTCATTATTTCAAACATTAAGTTTCGTATCAACTTAGCTTGTTTAGTACCTTCACTAAATGCCGAACCGTACGTTAGTTTTTATTTAGACTTTACTAGAACTGTAAGTTCTTCCCTCAATCTTCTCGTTTTCTCAATCAGCACCTACGAACCACCAAGGTTTTCTTGGTTCTTGCAATATACTAGATATCAATCGGTTGTGCCCTATAAATATCTTAGAACATGCGATGTTACCATATTTCGCCCTGTTATAAAGTTCACGCACTTTGTTGGCGGGAAATGTAAAGGTCATGCCATGTTGTTAGGTTTATTGACCACCCAACTGGAGGTTGTTCAATTACTAGAAATCTACAAATATTTCAAAGTCACTGACTTAGTCTAAGGTTTATTAACTTCTTAAAGATCATTGCCACTCTGTATTGTTCTGGGTAAAATGTATTCAAACAAGAGGGCATAAGACAGAAAGAAATATGTGAACCCAACTATTGTCACCGCCTAAAGTTCGGACTCACACTGCTCTCTATTTCTCTAGGTTGAGTCTGTAACGTAATGCTCCAAAATACCACAGTACATCTCTTGCCTATCGGCATTGACAATTTTAAATAATTAATAAACTCAACCATTGATACGGTTACTAAACAAAATGATTGAATCCCCAAAATAATAAAATCGGATTTTAATTGCACTCTACTTTAAACAAGCTTCAACCGTCCCTATCTTAATTGATACAAAGCACTAAAATTAAAATATGATAATCAGCAAGGTCAACAGAAACTCAATAATACATTTTAATACACGTCTATTGTATTAATTTGAAAAATGGTCCAGGTACATAACCAATCTGTATGTAACAATTAAAAGTCTTTATCGACAGAAACGGTTTGAAAGCAATTCTTTTCTTAAAATTTTAAATACACAAATCTAATTACTCCTTCCTTTTACTACCACAAAAGCGCTTTTGAGAGCACAATATAAAGAGGCACAAGTCCTTTCTTAATTAACAACGCCTTAAAATAATGAATCCAAATAAGCATAACGTCACCAGCACCTACCATCGAAAGAAAGCAAAATAATAGCAATTGTTGTACGTAAAATAAATGATTAAATAATTACCTGAATGAGTCTGTTAAAGATGCTTCATTTGCAAATAAACATAAACTCATATGAACACTATAAAACAGGTGACGAGTACTTTATATAAATTAGACATTCAATAATTTTTAAACAAACAACGTTTCTCTGTTACAAACCAAAGTAACAATAAGCACTAGAATAGTATTACATTACATATTCAGGATGTATTAACACAATCAATAAAGGAATGCTCAGGACATTTGACCTCGATCTCCCCTGAATTCACTCTTTACTAAGTATATTCCTTACAATATCCAAAATTCTAATGCAAAATCTGATGGCAGTACACAATTTCCATCAGCAGGGTTCAACGTAGTTTCTCGGAGCAAATGGTTACTTTGAATAATAACAACTACCACTTCTGCCCATCTAATACCTGTCACCAATCACAAGTTTATTAAACGACACAAAAATAAGGTGTGATCTGCAAACTCCTCATAGAAGCAGGAGACTTCGCACGATAGGTGTTTTCGGTAATTGAACACGTAAAGTAATAATGGGATCTACATCCTTTGCAATGAACTTCCTCTGATAGCATATCTTGTTTACAACGATCGCACTCCATTTTATATAAATTTACAATACATTTTAACTATAATTGAACACGTTATGTTATAAATATTAATTGTCATTTCACACTTAATAATATGTTGTCATTTAGGCTTCCACGAGTATTAATACTTTAATGTGATGACATTTCGGGATGTCAACTAGTGTATTAATGTAACACTTTGTTATAAATAATCTACGTTTCGGTAGTTTGTCTTTACTGCCTTTATCAAGATTATAAAATAATATTGACAACATATGTCAAGTCATTTGGTTACATTAATACACGAGTTTACATCCCATTAATAATAATCTGAAATACCTCTAAAGTTAAAAGACAATCTAAAGAAAATAGATCTTCCTGAAAACACCTACCTTCTGATGGAAGATGTAAGAAGTATATATATATATATATATATATATATATATATATATATATATATATATATATATATATATATATATATATATATATTATGCACAATAAGTACTTTATTTTGTAGACTGTGCCAATCAAAATCGGACTTCTCAGCGCATGGGCGTATTACCACTGTAATTCGTTCCTAATTGGACAAAATTTAGGAAATAACACGTTTTGATTCGCTGAGTGGAACTGTCTTTCTTAATGTGAAGATTTTCCCTGAAATGTAACTTACAATTAAAATAACCCAACAGCAGGAAAATCTGACAGAAAAAATATTTTCACGTTCAGGATGTTTCAAAAATGTAAATATACCAAAATTTTCAAATTGAGTTTCAGACTGTGGCACCAGACTTCCATTTATACATACACTGTATGTAGTTCGAAAGTAAAAATCAAACATATAAAGGTATAAAATTGCATTATTTGTATGTTAGATTACATTACGTTAGTAGTTACGAGATTCCTTCAAACATAATCCTTAACTTAGTGACGGTGTACTCCTCCCCTTGCATCCCTAACACACTTAATCTCAACTAACTCCAGAGTAAACACATACGATGGTCACGTTAGATATTTTGAGATACAATAAAACTACAAGTCTTTTTACTAAAATGGTTTTATTTATATTCAAAATAACCATCTCCTGCATCAATGCACTTTTGTAACCGAAGCTTCCACAACGTAAACGTTTTAAATCAATAATCTTGTGGAATGCTCTGAAAGAAATTGGTGAATTGCTTCTTCTATCTCATCCTCCGTCGTGAAACGTTGACCACGTAAATGTTTCTTTAGGTTACAAAAAAAAACAGAAATCACACATGTCCAAATCAGGCGAATAGGGTGGACTTTCAGTGACTTTTACATTGTTTTCACGTAAAAACTCAACTCTCTGCTGTGCACTGTGTGATGATGCATTGTCATGATGGAACATTAACCGGCGAATGTTGACAGACTCAAGCACTGCAGGTAAACATTATGACATTTCCTAGAAGTATAAAAATTGAATAAGTTCATGGAAAGAAGAAGACATTTATGTCTAGGTTAGCGGTTTTGAAGGATGGGGATTTATAATAAAAGGCTTCCTTGGGTGCGTACGATTAAGTATTAGTAGAAATGACGAACATGATGGTATGCAAGATAAGAAACGCAAGAAAAGAACAAGTATTAACTATTGTGAGCGAAATAAGAGATTGGAGGTGTTGATACGAAAAATTAAAGATTTAAAGGTAGATTTAGGGGTGTATGAAGTAAATAGAAAAATGAGGCAGCTTCGAGTCTGAAAATAAAAAAACATTTAAACATCTTTGGTATTAATATGTTGTAGTGTTTAAATGAGTTATTGTATTTACATGTAACAAATAATAAAAATTGTGACGTTAGGAAAAGCTTTTGATTTTAAAAAGCACCATGCATAAAGTGAACCCTGAAATGTTATGCACCTAACAATTCTCTGGTGATATTTTGCATAAATTTATATTCACGTTTTAATACTGTACAAAATCAATAAATTTTTAAGATAAATACTGATGTAAAATAAAATCCTTTATTTATTTCGGAAATATTTGTAATGTAGTTCATCTAAAAAATTCTAAGGTTTTTTTTTTATTAAAGGAAGCCTTCCTTAACTGTGAAATATTACAGATAAATAAAACGTACATTTTTAATGTTTTCCAAATTAATTGAGTATCAATAGGAAATGTGATACAGTATAATAAATGTTTAACATATTTGTAAAGTATTTGTAATATGTGTTTTTTTCTAAAATAGATTCTAACGATTTTTTTACGAAATAAAGTAATACTAACTCTCACAATGTATCTTTGGACATTTTACATTTATATGCGCAATTACAACCCATTTTAAATGGATTGCACGCGTAATGAGTAAAAAGCATGCAATTGCAAAATGCATTACCCATATAGTATCATCAGTATGATTTGTAATATTATATTTAACTTGAAATACAAGTATTGTACTAGAATGGAATGTATAATTGCAATTATTGTTGTGTAAACGATGGACGTGTACTTGAACTAGAAGGGTGATGTATGTTTGAAGGTGTGCATGTTTATGGAAAGATATAAAAGACGACACGATGTAGACGTCCTTTTCCTCAGGGTCTAGTAGGGGATGTGAGGGAGGATGAAAATAAAGTCCTACAAAGCTGCGCTCCTGAAAATTCTCAGAAAAAAAATTTTTTTTCAACGCAGATGTGTTTTATAAGTGGAAATTTATCAATCTCATGTATAAATTTATAAAAGTATGAAAAATTGACTCTTATATTGACCAATTCCATTTTGAAACAATAAAGAGCACTTAAAACACAACTTTTTGTCCTTACCTAAGCTCAGAAGAAACATATGCATGCAATTCATCTATTTCATGTATAAATGTATCGAAATGCTCTTTAAATTAACCAATTCAATTTTGAAACAACAAACACACTTAAAACATTACTTGTTTTTAATTTAGTTTGATTAGGATCCCAAATTTACAATTTTCGATGGAGCGTGGATATTACTGCTTCAATAATTATAGGATAATGACCGCAGCTTTTTTTGTTTGAAAGCATTTTATGCAGGTGTGAATGCGGACATTCAATATTTATCTTAGTCACCAATTCACATTAAAATTTTGAAATGGGATTTGCAAACGTATGAATGAAATTGCGTCATTTCTATTGCATAAATACATGACGTAAAGTTTTCAGATTTACATGCTTTTGGGAACTTTCTTTATATGCATGATATTTTACATTATATAAATTTGTAACGCAACATGCACTTAAAATTTGTAAAAAATGACTGCTTTACTTTGATGAAGAAAATTTATACATGAGTAAGCCAGACTTCCAGATTTTTTCCTTAACGTAGATCATTTCACTTTTCTAGCGCAAATTAAACTATCACTCACATTTTTTTAGCTGTAGTAAAATTTTTTGGGTAATGAAAATAATTCGTGAGAAATAATAAAAATATAAGAAAAAAATTTACATTTACTTTTTACAATGAAAAGATAACTATACAATAAGTTCCACAAAAAAACACATTAAACACATCACACATCCATCTCTTCCAACGTACGCAATATATTTTCAGTCATTACTATATTTTGTGGTGTACCAGCTTACTGTGACTGTAAGTTGAATTTTCAGCTTGATTGCTTTTACTACTTCTGTACTACGAAAGAAAACTGCGTATATAACTTTCTTCACAGACCTTTGCTTTCTGGCCATTTTTGGGGCATCTTAGTGGATCCACACACGGCTCTCCTGGCGGGTAGGAATATCCTAAAATGAGATGTTACTATTTGAGATAGAATTCGATGTCCACCATTATTTAACGTTTCCGGAGCGATTCTTGACTCCTCTGTCTTTTGAAAAACGTTAATCATGTGTGGCATCCAACGAGTAACAATTTTTTTCATCCAAAGATGATCATGTAAAATTGAATTTATTGTTGCGGATCCAACGCCAAGAGTTGCCTCAATTTCTTGATAGGTGCATCTTGAATCTTCGTCGATTACACGTCTCACTCTCTCAATGTTTCAAGTGGTAACTGAAAAACGGGCCCTACCAGCACGTGCCTCATAAACCAACAATATCCGCCCTCTTTTAAATTGCTATACCAGCGAAACACAGTGCGTGAAGGATTTTTATCACCAAATGCGAGTTGCATTCATTCAAGACTTTGTTGTTTACTTAAACCGAATTTAAAGTCGTAGTATATCATTGCGCGCACAAGTTCTCTTGAAAAGTCTCTGTTTCGATGATAAATCGTATGTACCATGTTTGCTCTATAGCAGCAGCGACTCAAGCTGGCAGTCAGAGCTTACTGCTAAAGGATGGTGGTATTTAGAAATGCAGTGTTGTCATCTGTAACTTTTCTAGTTTCGTGGCATCCCAAAATATACAGCGTGACGTCGTATACAAATAACCATTATTCATACAAAATGTCTGTTTAACTACGTTGAATATTGTTTTCAATGCATGTTAACAGAAGGCCGATATTTCGAAAACAACTAATGCGTTAGATTGGTGCTCTTTTGATTGATTCACAATTCCTTACACTCATGACATACATACGTTAGTATTTTACTACATAAATAAACATTTTCTTTAGAAACGAATCACTAATTAATATTAAGTGAAAAGTACAAGTAAGTTTTATATTAATTCAGATAATTAATTAAGAAAATGAATTAGAAAAATTGAAAGTGATAATGATAAAAGAAACTGCTTCAACGCATTTCAAGATTAAATTCTACTTGCACAAATTGTTGGTTTAAAGTCTAACCAGAACGTAAACGAAACATAAATATTACATGAAATAACGTAGAAACATCCGGATCTTTTATCACAAAAGTTTATGTTTCAAGTTTATTAAAAGGACCTGGAGCTGAAAATATAATTTTAATGAAAGTTTAGAAAACATAAACGTAATTGAAATGTAGATAACAAATACTAATTAAATTATTTACTTGTTTTCAAGAGAGGTCCTTACTTATACGTTTTATCTCCAAATTAAAAGTTACATTATTATGAAATAACCTTCTGCCATTAAATGTGAGTTTAGAATGACCTACTTTAATGGAGGTACATTTTCATATAAGGCATACGTTTCTAACAAAATAAGAATGAACCTTTAAGCGCATACTAAATTAAGAAAGTATAGAAATTGTAAATTAATTTCAAATTACAATTAGAACGAAACTTTCCTTATTTCAGTTAAGTGAAAATACCTGCAAAACCAATTTACGTATATACCTACAGCAAATTTGTAGAAGCTGTGGTACACATTCTGTAAGAATAAACGAGGTTGAGGTCTAATTTAGACATTACTGTAATAATACAATACATCAAGTAATGCACGGTAATCGTGAGTTTTTGAAGAGATTTTATAACGCAGCGGTTTGAATTGTAATAATAAACAAAAAAATAGTAATAATCGAACCAGTAGAATTTTAGTAACGTGTGAAATGGCTTTATACATGAAAAAAGACGCATAACTGGTACATAGTATTTAGAATTGCTATAGCATTGTATTTCTACAAGTACGGTTCCTTTAACCACGTGTCGTTCTTGACATGTGTTTAAAGGAACCGTTAAGTAAAAAAATGCGCAAATTTGACCCTTTTGTCTAAGGTTTGAGCTTAAACACGTAAACATTTCGCAATAAAAAAATACAGAGAACTAACGAAATCACTTACTTTATCCCACCGTAGCGCGGGATATATAAAGCAAGTATAAATACGTATTTGTAACAGTAGGATAAAATACAAGACTTGCGATATGTGATTCATATAATATATGAACACCTCTTAAGATTGAAGTAACCGGTCAGTTCTACCTCATAGAACCCTATAACAAAACTCAAACAATCATTGTAATAAGAATTCATTTTATTAGCTTAAATGATAAAAATATATAGCTAGATCGAAGCCGTATTCTTCAAATAAATAAAGAAATCAAATAAATATAAACTAAACAAATTCCCTAATTCGTAATCGAAAATCTATGTAATGTATAGTAATGTACCCAGGACAGTCTATCGATTGCACAACCCGAATGCAAGAGCAAAGTTAACGCGCGAACTTATTTAAGCCAAATGATCGCTATGAAAAACTAGGTAGGACCACTACGTAGTGTAAAAGAATTGTTACTGGGATATATGTGTTTCGGTATCTAAGGAAGAATACAAATAAACGTAACACAATAAAACACAGTATATAAATTTAGTAAATAAGTGCAATGCAGTTCTACTACCTTTATTGCAGATTGAGGAAAGAACAACAAATCAAAACCTCAACGCGGCATACTGCAACAAGAATAACAACATAAATGTAGTATCAGTCTTAATTATAGGTACCTAGAGCAATATGTATTTAGATTCTACTGTTATTGCAGGATTATTGCTATCGTTCTCCTCTACCCTTAATAATTCAATCAATGTAGTAGTGTAATTTAGTACACAAAAAGTCGAGACTCGAGATACGAATTACGTTTACAACAATATGTAAGGATATCGCTGAAATGAAGTAGATCCTATTTTTAATTCTATACTCAAATTTATTAATATAATCAGAATTTTGCAAAACGGCTGCTTGATTTTGATGTTGCATACATGAGCAGTATCAATCTAAGTCGAACTTATGGATGTTGAGTTGAAGACCTTTGCCATAAAAAAATGTTATTCACATTGCAATTAATCTGCGTGAGTGGTATAACGACAACTTATAAATTGTAAAAAAAAATTTCCGAAAGGAATTCCAGTTGGGCATTAGAGGAAGTTTAACATTTAAAGATAAATACTAATAGCTGTGCTCCATTTAGAGGTAGTCTTTTAACTTACGTTCAAGTTCCTTTCTTCACAGCAGTAAAACACGAGGTAGTAAATGATAAAAATGATGATGAGTATCGCTTGCTGTGGGCTGCTGTTTTGGCATTATATCTCGTGCGGATATACGAATAGAGTTTACAGATATCCTCATTTTAGAGATGTTTTAAATTATGATTCAATTCACTTCCCCATTCAACTAGACGATGTAAAAAAATGACAAATTGAACAAACTCTCCTTTAATTTGCTTTGGATTCAGGGAAAAGATACATTACCATTTGTATTAAGTGAAAATCAAACAGTTTCTCCTAATCATCATGCCACTGATAATATTAATAAAAAGAATAATACTGTTTATTATTTCACCTGGATATTTGTAGCTTTCGAAAAGAATACTAATTCAGCATTCCTTGAAAGTAATACTTTATTCCACTCCAAACATATAAACTTCAGCGTTGCTTACTATTTGGAGAGTACATACAATGTTTATTTACCTTGATTTTGGCTTTATAGAGGAAATCATTGCATTCAATCATTTGTTACATTTGGTAAGTGCTTACGTTTAAATTTAAGCAGAGACTATACAGAAGATTGTGGAAAGCTGTAGCTTTAAGACGTATGTAACAAAATATTTGTACCTGTGCGGGATTTTTACGTTTAACCAACCGGGGGTTAGTTTCAGAACAGTCTGCCTAAAAAGATTGGGTAAACGTTATCATACATTTTTAATAATTCTGAAAATTGAATTTGTTCTATTCAACCCCATCAACTTGTCGCACAGTTAATATTGTTATATAACACAGTCTCACCTACAAAATAGTGTTTTATTTCTAATTATTATTAATTATTGTTATGTATTATAACATAACATCACGTGCCCGTCACGCCATTACCTTTCAGGGTAGACAAAACAATCCCCACCTCATTTATTTTTTATTTACAATCTTTCTCCATGCTTTCCTAGCCCTGCATACGTCCCTAGCTTCGTTAAGATTGATACATGCCCTTTTATTTTTAAAACTTTTCCAGAGTATTTTTTTGTTTCCCTCAAAATCATTGTACATTTGTTTCTTAATCTGTACACTTCAAACAGTCAATGTTTCTCAGTCTCATCTTTGCAGCATGTACGCGTGTTCTTTTGTTACATACTGGCCTATGTACAGATTAATTCTACCAACAAATTTTTTTCTATCTAGCTATAGTCGCTCTTCAACATATCTGCGCAGCACAATTGACAACACAGTCTTTCAAAACTATCCATGAACTTTCAACGTCATTGCTTTTTATTTGTTCATTCGCACTACTTCATGCACATTCAACTCTCTCCTCACAGCATTTTCCTGTTTCATTTATGCACCATTATCTACCAGTTTCTCTACCTTAATTATGGACGTTCACACCATGTTTAATTTCCGTCTCCGGGCCCACTTTTGCCCTAAACACATTCTTGACACAACCAAAAAGTCCCAGGCCTTCACCATTCTCATTGATTCTTTGGTTTCCGAACTTTCCAAAGACGCGTGCGGAATGATCTCTCTGCACGTTTGGCTTACACACGTTTAAGACGTTCGCCACGTCATTCCAGAAGTTCTCACACTCTTGGTTGGTCTCTTAATCCACTCATCGGTGCATAATATTCAACGAGAAATTTCACTTTCATTTCAACCCACATTACCCGGGGATACCGTTTAATACATCTTTTCTTTCTTTTGCATTAGCAGGCAAACAGGTTACTAGCCAAATCGTGCCCGGACCATGTAGCATTCCATACTAATAGTATCGCCCTACTTCAGGGCAGTGTTGGCATTTATTTTTCCTACTGCTTCAACAATCAAAGGAAGTAAGATGTAGGAAATAGAGACATGAAAGGTCAATAATATGAATATGTACAATTACTGTATATATATATATATATATATATATATATATATATATATATATATATATATATATATATAATTTGTGATGATTAGGGTTTTAAATTAAATTATATGTAGTTATATGAGGATATAATAATTAAATTGTGGGGATAATATATTTAGTTGGATTTTAAATTTAAATTAATATGTAATTATATGTTTAATGATTAAATTGTGCACCGAACTAGCTCAATCTCAATTTGGGGATAGGGTTCATGTATTTAGTGGGAAATTAAATTTATTCTGGAGGTAATTATATGAATTACACTTTATAAAAATCATCATATATGTATAGGAATGAGTCTGAATATAATTTACACTTCCAACGCATGCGTTGTAACGTAATTGAATGAAGTTAACAATGTCAAAATTGTCAAATAATGATTTGCAAATTTATTGTTTACGTTCAGAATTAAATTTTGAATATGAAAATAATTTAAAATTTTGTTTCCTTTACAGGTGTTTATACAAGTATGGTTTGAAATTCTACACCAATACATATACCTAATAAATAATAATTTGCAGGAAATTTAACACAACAATGTACACGATAAATAGGGTTATAAAGAAAATGTGACTCACATATACTGTTCCCAATGCAAATTGATGTCTTCGAGTTGTTCCAAATTGATGCAGGCACTTTCCACTTGATTCTAGCTGTTACCATACACCCATTTGCTGCTGACTGGTACTCGGGTTGTCGATGACACTAACTTCCAAAAACTAGTAATGTTTTCTTCCAAATCGGCAACACTCCAGTCACTAATTTTATCTTGGTAAATTTTTTTTTATTTAAATAAATTAAAGCTTATTGATTGGTATCGTTTATAAAGTGTTTAAATGTTATCCAAAATTTGTTATTATTTCACTTTTATTTTTAGATGCCGGATCAAATATAAATTATTCAAAAGAGATTTGTACCAAGAAATAAAACACAAATAACCAAATAAATGTGATTTTAATTTGGTAGAACGGAATCAAATCAAGTTTGATAACACGAAAACTTTTAACAAAATCGTAACACAAATTAAATCGTAAAAATATTTTCCGAAAACTAACAGGTATCGGAGACCGAATTATTTAAATTAATTGCCGGTATAAAAACAATTGCTCTCGAATATTTTCTTCGTAATTATAATTTTCTTTCCGATAATTAAATTAGGTTATGAAAACTTACTTATTACACAAATACACAACACTGCTTTAACCTTTTTTTTAAATTGAACAAATTCTAGAGAGCTCAGCACTTCCAGGGCAATTCCTTTTATACCTTTTTGGTTGTTACTAAAAATTGAATTTTTTTTCAGCAATTCTACCTATGTAACTAAGGCTCTGATTGGTTGAAACATTTTAAAATTTTGACTAAAATAGAAATTTGGCCATAACTTTCTTATATATTAACGGATCTAAAAACTAACGACAGAAATGAAAACTACATAAAATTTCGAATAAAAAGATATGGTTTCTTAAAATAATATGCGAAATCACCTAATCTAAATTAAATATGCATATAACTACCTAAACTTACAAGCTACACTTAATCTAATTACATAAACGGAATCCTGGGAAAATTTTACATAGGAAAACACACCTTTAGAGTTTGAAATCTCTAATTTAAGGAAATTTTAAGTTTATGTAAAAATATTCTAAATTCACCTCATATTTGACGAAATTTTGCGGTGAAATGCATTGTATCCTTTTAAAAACTGTGAGATACTCCTATTAATTACTTTAAGAGCATAATTTAAGCCTAATAATATAAAAAAAACTATAAATTTATAAATTTATGCAAAAAACCTAGAAATTACAACATAACCAAACTTAAATCTAAAATTGCAAATAACTTATATTTAAAAACGTTTTTATCACTCAAAATGTTATGTTAGAGGTTTGTAATACTTGTCTTTATTATATTCACTGTTCATTTCAAATGCATTGTGTCAAATAGTGTTGCATTAAAAAGTCACATCGTCTAACACACTTACTGGAATTTTCATTATAAAAATGTATATAACTATGAATGTCTTTATGTTAAACTGTTCTATGCATTGCTCTTGCTATGAAACTTGTATCACTATGTTTGTGACAGAGTTGCATCCAAAAATATGTGAGAAATATGTCTAATATGTCCATATTATAACCCTTTTATGAATTTTTCACATTTCCTGCATTCTAAAACTATTTACACAATATCCCTAATATAATTCTAGCTATACAATTTATGTTTAAACACCTGTAAAATGTTCACTTGCCAAAATACCCTCGAAAAATTGACTTTTATTGAAATAAAGGAAATACTAAATTGACTTTACGAAAATAAGTGTATTTAACATTCTTGACATTTTTGTTGGTAGCACAATGCTTTTTATGATGAAACCAAATTGTATAAATAATATTCAGACTATTTTGTACAAAACAAAACACATCGTGAACCAGATTTCTATCAAACAATGTCTCGCACATGTATCGAGCTTGAAATCACCCCTTTTTATAACTAAATTATCATTTAAACTGTCCGATCCTCCTTTTACTTCTTTCTGAACATCTCTATATATATATATATATATATATATATATATATATATATATATATATATATATATATATATATATATATATATATATATATACAGGGTGAATCACGACCGACGCCACGGAGTTCTACGGCGAAGCAGCATGTAATCGTTAATTTCTAATACAGTGACATTATGTAAGTCAGTATGAGCAATATTTTTAAATATACTGGGTGCCCCAAAAAAAGTGGAATGTCAAAGTTATGTTTTTTTTAAATGACACGCCCTGTATATTATTGCATTTTCGAATTTTATATAAAAAATAAGTAGCACTTTCATAAAGGTACCCCATACAGTGTTTCTAGGTAATTAGTAATCTGAACGATAAGCGTCTAAAGTTCAGGGTATTCCATTTAAAATAAGCCGAATATTTCAGTATGTATGTTCTACTAATTTAACTGAAAAGAATGAACATTTTGTAAAGAGGTGTTTACTATTCAGTCAATAAATAGTCTTAGGGAACAGTATTTTATTTAAACCTAAGAGTAAATTTGTTGGACTTAATTTTATTAGGAGATATTTAATTTTTCCTAAAACCCTACATTTTCAGAAGAACATACACTACTGCGCTGGTGATTCTAGTTTTGACGTAAAAGGACATACATCAACGCTTTTAACAATGTCAAATGGCACTAATTAATTTGAAATAACTTCAAAATTAGTTACAATTTACTAGAAATGTAGTTATTGCGCTTGTATTACTAACAATTAGAATTATTGTTAAGGTTACATTCCCCTAAAAATGAATTTTCAGAATAGTTGTCAAAAATCTGGCAACGGAATTCTTAAGTAGAAACATAATTTAGTATATCATAACAATTTTAAGGGTCATTGGTATCACAAACACGATAAAAACTCAACATTTCTGAATGTGAATTACTACGCCAGCACAGTAAGGAGGCCATTCTTTATGGGAGAGCAGTTTAAACAATTATTACTAATTTAATTTGTCATTTGTTAAATACTGTTTATTTTATATTAAAAAAATAGAACATTTACATTACTTAGTATTATGTACAGCATGTTAAATCTTTTTTGGAAAAAATGTAAAATTTGTTTTACTGGACACATTATAGGATACTACCAAAAAATATTATTTTTTTTTTGTGGACTTGGTACTAAATAAATCATGACTTCGTATACCTTATATTTTAAAAGAGCAGGACTTTTTGTGGAACATGGAAAAGGAAAAAAATTATAATTTTATGACATAGTATTCGTTTTACATTAAAATAACATATGAAAAGGTACATTTATTTAACTAATCATCATCTGCAGCATTACTATGAGAAAGATTTTGGTGAAAGCCATGAAAAATGTTGGAATCCATTGCAACATATTTTTTAAATTGTTGTACTTCTTTCTCCCATAGGCTTTGCTCCGTTTGTTATGATAGGTATTTCGTCTGGAAATACTATTGACCTACGTGTAGATATATTTAGATCAAGGATGTCAAACTCATCTTGGACAAAAGAACTCTTGTAAAAAACCTTGCCCGGCTCGCCAGATCTTTCCCATTTTCATAATTTTTTCTATCGATAAATGGTGAGTTACTGCCATTAGTTAAAAACAAAAAATCTTTAAAACCTTGTAGTCTCGTAATAACTACAAAAAATCTTGTACTAGCCAATCGTACAAGTTGTTACCAGTCCCATGGAGTCATGATTTGGGATTTAGGCATAGTTTTTCTGGCTCTTTCCCACATACAACATGTAGTGATGTTCTTAGTAGTGTCTCTAATTGTGTAGTTAATTTGTGCATATAAAATTCATTAGTGTTCAGGATTCGTGTCTATTCGATTGTCTCCAGAGCTTTTTAGACATCTTCAAGTTGACAACTATAGAGACCGGTTTTATAATCATGCGGCAAATATGTCTGGCAGATGTAACAGAGTACAAGCCCTCCTGAAAGATGAAAGAGAAGAATAGACATATCAAGTATGTGCCGGTTGCTGCACATTTGCTGAATTTGGATGGTCGAATAATCAGTTAAAGCTCCTTCTGAAATTGTGAGCTTCTTTGGAGTAGTTCAACAGACGTAGTATTTTTTCGGCATCGCCTCTTGGATGAGAAGTTAAAAAATACTTTGTCAAATACTTTACAATATCTTCTAACAAAATCGCTCCTAATCCATCATAGTTCTGGTTTTGATGAAATTCCTGTATGGACGGTCAAGAAAGTGGCGTGCATTATATCGGGTCCTCTTAGTACACTGATTAACGAATTCCTTCCTACAGGTGTAGTACCTTCATGTTTAAAAATACCTAAAGTGGTTCCTATACATAAAAACGGAGGTGGAGATAAAAGAATTTGAATTACAGTCTAATTTCAATATGTAGTGTAATTTTAAAAATATTGAAGTAGTTGTGCATAAAACGTTTAAAATTGTTTAAGATATAAACTTGTTATGCAATAGCCAACTTGAGCTTTGTAGCAATAAATCAACAAGGACGGTAATGTACGACTTTCTAAGTTTCGTTTATAATTGTATCAACTCCAAGCAATCCTGTGCAGCGCTCTATTGCGACCTAACAAAGGCATTTGGCCTTGTTGACAATAATCTTGTTATACACAAGCTGGAGCAGTATACAATAAGGGAAGTTCCGCTCGATGATTTTGTTCCTTTTTAAGTGGTCGCTAGCAGTATGTATATCCCATAAGGCAAATAATGTAAAAACGTTTGCAAAATCCTTTTCAAAAGTTCACATAGGAGTATCCCAGGGATCAGTACTTGGTCCTATATTATTTAGTGTTTCTATTAATGCCCTGTCTCTTTTAATAACGGATCATACGCAGAAGATACCAGTTTTGCCTTTTCCTTTAGTAGTCAAGAGGAATTTAATTGCAAGTCACGGAACTAGTTGCATAAGTTAGAAACATGGTTAGAGACAATGGGCTAAAAGTTAATGTTAGTGAAACAAATTTTATTATTTTTAACAACAATTCGTGAGCTTCCTTTCCGAGTGATTTAGTTTTCAACTGTACTGCACTGGGATCAGTCAACACCACTTCTTTTTTAGGTTTACATGTCGATCATACTCTAAGTTCCGTCGTCATACCGATATGCTTAATCGTAAGCTAAACGCTGTGTGCTACTCACTGCGATGTATTAAAGATAGTTTATCACGCGTATTTTGAGTTTCTCCTAAGATACACTATCCAGTTTTACGGAAGTTACACCCATCGCTATATCTTATTTTAAAACTCAGAAAAAGCATTAACATTTAGCAGTTTATATTTATTTGACAGTTTTACTTTTTATGCTAATTATTTAAAACCATCTCAACCAACCTGTTGAACATTTCTCAATAGCCAATTTTATAAACCTATTATACTGTATAATCATCTGCCGCTTAATGTAAGGAATTTTAAAGATATATAGGTATTTGCTTTTAAAAAGGAATTACGAAGAACACTGCTTCTGAAACCGTTGTACACGTTAGACGAATTTAACGAAGTATTAAAGAGCGTCTAAGTTTCTTGAACAGAATTATATTAGATATTACAAAAATTATCTAATTTTATATTTACAATTTTTTCTTGTATATTTGACTATTTCTGTTTGTTGTAGTTAGTGTATATTTGTCCTTGTACCATTTTTAATTGTGTTACTTTTATATACCGTAACTTATGATGCATTTTTACTTTCTTGCTAAACAAGATACTTTAGTAATTACCGCGGATTATGATTAGATTAATCATGAAAAAAATTTATTTGAATGGCTAACTTACCCTGCGAATCGATGGGCACAGGGCTTACAAGAGACTGAGGGCTTCCAAAAAGCGATGTCGCCAAATTCACCGTAATTCATGGAAAAGTCGGTGCATAATGTTCTCTTAAAGATTCTAAAATTTAATAAAAATAAGTTGACATCTACTGAATCTGAAATATGAAAAGTGAAAACTACAAAAATTGAATAGCCTCTTTTTGTGTTATAAAAAATAATATACACAACTTTTAGCTTACAGCTGGCCAATACTAAGGAAACTTAATATGTCATCCTGTCAGCATATGAAGGACAAAGTAATTTAAGGTTCTTACTATTTTGTAGGACGTGTTCATCTGCTTTCAACGCCAACGGTTTAACGCCTTAAGGAAGCAAATATTTCAGCACTCCTTGAATTCATGACACAATAACAAAACACCCTTTCTTCGCCAGAAACGACAAACAACTGAACGAATTACTAAAAAAACAAAAATATTTTACTGTTCTACAACGCTATTGGATGTATTGTAAAATATTTTAAACGCAAACGTCACAAAAGTGACACTTTGTGACTAAATTTCAAAGGTAAAAACTTTCCTTCTCGGACATGGAGTAAAAGTTTCACTTTTGGGCCTAGGCATTTTTACTTTTATGGTTTCATTACTTGAAAAATTCCTGATTATTTTATTCTTTTATCTGCTAATTAGTTTTTCTCTTTCCTTTCGATCTTTACAAATTATTTTTAATGTATCTGTTTATGTTTGCGGATAAAATAGTATATGTTATTCGGTGTAAAAGTTAGTTTGTGTGGCTCAGCTGAATAATTATTTGCTTCACTTCGTTCGGCAAAATAAACATTCAGCTTCGCCACATAAACTTTACTCCTAATAACATAATATACTATTTTGTTTTATACCAAATCCATATTGTCTTTCAAGTCCACTTGTGACGATATGGTACAATAGCATAATAATACTATGTCCGTTTAGTATACTTTATCTCTCAGTGATTTTGTGATTTAGTATTGTTTAACATTGACTAATTCGTTAACTGTCCTGAATTTGACTTTGCAAGTATTGTTTCCTAATGTCACATATGACCAGAAAAAGTTATGTTACTAGCATCATAAACCTCATTTTAGGCAAAAATAGGCAGTTGACATATGAATTGATTACATATAAATATATATATATATATATATATATATATATATATATATATATATATATATATATATATATATATAAAGCGCAAGTTTCAGAAGTTCAAACGAATATAAATCTAAGTACAAATGTGATTATGGGACATGTTAGCTAGTTAATTCAAATTTCACAAGTGTTAAATTATGATCATAGCTGAACAATATAATTTTCATGTTAATAGTTTCCGAGCATCTTCGGAAGTCTAAAGTAGGTGGTTGATTCCATAATTCATGTAATCCATATGAATAAGTATATTATAGTATGATAACATAATATGCTTCTATTCTAAAACAAAAAGAAAAGAAATTGTATCAATTAACATAGAAGGAGTAAACTACATGCTAAAGTATATGAAAATATAGAGATCTAATATGATCCATATAACTTATAAGTGAATAATGCGAAATTAAACAAATAATATGTTAATGGCTTACAATATTAGTGTGTATAGAAAGTGTCACAACTTAAATTAACGTTATGAATGTAATTTAAGTGTAAAAATTGAGAAACCAGGTTATGTTGATTACGAACACAGATATTGAGATGGAAGTTTTCAAAATAAACCATAGTGTGTTAGAAACCGGTGTATCCTCATGTATTTTGGGTCATAGAATCTATTTCTGTATATAGTTTTCCTGTAGGAAGTAGAATAAGTTAAATATAAGTAAATCTGCATATGAAAATTTGCATATGTGTTAAAATTTAGGATAATTTAAGAATTTTAAAAGGAAGTAGGACAAATGCGGTGTCCGTGGAAAGGACATTTTGTGTAGAATTCAAAACTAATTCAGTTTTTAAGATCTGTTCACATATAAGAAAGTTAGGTGTAAAATTAGTAATTTACAAATTTCTGAAAAATGGTTAGCCAATCAAAACTATCTTTGTTATGTTTGTATAGACAAAATACTATAATTTGATTGGTTGTTAAGCAATAAAAGCACAGGATGTTGTTATACTTTTTTCTCATTATCTGTTAATTCCTCAAAGTGAGAACATGTCAATCGTGATGTATACGAATTTAAATTTAAAATTAATTGCGTATTTGGTATAACCTACAAAAATGCAAGTATTAAACAATTGAAATTCTAAAATTGTCATAAGTTAGGTTAACGTGACTATTTGTCCGAGTGATGTGGTATCGTTACACAATTGAAAGTAAATCATGTAATAGTAGTTTTCGCAAATAGTGCTCTCTTTACACATTTCTTGTTGCCAGGCCGTTCTTTTTTACCCGAGGCGTACCTGAGGGATAAAATACAAGGCCGAGCAGCAAAAAGGTGACAGCGCACGTGTTGCGAACAAATTTTTTTCTAATCGTTTACATAAAATTAGAAAAGATTTAATTTTCAAATATTTATTGACAAATGTCAAATTAAATACATAAGCAACAAAGCTAATATATTTAGTTATATACCACTTTTCTCTTTATGTATTAAAAGTAACGATTGCAAAAATCAATTATTTCAAATAATATAAAATTATTATAACGAAATTAACGTGGTGTAATCAATAAAAACCGAATGCAGATAAAATTATTGTATTCTATGATACAATAACTTTAAATTAAATTATTATATTTGAAAATATAATAAATAAAATCAAAGTGCTTCTGCAAGTGTTGAAGAAAATATTTATGCAGCGTTCCTGTATCTGCTTATGCTGTAGCCCTTCCACCGTTGGATCAATATTATTTATGGAATTCGAATTACTTCTGATTTTGATATTGGAACATCGATATTGAAAATTGGAGCAGCTAAAATAATGCAAACAAATGTGGTGTATGAATCTTATATTTTTATTTGAGGTTACGTTGAATATTATTATTGTTTATCACTTATGTGCATGTCTATAAAGGATTTAGGTAAATTATATACTAGTCTGGAAATAGTACAACCATTCATTAATTTTATAGTAATTCAATATTATTTTAAAAAGCAAAAAATACTTAACGAAAATATATCTTCGTTATTGTTTAGTCATGATGAAATATGTGCACAAATTAAGGTCAGTGATAATCGCATGCGCACAACATGGTATATAATTACAGGTGATACAAGGTGTTTGAATAAAGTTGATAATGTACAATTCCAGATTTATTTTAAAACCACAATTGGTTTTATTCTTGGCACAAGAACCTAACGTAAATGTTTAATGTTTTTTTTTTGATACTGAACTAATATTGAACTCTATCCCTTGGGATCCTAGTCGAGGCAATTTTGTTAAAGAAATTAAACATTAATCATCATAATAAAATAATGATGGCACAATGTGCTGAAGTTGTAACTAATACATTATAATTTATTAATGCATTTCATCTCAAAATATTTAAAGGGACTCCAACGTGGTGATAATTATAATTATATTAATAAAAATAAATTAAAACGTTGAAAGAAATGTATGAATTTCACAGATGTCAAGTCATAATAGTTATATATATATATATATATATATATATATATATATATATATATATATATATATATATATATATATATATATATATATATATATATGATATGTCATCAGGTCGCTATGAATCCCGAGGTAGGGGTTGCTTACACAACTTGATTTTTTATACAAATATTTATACTCTTAGGTACTTTTTAGTTCTGACAACGTTTCTGCCGTCAAAACAAACTGTAGAAAGGCATCAAAGACCGACTATATAATGTGACATACACAAAAATGGCCAACTACGTCGACATAATAAAGTTGATAGCTTTACACATTTGCAAAATTAAAATAATACTTCTTTGATCCTAACAGTACTTATTTTAATTTAGTAATGCTGTCATCTTCATATCTTAAAATCCTTATTAGTACTTAAAGTTATCCGTAATTGCGCTGTATTTGAAACAATACATGTTCGTTGTGTTATAGGCAGTTTTATAAAGGTACTACAAATGAATCGTTGTCATCCCTTAATATTAATTCTTGTTATAGGTACAGAGTGTTTGCAATTAACACTTTGGTTTAACACAAAAGTTCCATTCATTTTTTTATCTTAAACCCATTATTCATTGTAATAAATAAAATGCATTGTCATTACCGTAAAGTTTTTAACTGGTGTATCATTTAGTCGTTAAAATTAAGAAGTATTCAATGTTACATGTGCTATGCTACTTTTTTGTTATTTTGCGCTAATTAAGTATAAAATAATGGTAATTTAAAAATAAACCGGAACATTTGTAAACATAGTAAACAAGGATAAGAGTATGTATTAAATGCGATTATTTGACCTTTCCGTATGCGATGTTAATATCTTTATATTCCATTTTTGGATTAATACTACTGAATAGAACAACAATATAAACTTATATGTTTTATCGTAATGGCGATTGCACAAAAATGGACCAATTTAACACCAATTTAGTTTCTTTTTATAAATTTACAAAGTAAAAGATAATACTAGTTTATTACGTAAGTGAGGAGAGTTTAAAGTTTGCTTAAAAAATTTGTTGCACGATGTACATAAATGCGTGGAACCAATCCAGTGAAGTTTGTCAGAAGTTCATTTTAGATGATTAACGTTATTTTAATGATCTAACAGAGCCAGAGCAAACTTCAGAAGGCACAAAACCGTCCTCAACCCCTGGTAATTTTTTTTTTGGTTTCTTAGGAGTAATATTACGGCTTATTCAACGGGAAGGCTTACTCACCATCCTTATTTTTGACTCCGTAATTCGCATAGTTTCCAAAGCAAAAAAAAAATTTTCTCAAACACTGATTACTGATATTCCTAGGACAAGTTTAATAAAATTTCAATAAAACGTGGACACAAAGAATTATTCTTACAAGTGTTCAATGCGACGTCCACCTTCAATAATGCAGAGGTCGATTTGACGTAAAAATTGAGAACATCGTCGTTTTCTCGTAGTACGTTTGCAGCATTTTGAATTATGCTCCACAGTGGTTCCGAATTAATAATTTGAACCTCGTACACTGTGTTTTTAACGCTATCCAGATGAAGAAGTCACAAGGATTCAAATCTGGAGACCGATGATGCCATCGAATGGGTGACTTGCTTAATAAAATACAAAACTACTTGGACATGGAGCCAAAACAAATGTCTTGATTTTGACAGAAAACAAATGCATTGTACCAGTTATTGCTAATAGAAAATATTGCAATAATTCTTTCACTTCTGGTTGACTTTGTATTGTTTTATTTTATCGCGATCACCGCTATTGCTTCAATTGCTATTGTTGCTATTACTTTGAAAGTTGTCAAATATGGATTTGCATTTCGATGAGCAGACAAATATGATAGTAGTCTTTTGATACTGTGAAGGTAGCTGCAGCGAATGTCCACGTGTATCATTAGAGGTATCAAACTGGAGAATTCCAAATCATAAAACATTTGCTAGAATCGAAAGACGTCTCCGTGAAACAGGGAGGTTGAAACCAGTAGAAATAAACGCTGGAAGACCTCAAAAATTGATGCTGTTCTTCAAGTGATCGATAAAAGTAAACTTTAAATTCTTCTGTGTCCAAGATAAGGAGTACCACTATAGGAATTTCGGAAACGGTAAGATATAAGGTTCCGGTTAAATGGCAGAAAAGTTAAGCATTTTGGAGTTTCGTAAAATGACATTTTTAAACCGACGAAATTCCGAACTGTTTCGAAGTTATGTGACAAAAATCAAATTTTCACGATTTCTTTTTTGACAAATTGTTACTTTGCCGTTGATGTTAAACAAAAAGTCACAAACCATTCTCCAGGCACTTTTTAACGTTCTTGAACGTGCCATACAGCAAATTGTAATTCGACATTTCGTTTTTGAGTAACCATCATCAACTTTGTTTTCTTAAATACGACCCTGATTTTTTTATACATAAAACTAGAAGAGCTTTTTATACTGCATTTAATCATGTATCAAACTTTGTGGTTTAATTGCGCTTTTTAGCTTCCAACCTACATATACACATGTATGTATCGAAGGTTATGCAATTGACTTTTTTTTCACCATCGCTAAACAATGATATAAAAATACCTAGGTATAGACCTTGAACATATCGATTAATTATGTTCTATGCAATTTTTTGATACGACGCATAATTTAGTGGCAAAAAGGTTCCTGAAGAAGAAGTTAAGTATTAGTTCAAATTTTTTCAATATCTGAATAACGCTTAACTTTATAAGGAAAAGAGTAGACATTTTTTGGAGAAAATTTAATTCGGCATAACTTTTATTTATAAAGTTTCTTATTATAGCACAAGGTAAGTCTAAAAATTACTTAAATATGAATCAAAATAGTTAAACTATATTATTGATATCTTATAGAAGCGGACGGCTTTGGATTTTTTTAAGTTAACATGTATCTATGTCTATTAATCTCTATCTGACATAAAGTTTTAAACGTGATTTTGACATAGATTATTGTTTTTGTTTTTACAATGTTGCCCGTTTTCGTTGTGAACGTATGAAAGAGGTTGCATAATTACCCCAAAAAAACTATAATTGGAATTATTTCATTTCTTTTAATTTTTTAGGTTAGCATCTAGATGTCTATTAACCGGTGGTCGAATGGTTAGAGTGCTTGCCTTTGAGCGTTCAAACCTGAGTAGCGTTTTCTAAAACGGAGAAAAGCCAAAGCATTTCTTCTCGGATAGGAAGTAAAACTGTGTGGCAATACGATGATTGACACGTTAAAGATCCTACTAAAGGTGGAATTCCTTTAGTAGGTCAAATTTAGTGACGGTAGTGCTAATAACCATTAGTAGTTGATGCGCATAGAGATGCCTGACATATCCGTTTGTGTCTAGATCTCGGCCCACAAATACAAAAAAAACATATGTCTGACATTAGAAAAGTAGGCTTAGGAAAACAAATACTATGATTTGTTGTATTGAATTAAATCTTTGTCACCACTTGACAGTTACTCCATTTATTAGTTTTCCGCACTAATTATCGTTAGTAGTTAATTTATTAATAATATATGGAAGCAGGATCAAAATTGCATTACAGCGGAGCGCATGTATTTGAATAAGTATCCTGAAAGGAAGCAGCCAAATAAAAGAACATTCAGCAAATTAGTAACGACCCTAAAAAATACGGTGCTTTAAAAAACCCGTGCTATCTTGAAAACTACGGAATATATAAAAACCTTATTCTTATCCGTTACTGACAGTCCCGAAATGTCAACTCGGCAAATTCAAAATTATGTGGGCATATCCAAATCAACAGCACACTATATTCTAAAGAGGACAAAATTTCATCTGTACAAGCACAGAATTTGCCAAGGATTTATACCAGGTGACGCAGAAAGACGGAGATTATTCTGTGAGTGGTATATAAGAAAATGCCATCAGCACAATAAATTTCGTTTCCACATGGTATTATAGACTGTTGAAAGCACGGCTTCCAATAATGGGATATTTAGTTGAAAAAACGTGCATCATTTTGCCTTCAATATGCGGGTTAGGATTTTATGAAGAAGGATAACAGGCCCTTCTTTATAATCAACATTTAACGTCACAACGTTACTTAAATTTACTAGGAACTACTTTGGAAGACGGTCTTGATCATTTGCTCTTAACCGAAGTACACGATTGTTGGTTTCAGCAGGATGATGCACCCGCGCACAATTCACGCATGCTTAAGGATTACCTTTCAAATACGTTTACTGAATGAGTTTTAAGCACCCACTGTGAAACACCTTGGCTAGCCCGTTCTCCCTATATAACCCCGCTGGGTTTTTTCTTTGGGGGTATATAAAAAATTATGTTTATAAACATATCTTTGGAAAAGAAGAAGAACTCCGAAGGTTGGTACTTAATGCATTCAAAACTGTAACACCTACAATGTTAAAGAATGCTTAAGGTTCTATAGTTAGAAGTTGCTATTTATGTTTGGGGAACGAAGGAGAGATTTTCGATCATTATAATTTTTTGTTTAAGTATCGTTATGTGTTATGTTTGAATGTTGTTGTCATCAAATGTCATCTGTCCATTTATGTGTTTTGGATTGTTTGCAATTAATTGCATATAAAATTTGATAAATTCTGTGTCATTTTATTAATTTGCAAAAGCCCATGTATAAATAAAGTTCGGTTTAAATGTTATTGGGAGGGATACAGGCTCATACACAGATTTTCTCCGATAATCGTAAAATAAATTTAAAAATCGCAATTAAATCATAAAGTGCGATACTTGCTTGAAAGCAGTATAAAAAGCTCTCTTAATATTATGTATAAAAAAAACCAGGACCGTTGATGATAGTGACTCGAAAACGAAACGTCGCATTCCAATCTGCTGCATGCCATGTTATAAAGAACGTTAAAAACTAAAAATTTGTCAAAAACGAAATCGTGAAAATTCGCTTTTTATCGCATAACTTCGGAACGGTTCGGAATTTCGTCAGTTTAATAATGCCATTTAGTAAAGTCCAAAATGCCCAACCTTTCTCCCATTTAACCAAAACTCTATCTCTGACCGCTTTAGAAATCCCTGTAGTGGCCCTCCTTATCTTGGACACACTACATGTATTATATACATTACCATGATATTAATTGCATATTTATAATTATATTTGCTTAAACTAATATTTAAACAATCGGATATATTATGAACTATAACTTTTACAATGATACCCTTTTTATAATTAAAAAACCGTCGCATGTAAAGACTCATCAAAGGGGATAGGGTTCAAAATTTAGAAGAAACTTTATATTTAAATGACAAAGTAAATTATTATTTATTTGAATTATACTAAGATTTTTAATATTATAATTATAGTTAATTTGATTAACGCACATTGAGTTATTGCCCAATTATATTGTATTGTATCTAACTTGCTCAAAGAACTTGAATTATAAATTTTAATTTGCATTAATACATGTGTCACACCTTGTACATAACAAATATTCTTCAAAATGCATACTTGGGCATGCGCTGTGAATACGCAAACATGTGACTTATGATTACAAGAAAAATGAAATTCGCCATACATGTAAGTATAAATACGTTTGAATTTATTCAATATTATATTAACCATTTAAATTTTTAGACCAAATAATGTTCCCTTTGGACATGCATACACGTTGTCGCACATCATGTTTGTTACAAAGGATTGAAATTATGAACACAACAATGAAATATCAATGTCAACAGTAAAGTACAAAATCATAACACTCACATAAAATGTCCTCCTTATCTGTTTACTGCTGATGAAGTTGATTGTAGAAAACAGTTCCTTCGAACTCCAACTCTGCTTCTCGAACATCTAAATTTTCTTCAATATTAACAGCTTATACGTTTACGTAAGTTTCACTAATGTTATATTTCTGATGAATCTTTATTTTTAGGATCATTACACTTCTTATATTTATTTCAAAATAAATTTTGAAAAGCATGGATAGTTTGAAGGTTATTATAAATTAAACACGCTTCCAGTAAATAAGGTGTATAATGATGATAACACGAAGAGAACACAATTAAATATCTATAACAACGTAAACAAAACAAACTTAAAAAAAAACAATGTCGAAACTGCGGAAATATTTTCACTTACTATCGATAACATCCGATTTTGATTTTTAAAAAGGTAAACTAACCTTAATTTAATTATTTCCCGACAAATGACTATCATTTGTTTTTTTAACACTTCCGATACTAAAATCGCACTTTGTTTTTAACGAAGTGACGTTATTTTGTTTAAAATAATTTCACAAAAAAATTTGGCAACATCTTACTTTAGCAAGCTGTTGAAACAGAGAAAAATTAAAAGAGATTGTAATCCTTCAGCACTTGTATTTATATGATTATGGGTAACGACCAAAATCTTCGATTGTTATCAATAGTTACCAACAATGTTTCCTAAATTCTGATTGGCTAAAGCAATTTTTACATTACGATATAATTTCAAAACCCCATAACTTTTGCCCCCTTAAACCTATCTTAAAACTAAAAATATATTCATAATCTACATAAATTTTTCTATAATTTAAAACCAAACACGAACTAATTCCTACAATTAATAACCAAGTTAATTTTCACATTGAATTATTGATGTTAAGCTAATTTTATGTACTTTACAGGCCTGGAAATGGTTTCCACATGAACATGGGATGCTACTACACATAAATATTCATCTTTTACATGCCTACGGCCAATTTGAAAGGAAAATTATTTTAATTTTTCAAACACTCTTAGAAACTAAATTTGACAAAATGGACACAAATATAGTGAAATGTAACTTGAAATTGAGGCTACTTTACTATTTTTACCTCTTATAATTTATTTTACACAAATCGTCTCAATCTAAAATAATTGTTACATAAATTTTATGTGAGGAAATAACATAACCTCATATTGTTAATACAATTTTCAATGTAAAATTTCACACTTTTAACCACTATAACTGTTTGTGAATGTGTTTAAACTTAGTGTTCATGATTCAATTTAATTTATTTTAACACTTTTGTAGATTTATAAGTTCTTCTACGACTAGTGTCGAATTGTTGCAAATCACTAGTTTAAGGTCTGTAAATGTTGATTAAACACAATAATTCCAGAGCTGCTGCTTAATTTATGTTTTATAGTTAATCACCAATGTAATTGTTCTGTTTTTTTCGTAATTTTAGCACTTATATACGTTTATCGCACTAATACGAACGTTTTCATGATTCTTGGCTGCGTACATTTAAATTGTGACATTGATACCAGCCTATATCTAGTTTTTAACATTATTTGTATCTTGTAAACTACAGCATGTATCTCATGTCGTCAGGGAACATTATGTTTAAATAAACTTACTAACTAAATATGAATTTGAATTAAATCATAACGATAACTAACATACCCTATACTTAAATGTAATGTGCTGTCGATTATACTTATATATTTTATTAAGGAATATTTAAATTTACATACATCTCAATGTTAATTAACCATTCTTATCTAGAATTACATATAAAGAGATGTACCATTTGTAAAAACTGAAGAAACATATATATATATATATATATATATATATATATATATATATATATATATATATATATATATATATATATATATATATATATATATATATATACTAATATATATATATATATATATATATATATATATATATATATATATATATATATATTAAACTGGCCTAATTAGAACATGAATAGATGACTGTTCATCAATATAAATTGATCAATTTGAATTTCCACAGTCAAGATTACCTTCCACTAATAATATATATATATATATATATATATATATATATATATATATATATATATATATATATATATGAAACATGTTATTCTTGTTTTTGATGTTTATCTCAGTATAAAATTTAGTCTCATTTGCCATTTTGTTTTTCTTTCATGATTTGTTCGGCCCGTGTTACTCGAATCGAACTCAGCCGAACAAATCATGCAAAGAGAAATTTGAAAATGGCAATGAATTTAAACGTCGTTTTTATAGGTAAAACATAGCAGACGCGAGACAACTATCAACAAATAGTTTCATACTCATGAAACCTAAAATCAATATATATATATATATATATATATATATATATATATACACACACACATATGTATATAGTGTCCGAGATTCAGCATGCATGTATTGCTATATTCGTTAATATTGAAGATAGAATGTCGGTTAAATGGGGAAAGTTTTAGAGAACTTTATGGTTATCATAATGGTAAAGTCAGATTTGAAGTAACTTTTTTTGTTTTTGAAATAATTGAAGAAAACAAAAATTGTACATTTTCTACTACCCCCTGTAGCTCTTTTATTTGAAGTCTGACAACATTTTGATTTGTACATTATTATGACACTTTTAAAAGACAATTTAAAAAAAAGTACTAACATTTATCTACAGTCATTTGTTTTTGAAATACATACACTAACTATTGTTTTTCATATGGACGCCATCTTGGATTTTTACATTATCGAATAGTATTTTTATCACCTTTTCAGCGATGTATCACATGATACGAGAATTTACTTCCAACTATCGAAAATTTTAAAAATATAAAATTGAAATAGTAGGCATTGAGAAGGCATGGATTAATAAATGAAACATTTATACAATTAGATTCCTAATTATTGTAATTTCTAATAACTAAAATAAAAACAAAACCGATAATAGTAACTATCATAAAACATGCTCGATATGTCCCCCTCTACACTCACACACATTTTCTACAACGATTTAACACTGAATGTGTCGAAATTGTACACCTCGTTTTTTGTATGACCCCATAAATAAAAATCTAGTGGGTTCAAGTCAGGGGACCTGGCAGGCCATAAAATGTCCCCATTATTGGAAATTAATTTATTATTAAATACTCTTTGCAAATATTGTTTAACGTCTGCTGAGTTGTGTGCTGGATAGCCGTCTTGCATAAATCAAATATTTTCTAAATTTGGATTGATGTTTCTCAGAGCGGTTATGATTTGTTCTTGCAACATCTCTAAGTATCGGACTCCGTTTAAATTATAATTGAAAATAAATGGTTCAATCAAGTTATTTCCTAACGTGTTACATTTAAAATAAACTTTTTAAGAAAATTTTATTTATACCTATAATTCCGCACCATACATTGAAACCAAATCTGGTTTGAAATCTCCTTTCACAAACTTTATGGGGATTTTCCACATTCCAGAAGTGCGTATTGTGCCTATTAAAAATTCCGCAATTTGTAAATCTGGTTTCATCCGTCCATAAAACGTTGGACGAGAATTGAGGATCTTCTTCTGATTTTTGAATGTACCACCGTGAAAATGCCATTCGTCTCTCAAAATTACCTCGTAACGCTTGTGTAATAATTGGTTTGAATGGATGAAATTTTTTTTTTTAAAATGTCATGGACGGAGGATTTCGGAATGTGTAATACATCGGCCATTTTTCTAACCGAAGATGCTTCGTTTTCACCAACAAAATTTAGAACAGCATTATTATTACCTTCATTATCTTTAACATACTTGTTAGGTCTTTCCTTCTCAAAACTGCCATATGATAATAAATTCATCACTAAAGTCCTGAAATGTCTTTTATTCGGTTGAATGCGATCGGGAAATATTTCTTCATAATTTCTCATTGCATTATCTGCATTTCTATTTGCTTTGATATATATTTCAAGCATATCTAGCTTCTCTTCATTGGAATATCTTAACGCCATACTTCAAAAAATCTTGTACCAAGACACAAAACAGGAATAAATATTAACAATAATAACAACAGGAACAAACAATAAAAACAACACAAACGAATAACAGAATGACAACAATAATAAACACTAACAATGACAACAAGAACAATTTTTTTCCAAGTACTTAACACATTGTAATACATTGTTGAAGATGTGTTAAAATCCACTATTGGATAATGTAAAAATCCAAATAGCGTCCAAAAACAAAAGTTAGAAATGTATTAAATCTTGTAAGTAAAAACAGATACATTAGCAAGGATTTAAATTTTTGATAGTTGGAAGTAAATTCTCGTATCATGTGATACATGGCTGAAAAGGTGATAAAAAATACTATTCGATAATGTAAAAATCCAAGATGGCGTCCATATGAAAAACAATAGTTAGTGTATGTATTTCAAAAATAAATGACTGTAGATAAATTTTGGTACTTTTTTTAAAATTGTCTTTTAAAAGTGTCGTAATAATGTACAAATCAAAATGTTGTCAGACTTCAAATAAAAGAGCTACAGGAGGTAGTAGAAAATGCACAATTTTTGTTTTCTTCATTTATTTCAAAAACAAAAAAAGTTACCTCAAATCTGACTTTACCATGATGATAGCCATAAAATTCTCTAAAACTTTCTCCATTTAACCGACATTCTATCTTCAATATTAACGAATATAGCAATACATGCATGCTGAATCTCGGACACACTGTATATATTGCGTCACTTATATTAATACCAATATATATATATATATATATATATATATATATATATATATATATATATATATATATATATATATATATATATATTTATCTATCTATATATAGTTTCGTCGCTAATATTAGTACTGCCAGAGGCCTGATGTTGTCAGATTGTGAAAATAACAAAATCTCAGCTCCAGGGGTTATGTTACACGTTACCATGGCATACGTGCTTTAAAATCAATAAATGAAAATTACATTAACATTGTAAATTGCCTAGTCCAGGAATATAAAACGACCCTCGTATATATACACATACATATATATATATATATATATATATATATATATATATATATATATATATATATATATATATATACGTACACTGTGTCTCTTGAATTTCTGGACATAGGGAATTCCCATGTTAAAATAAACTATTGTAAATATTGGCTCCCCTAATTATTTTACAGTAAAATGTCAAATGTAAAACTTCTTAAGGAAAAAAGGCTGCTTCTTATGTTACAATTGCATTTACATTTGGTTCATCCGTTTTCGAGAAATTTATGAAAAACCTTAGGGGTTTTTTGTAACTGGTCAAGGTTGCTTTGGTTTAGACAGACAATGCTAACAATAATTATTAATTGTCATTGTAAATCATTAATTGTTCAAAAACAATTCATTCATCATTAAAACTTTATTTGGGACAGATTATTACATTTTAAACAAAAATTTGTTTATAAAAATGAATTATTACACCATTGAAGGAAAAGTAAAATTCAGTGAATGGCATTACTCTGGCAATTCACTTGGAAATATCAGAGATTTGTACTCGGCTAGTTATCAAAACCGGCAAATTCCAAGTGCAGAAATAATTTCAAAAATTATCAACTTATTCAAATCTACCGGCAACGTTAATAAGCCATGTAATTGTCAAGATATTAAACCTCTGGGGCAAAATGACAGAGATTTGGATGTGTTACTTGATGTTGTTGAAGATAAGAATAAAAGTGTGAGACAAATTGGGTGCAGTTTAGGAATATCTTACAGTATCGTCCATCGAATTTGGAAGCGACAAACTCCAGTGTTCAAGTCTTTCAAGTATAGCTTGCAGCAGGAAATTTTTGATGAAGATAAACTTATGAGAATGGAATTAAAAATTATTATTAATTTTATTAAATACATAAATAAAAAGTTTACCTCGAGTAGGATTTGAACCTACGAGCTGTACTTTGCTAGAGTACCGCGCTAACTTATTCGTTCATAACAAAAACTTATAATAAATTATGAGAATGGAGTTCTCAAACATCAAACATGGATAGAAACTTTCTAAGTCGTATTTTATTCACCGATGAATGTTCTTTTTCAACTCATGGTATTCATAACCGCCAAAATTTTCGTTACTGGAATACTGAAAATTTGCATTTATCAATAAAGAGTAGAAGTCAATATCGCAACACAATTAATGTATGGATTGGTATACTGGGCCATAGATTAATAGGTTCTTTCTTTATTGATGGTACGTTGACTGGGGAGCGTTATCTTCAGCTGCTTCAAGAAGAAATTGGCGCAGCGCTGTTAGACTTGAACCTCCTCCAGGTACCAGCACGATGGGTGTCCAGCACACAATAGTGTAATCGTACGTGAGTTTCTAGACTTCACGTTTCCCGGCTGTTGGATAGGTCGAGGTGGTACCATAAACTGGCCAGCGTGCTCCCTGCGACTTTTTCCTGTGGGGTTATTTAAAAAACAAATTATACTACAGTGAAAACTCGTTCGGCGAGGGTTCTATGATCGACTTGGATATTGTTTAGCTGCAAACGGAGATATATTTGAACACTTGATCAAATAGTAGAAATGATGATTTTTTGTTATTTATTTTCCAATTTTCATCATTAATTTGTTTATTTAGAATATCATCTTCTTGTTTATAACAGACTTATTTTATTTGTGCTCCTTATTGTATTTATCCTGACACTTACATGGCTTATTAACATCACAATATTTACAATAGTTTATTTTAACATGGGAATTCCCTATGTCCAGAAATTCAAGAGACACAGTGTATATATATATATATATATATATATATATATATATATATATATATATATATAAAACAAGATCTCAGCTTCAGAGGTTATGTTCTATCTGCATCCTCTCGTGCACAATTGGCGGGTTCTAAAGGTGGTAATCAAACAAAGTTAGTTATGACGCAGCAGCTCTGACTCGTGAAATTTGGTATAGTAGCTTAACTTGCTACTTACTAAACAAGAAGATAATATTTTCAACGCATAGCTGGCGAATTCCAGCACAAAATAGGTACTCCACTTATTATATAATTGTATGCATACATACGAAAGGAGGATAAGTTCGTAATAGACAGAATAAAGAAAAGAGAAAAAGGAAAAAGTTAAATATCAATAATGTTTACTATCTTTTAGCTAGTCTGTAAGGTAAGTTTTAACTACTAGGATCTATATATCGATATTTAATATTAAATGTTTTAAACAGTTTACATTTAAACTGCCTAATGTTTAAATTTTTAAGTTTGCTAGGTAGCTTATTATACAATTTAACCGAACTATATGCAAATGAATGCGGCTGTACGATGGCGGGGAACATTACTATTATCTTTTTATCTAGTGTTCACGGTATGTAAACTAGACTTCTTAGTAAATTTAGCTTCAGGGGATTTAATGGATTTGTATCTAGTAAGACTTTGTTAGTGTGTGTTCCTAAATGTAAAACTTTGCGCTCTTCCATAGAAAGCCAGTTTATCTGTTTGAATTTGTGAATTTTGTTTAGAGCTACTGTGACAACTGTTTGAATTGTCTAATATGTCATACAATAATACGTATGTGTACTAAAAAGTTGTATAAAAGCTCTTAAAAGGTAATGAAAAATTTGAAAAAGCACAATCTATGCACATTTTGCAACGACTTGAGCAAAGTCAAAAAGTGTCATCCAAATCTAACATACAGTGGCTCACAAAATTATTCGTACAGTATGCATATGTACATACAATTTGCTATGTTCATTTATGTAAAGTGATTAAATTTTTTTTCTTATATTTTTCCTAAATTATGCACTGAATTCAATTCTCCTTAACACTTAACAACAGTTTTAAAACAGTTATTTTCAAAAATACAACTAACTTAGAGAGAATATAACAAAAATTAATGTCACAAAATTATTCGGACATACCGAGTAATACAAAATCAAAGTTTATAATTAAGGAGTCAGTTACTTTGTTGCGTATCCATTTGAGTCTATTACGGTCTGTAAATGTCTTGGCATAGATTCCATCAATTTTTCTGTCACAGACCCAGGTATTTTATTCCCTTCATCAAGTAAGACACCTTTCAAGGAATTTTTATTAGAACTGGGATGTTGACGAATTTTTTTCTCCAACTCTTGCCACAGATTCTCAATTGGATTGAGATCTGGTGACTGTGGTGGAGTTTTAAGTTGTCTAGGGACATTTTATAGCAACAATTCCCTTACAATACCAGCAGTACGTTTCGGATCATTATCTTGCTGACACCGAAACATACCAAGTTTTTCAGCGCTAGATCGCAAATTAGTCTTCAATATTTCTAAATATCCAAACCTATTCATAATTCACTCTATAAAATGTAATGTGTCAGGTCAATTTGCTGCCATGCTGCCTCATACCATTACATGGGCACCTCCGTGTTTCACAGTTTCACATAAATTTTTCTTATGTAATTCAATATTCACTTTCCTCCAGACCATTTGCTTCCCATCAGATCCAAATATATTATATTTGCTCTCATCAGAGAAAATAACAGTCTTCCAGAAATCAAGGCCTTTGTGTAAATATTATTTTTCAAATTCTAGTCTTTTTAAACTTTCGAAACAAACGATTTTTTGCGTGCCACACGACCATTATACCCTTCTTTGACATTATAAATTATTTTTTCTTGAAAATACAAAACGATGTTTGATATTTAGAATGAATATCTTAATTTATATTTGGATAAGTCTTCGAACATAATTTGGTATAGTAATATTTTTTGAATAATTTAATATTGGAAAATTTATAATTTTATTCATTGTGATAAGCGTGTGCGAATAATTTCGTGAGCCACTGTACCTACTTATCCAATTTAGTTGAAAGATGTGGGCAAGATATATCAAAAACTGGCTAGTTTAATCAAATTCAAGAGGCTCTGCTCCCAATGTCTGCTAAATATTTAAATATCCCTAAACTTAAATTCAATAAAATTGATTAAAAGTATTACATACACATCGTAAAACATAGACATCTTGTAAGCAATACGATTTTACCCAAGTATTATTGCTAAAGAGAGAAGTAATACAAGGATTCGAAGATCATTTAAAATTTGTCAAGTATTTATATTCTGTAAACCTAAATAAATACTGTATTTAATTTGTATTTTCTATTACTATTTTCTTTCATAAACTCTAATATGACACTTATGCATTTCTTAACTATCAAAAAAATTTCCACAGTAATCTCAACAAGGGTATCCAGCAAGAAAAAATTTTTTCGTTACTATAGTAAAGTTTCGTAATAACATTTGATTGACCATAAAATAGAGGCATGAAGTTTTCAAAAAGAAATTTCGAAACTTTGTGTTGACCTCCAGTAATATTGTACGCGACATTCCAGGTCTAACTTTTGTAACTACAAATAAATGACTAATAAACCTGCCAGAGGTACAGTGTGTTGCCTACCAACCGGTACGTAACACTCTCGAAGCATAAAAAAACCACGTAGTAACTAAAACAGTAACAATCTTCAAGGCAGTTTAATAATCTCAAGCAATTCTTACAGATATTACCACTTACTGACCGAATTATTACTACTTACTACTTACTACTGTTATCGAAACGTAGAAATTTATGTAAATATGAAAAGAAAAATGCATCGTTTAAAAAACCCAAAAGCTAAGTATTTTAATTAAAAAAGGTTGTAGATTCAACCAGAATTTTATAATTTTTTTTTTATTCACATGGTTCATATGTGTTCATTTCCGTTCCACTGCCTTAGCCATACATTTTCCGTATTCGAACGCTTTTTCGCAATTGTCCACAATACAATTAGTATTATTTTTACATGTTTCAACGTATGTTAAATTGATACCTGGCATAGAAGTTACGTACATGTCAAAATTGACAGTACCATCAGGATTAAGTATATTTGATTTTTTATAAACACAATTAATGAAACACATAAAGCATCGTTCTTTAGTAAATATAAAGTTATTCCACCATTTTTGAACAATCGATAGATCAACTCCAGTTGCACAAATGCATTGAGTAATTGGTGGCCCAAACGTTTTATCCCTCAATTCGTGTAATGCATTATTCTGAAATAAATCAGTTATTCCGATAATAGAAAATATTTTGAAGCATACATCTGAAACAACCAGTTTAGTAAAAACTAAAACGAAAATAACCAACATCATAACAGTATTAGTTACGTTCTATCACCTGTATCACAAACACAACGTGCTTATCAGGGTTTGAGTTTTCTATCTGAGTACGCGTGTTTAAGATAACATTTTCTTATATTTTTAAACTTACGTAAACAATGATAAATATTGTAAGTTAAAAACTTTGTCCGTGTTAAAGCATAAATTGATAAAGCAAGCGCAGATGTTAATTAATTTTAACTCAGATTCCAAGAACACACACCTATGAATTGTGCTATTAATAGAGTTGGTGGTAGCCATTGAAACTCGCATGAATTCTCTCCCGTTAAAAATTGTTTAACAAGAAAGTTTATTTTATTTAATTAACCAAGGAGTGAGGAAGATTGAAATTTTTTGTTTTATGAACAACTAGAGTACATTAGCTATCAAATAGCGTAAATCCTAGGTCGATAGGTAGTCTTGGGGTTGAGCTACAGCGTGCATGGACAGATAGGCAGGAAAATCGAGGACTTGCGCGATTCTCGCATTTTTTTGTGGGTCACGCAAGGCATTCATCTACGTAATCTAATAGAAACTATATAGAAATACTTCAATTACCGTGCTTTATGGCGGCGTAAATATAAATGCCATTTTCATGTTTAACTGTTTACGTTAAATCCTTGTTTATATACATAAACAAGGGTTAAATATTTACAAAACATCTGTAAATGCTTAATGAACTTTAAATTCATACTAGCATCTAAGTTCTAACCTTAATAATTTCGGAAACCCACCTAATGTCCTAAAATAGAACATAAATTACCTAGCTGAATCGTATGGTACCCCCCTAGTAGTCATGGTATGACTCAACCTAAAATTTAAACAAATAACAATGGTAGCGATAATTATAACGTTTAGTAAAATAAATCAAAAACCTGTCAATTTTATAATGGAGAGGAGCACTATCTAAATGTAATAGCGGCATTAACAGTCCCACCTCTTGCGGAGTAGAGGTCGCCCCCTAGCATTATAACAGAGAAGCGAGATGGTGCGACACCTCATTCAAAACATCCTTTAATTCCCCTTCTAACAATACTCAGTTGTGATTTTTGCGCCAGTAATTTAGTGGAAATTTCGTTTTAAACGTTGAATGGTATCCATCATTGATTCGTTATTTACAAAATAATCATTGCTTTTGTGGATTTTATTGTTCATTTCGACAATTAGTAGGCGTAGTTTTGATACTGATAGGAGATACTCACGTATAAACTTATTCATTTTCTGTTTATTAGCAACTTAAAATTACTAGACAAGAGAAAGTAAATAATACGACATGTGATTATTTGGTAAATAACGGATTAATGATGTACAACTTCGTATCAACAATTACATTTTATAATCCGTCCGAGTATACATTCAGTTTTAATATAACATGTAATAAGTAGGATTTCTTCATTAATTGGCAACAATTATTCATTATTTATTAATTGTTACGTTTCCATTTATGTATTGTGTGTACTTGTGGAATTAAAATCGCTATCAAGTTCTGTAATGGGTTGAAATTGAGATACGCCAATTGATTATTTATGAGATAATTATTTTCCTTAATTGATAGAGTTCAGAATTAAGAAATAATCAACCTTTAACTCCTCTGCCCTGTATCACGTTACTTAAAGCAACTTTGAAAATAACCAGAATTCAAAAGAAATGCAATTAATGCTTTTATGTTACTAATAGCTAGTACTTTGGTTGAGGTTATGTTGTTATGATCAGCATTACATTGGGAATAAAAACTTAAAATTCGTAAAAGTACACTACTACTCTAGTGCAGAAAATACGCCAGTTCTTTATGGAGAACACAGCACTTGATTTATTAGATGTGTAAACTTCATTGTGACGGGAATGGCGTACTTACTGCGCTAGCGCCGTTGCGACTTTTAGGATTTTTTGAGTTTGTTAAGATGTACTAAATTATGTTGCTAAAAAATAATAACGTTGCCACACTTTCATAACTACTCTGAAAATCTAGTTTTACAGATGAGATTATGTTATCTAGGAATATAAACGCAATAATTACGTTTCTTTTGCTTAGTAACTAATCCCAAACTTATACGCTAAAACGTAAAGGTTTTGATAAATTATTGCATTGGGAACCTTCCACTATCCCAAAAACGAAGTTACAGCTGGATGTGTCAAAGTATCTTCAGTACCCCCAAATCGGTCTTCTAGTTCCCGTATATATCTCTAGCGCTAGTATCGTACACTTCTTATGCCGTGGGTGCGTAATAGACTCCGAGTATATAAGTTGAGATTTCGCTATAGCGAGGTTACGTTTGCTTCTCCGAAAATTGGCAACATTGCATTGTAGCCTTAGACTTAAAGGATATGAGACACTTATGTTCCATTTTGTTGCTTTTAAATATTTATTGCGTGTGTTATCTGCCATACGAGATATAACATTGTTCGTTAGAATATCACATATTATGTTATGAAATAATGATTAAGCTTAAATAAATTTATATTATGTTAAATGGACAATTTTAACCCTTTGTAGGACTGTGGTACAGGTACCCACCACTTGCTTAAGAGCTCAAGCGGTGCACTGTTATCCATAGAAAATGACCCTTATGCGTTTCTACTTGTCTAAGTAACGTTCCTTGGTACAAATATGCACCACTTTTTTTGCACCAGCGCCATCTACGTTTAAAAATGTAAAACGTGGTATACAATTGAACGAATGTGCATGGAAGGTAGTGTTGGTAATCATTCGCTTTTATAAATGTTTTGCAGTTTTTGTGACCAGTGAACAATTATTTTGAATTCTGAGGTAGGTTTATTGATTATTACGTACTTTAAATCATTATTCGCTTGTTTTGGTATTTGAAACATTAAAAAATCACGGTTCTTTGTAACAATTGTAATGTGAGGTTATAATTACCGATTTTCAAGGTTTACGTAAAAATAGAATTTTTATAAAACTATGAGGATTTGAGGTCTACAAATTTGGCATTCTAATAACAAATAAGTGGGCTTCCACATTCCCTTATCAAATTTCAGCTACTCCTTTTCGCCAAGATAATATATAGTGTGCTTTGTAAAAATTACGTAGTTTTTGATTGAAAATAGTAGTTGAGAACTGTGTTGTAGAACCTGTCAGTCCCTGTACTTTGTTTAGGAATGTTTATGTATCGCGGATTTTTAAAAATTGTGTTTTCGTACAGAATGGATACGAAAAGATTCTACAGTTTGGAAGATCCGTCAGATGTAGCTTACCTCCTAAGTGAAATTACTGACGAAATGGCGGATGGTTCAAATGCTGACGGTCATGAGGATGCCGACGATAGACCTCCACCAGATATTTCAAATTTTGATAACGAGGATGAAGGCGGTGGGGCAAGCATGAATTTAGATGAAAATGATAATATTGCACTATCTCCTGTGGAGAGTTCAAGCGAAAATAAAGAGGACGAAAGTAGCTCTGATGATGAAACTTTTTCTTCGAGTAAAGCATTCAAGATGCCTGGGCAATTTGGTAGTTTCGATTTTGATCAACCATTTGGAATATCGAGGCAATGCCAATAGGTATCAATAGCCTTCTTCGAATTTTCTTACCGCCTAATCACCAATATTCTTGCAATTTCTTGTAGATCAGTATAACCTGTATGCGACCCAGAGAAGCAAAAATCTAAACTTATTAATGGAAGAAATAAAAGATTTTATCCGGCTTCTGATAATAATGAGATTTAACAATCTCACTGGTATGTGACACTACTGGAGTTCCGATTGTAATTTTACTGTAGCTGCAATTACAGATGTGATGCCTCTAAGCGCTTCCTCTAATTATTATCCGACATTTACACTTGAGTAATAACGACACAATGAAAAAAAGGCGAAGCCGATTATGACAGACTCTATAAAATTAGACCATGTTTGAAATACGTCACCATAAGATTCAAACTGCTATTAAACCCATTAAGAAGTTTGTCAATAGACAAATTTATGGTGAAGTACAGAAGGCGCAACACATTGAAGCAATACATGTCCATGAAACCAGTGAAACGTGGCTTCAAGGTTTGGGTTATTGCTTATGCCGAGACTGGGTACTGTATCGGAATGTCCTTATACGAAGGAGCAGAACAGACCTCTGAAAAAAGATATCTTTTGGAGAGCAAGTGGTTTCCAACTTAACGACTGCGTTTGAAGGTCTCTGATACTGTCTTTATCTTGACAACTTTTTTTCTTCACTGCCTCTGGCACAAAGACTTCTGAAAAGGAAGCTGTTTCTTGCGCTAAAATTAGACAAACGCTAATATTCTTTCCCACTTCAGAACTCAAATCCAATAAAAACATGATAGTTGGTAAATTCGAAGGTTTTATCAGTGATAATGTATCTATATCAAAGTGGAAAGATAGAGGCAAGAAATATGTGGCAGTCATAAGCACAATACACAACCCATTAGAATCAACCTGAGTTCTGAGGACACAGAGGGATGGCACCAGGCAAACAGTAACGTGTCCTGTAGCTGTCGGCGACTATCACGTATGTATGGGAGGTGTTGATCGTTTCAATCAGCTTCATTCCGTGTATCATATCTCATGGAAGAGTAGAAGATGGTGGATGAGGATTTTTTGTTACTGCTTAGAGTCCAGAATTGTCAACAACTTCATCATCTATAAACATACATTGAAAAATTTCAGTCAAAGAACTAAGCCTTTATCCCATCTGGACATTAGTTCAGCGTTTGCCTCGTAACTAATAGGAAATTATTCTGGCAGAAGCAAGCCTGGCTACCCGTCCCAAATAGGCAGAGGAGGAAAAGAAACAATCCTCAAGGTAGAGCTGTTACTGAACATGCAGTTCTACTAAACAACGTTAGAAATCATCTTCCTGGAAAAACGACAACGATCAAACATAATTTGCATAGAGTGCAATGTTGTTTTGTGCCTTGAGTGCTTTATCCCATTTCATAAAAGCTAAATTGATATGAAGTTTTATATTGTGCTCAATGTTTATGGGAACTTGTCCAGCACATTTTATTCATATCTAACCTTACACATATATGTACGTTTCTACTGTAATCTTTACATTCGAATTTAATAAAGAATTTTACTTTGTGTACAACTACTATTTTCGTGGTTTACAAGTAATTTTGGCAAAAATCTGAAGTGCTATCTATGTGTATCAGTGAAGTTAATATGATATCTTTTACTCAAATAGACTCTGGTACACATATGTACCACCCATTTTCAAAAAATCTAAAACAATTTTTGACATATTGATCCTAAAAACCTTATAACCTTATAACCTTATAAGCTAATTGAGACGTAAATAACATGAAGTTGTTACTTTTTCAAGTCTCAGACTTTCGCACGTTAAAGAGTTAAATACTACAATACCAGTTATATATACTATAACCTCCATTCGAATCAAAATAATCCAATGTGTGATTTAGATAAAAATTTTTTAAACAATGATTATGATGATTATATTGAAACAATCAAGGCGTTATAAAAAAATGGCTGGATGTCTGAAACGATTCAAAACAGAAATACTGTTTATAAGCATTTTTTCTTAAACTATCACATTTTAATTTCTCAAATATTGGATGTTGTCTCTAGAGCACCTGTTTAAATTATGTCTTCGTTTAAACATTTAATGTATGCTTCTGTTTGATTTTTGAGTTTTGTTTTCTACAAGATGAAAACACAACTTATTGTACAGTTGCTGTGAGGTGATTACAATTTTAAACTATTAAATGTAAATACCGATTTCGTCAAAATTTTATGTTGTTATACACCAATTTTGTTGGATAAACTGCCAAACGGATTTTTATCGGTAGATTAGAACGATATTTTATGGATTTAAAGCGTTGGTTACCATTTGGGGCAAAATACGGCAAAAAACTTGGTTTATACACGAATTACGTTGAGAAAGTGATCAAACACATTTCGGAAATGAGTAAAAAATTAATGTTATGGTTTGATGGTAATGGGACCAGAAATGTCCAAAAACTTGTTTTTTTAATTTCCTTACGAAAACGGTCAAACGCAGTGTTACAGACTAAATACTCCCTAGAGCATCCAGCTCGTATGCACAAAAAAAATACAATCAGCTGCTCGGTCAGAAAACTCATACTACGTTATCTAACTGCATTACGTCAAACCATAATGAATCTCATTTCTCAAAAATTTACCTTTAACTAACTACTTAAAGAAACTTCAATAACTTTCATTAAGGTCATTTACTAGCAATCTTAAATGTGAATCTCAAGGTTTCTACTCTTTTAGCTTATTACTTTTACGTCAAAATTGTAACACAGAGAACGAATCACAATAGTAACATCTATCAATTCACAGTTATAGACAATAGTAATGGTCGTATATTATGACATTTATATCGCAAATTTTGATACAGGTAACTAAAAAACATTAAATTTCGCAATTCCAAAACACGAAAGCTGGAATAAAGCTAATAAAATTTCAGTCGGCGCTTGTAAGGCCCTTTAAGGTCAGTTACCATGTATTATAAACAAATAATTTTCCTTAAATACGACAGAAACAATACAAAATATCGGTAATATAAACTTTCGATACACAGAATTTGCACAACAAAAAAAAAATCAGGATATAAACAATGAATTTGTGGGGATTAATACGTCTGTTTCCAAAATTGACTGAAGGGCCTATATACGATAGATTACACAAGCAAGCGTTTGCATCCTGCCACATAAACATAACAAAAATAAAAAACACACTTTATTATTGTCTTCAAAAATAAAAAAATAAACGTTACCTTACATAACACCAACAACAAATAGGTATTCTTCCTCCTTTGAACTACGGCAATCGGTTGGACAATAGGTTTACCAGGTTGGCTTGTCCGGTACGCTTTCCATGTGAAATTTCACAAGCGACAAATCGTACTCATATTTACTCGAACGTAGTTTACGATAGTTACTTTAACCAAAACTACGTTAACTAACTCTTCATTTGATTAAACATAAATGCACACCTATTTACAAAGCATTACTTGATTAATTTTACTCATTCAAACTTAATATTAAAATTCGGTATATTTATTTATACAGCTTCTTCTTAATAACGATATTTACAAAGTTTTTGACGAATATTATGGTTACAATTAAACTAAAAGTTTTCTTTTTTACGTCGTCAACATTTGAACTATTTACTTTCGATCTGCACACCAGGCGCGAAAGAACTCCAAATGAATTAGGGCCAGCACCATTCGGCACTCAACCCAAGTTCCATGGACGAGGATATGGCGCTATTTACGACACTGATACGATAAATACTCCAAGAAGCAAGAAGACACAAGGTAATTCCCCAATTAAGGGTAACGAAACAAATTCCACGATAGCTTCACTTAATCTACAGACAGGCGCAAATATTTCACTACCTCCACACACGAATCTTCGTGTGTGGACGAAGCGCAAACGAGCCTTGGCTCTTACGGCCCCATTCCAAGAGTGAGGACATACGTTCAAAACTTCTTCAGTTGCGCCATACTTGGTTTTAAAAACGACACCCAATCATACTCTCATTACAATTAAAATTATAAAACGCGGTTCAAAGGATAATCCCCTTCCATAAATGGTCAAGAGAAATTACGTCATGCTACGAGCTGTGATCCTAAAGAGTACCTCAGAATGGAAAATCAACGTCAGTTTTCACAGCAATTGAGACAAAATTTCATCGTTCGGCATTATTTAATGTTCAAAGAATCCTAAATTCGTTATTGTACACTAATTTTGTTAGGGAACCGGCCAAATACATTTCCTCGATTGGACGGCACTATCCCTTTTGGTTTTGGGGCGTTGTTTACTATTTAGAGCGAGACATGTACAAACACTCAAATCACACACGCCCATACGTATTATATAAATGAACAACAGGTAAATCTTAAGATTTTTTGTTTGTCACAATTTTTCAATTTTCTTGGAAACGCAACAACACGCAATGGCTTGATGGGTAACTACGAGTTATTGTAGTTTTACGGTATTGGTCACCATTTGAAGCTAAAGATAACCAAACACTTTATTTATGTACCAATTTCGTTAGGAAAATTGCCAATCGCACTATCTCGAAGGGCAAAATCAAAATTTCTAATTTTTGGGCATTGCGGTTTACAAGAACAGAACTTTGCTGTTTTATAATTATAGTTACCATTGGGGTCAGCGATATCCGGAATATTTATTTATAAGCAATTTTATTTATAATTATAATGTGAATTCCTTTAAGGTAAATTTTATGTAACTGCTTTTTAGTGTTATATGAAATTCTACAGCTCTCCTAAGTTTATTTAAGCAATTAAAAAGGTTTCTAGATTTTATGCGTATTTTCAAAATGTTGTATATTATGGCGTAATTCACGCACACTCACACGCACACGCGCGTACACGCACACGCACTCGCACACGCACAGGTACACGCACACGCACACGCACATACGCATGCACGCTCACACGCACACGCGCGCACATGCACACGCACACGCACACTCCCACACCCACACACACACAGCCACACACCCACACACCCACACACCCATACACCCACACTCCCACACAACAACACACCAATACACTTACATACCCATATACCCACACATCACACACCTACCAACCTACACACCCACATAACCACACCGCCACCCACAGACCCACACACACCAACACACACACACACCTACAAACCTACACAACCACATAACCACATCCACAGACCCACACACCCACACACATACACACACCCACACACCTACACACCCGCACACCCACACACCCACAGACCCACACACCCACACATCCACACACCCACACACCCACACACTCACATACCCACACACTCACACACCCACACCACACACCCACACACCCACACACCCACACACCCACACACCCACACACCCACACACCACACACACACCCACACTCACACACCCACTCACCCACACATCCACACACCCACACAACCACACAACCACACACCCACACACCCACACACCCACACACCCACACACCCACACACCCACACACCCACACACCCAAACACCCACACTCTCACACACCCACACCCACACACACACATACACACCCAAACACCTACACACCCACACACCAACACACCGACACACCCAGACACCCACATAGCCACACACCCATGCACCCACACACACACACTAAACACCCACTCACTCATAAACAAGCGTATCTTTTTTATGTAGAATTGTACGTTCTTTTTGGATTTTAACTTCCTTTTATCATGGACCAACAGATAAAAAATGCTTTGATGTAGCTAAATAATGCGGTGAATCTAGTACCCTCTAGGAGCAACGTCAAAATAAGTTTCAAATTACAAATTTTCAATCCAAAAATAAACATTCAATTTCTGGATTCGTGTTATCAAACTTTCTTAATTTTTGAGAAATTTCAGAATAAAATTTAAACCTTCACCACCCTGTATCTCTTAAACGAGCGACATTCGTATAAGGTACCATAGTGAGCACTAACATTGTAGTGTGGTGTCTAATATCTCCAGCTTAGTGCTGATCCATTCTTTCTGACACGCAAACTTTATTACACTGAATCGCAGCATTCTTGTCTTTTGGATTGGAAAGTAAACATTGTCCCGAATAATGTAAAATGGGGCTTGACGTGTAATTTAGCATTATGTAACTCATATTACTGTAAATACAACAATTTGAGATGCACAAAATAATATACATCGGAATTGAAACTGTACATATTTATACGTTCTAAAACGGACAAAATGCTATTGGTTGCGCATTCTATTAAAAATTACGAATTCTAAATTGCCTCACTTATTATTATGAGGTTTAGACCAGGTTGTTCCAATTTGCATATTTTTTTAAAACTGAACATTTATAGAAATAGGTTAGATTATATAAAATGATAAAAAGAATATTATCGCCATGGGAGGCTCGGAGAGAAACCTTTAAATTGCTTCATTTAGCTGACACCACAAGGTTCAATCAGTGTTGTGAATGATAGAAGAATTAAGGACAGTAGAAGTTATTTCTATTAAGGAATGGTCAGATAGTTCTATGTAGCTTTGATATGAAAAAGCGGTTTAAAAGATGTTGAGCGTGGTTACTGTTATAAGGGATTATTTTGTGCTCGGAAATAGCTTTTGTGAGATCACATGAGATAGAAAATGTTGCAATCTCTTAGAATTGAAATCTCTTAGAGTTGAGATATCGTAATGTCAAAAACCGAAACAGAAGATAGTAAACTTCCAAACTTGATGTAACCGATGAAGGCTTGAAAGTTAACGTCAGTGGGAGACATATAGCTACCGCAGAGTAATTTCACAAATTTAGAACTAGTATGTTTCAATCAAATCCTAACATTTTTGTTCACTAAATGAAAAATCCTCGTGCAATGCCCTTGAAATATGGACACACTTCCTTTGTATCAAAATTTAGGGTGAAGTTTGTATTGTAAGTCGGGTGAATTAGATTTTGGAGAAGGCTTGTGTTTCAGATAAAAACAAAAAGGCAAGGTTCTAATTGTTCAAGATGTCGGTGAACAGCACTAATATTAGACCTGATACCTCGGATGTTACAGTAATCGATCAGAAGCTAAGACCTTTCGATGACTAAGGTCACTTCGCTCCTGCCCTCTCGGACATCGAACAGGACAGCATTTTACGTAAGGCATTTTTTGCTCTAAAAACCAGGTCCATTTTGTTTTAATTTTGGACTTTCGATCCGATAAGGAGATGCGAGGGCAAGAGGAAAGGTAGTATGAGAATGGATTAAGGATACAGAGAGGGTGACTGGTAGCTTTTACCGAGCTCAAAGAATTTGAGAACCAATACTAACGAGCCCATTATAGGTATGGTGGTACCACCCGTCTGGCATAGGGTACAAATAAGTACCCCCATGCTCCACATAAATATTTTTTATCGCTGTAGATAAGAATAACCGAACAAATAAACACCTAAACACGGAAACTCCAAACATAGACCCTCAAAACAAAGAAACAAAAGGACAAGTTACCCAAAAAATGCGTAAGCATGCACCTATACACACAGAAACTCTACAAACATGCACAAAATGTAGAAGAATAAGTAATAAAATTATTGTATTGTATGGACGTATTTGGGTGTCTCTTTTTTTGACCTAGAAACCAGGGTTTTTTTTTAAATTTCAATTCGATAAGACTGATTTTCCAAAAATTCTATAAATATCCAGAGCCTTATTCCAAAACTTCTAATTTTCCGTAATTATCTCCTAGTAAACCCCGCAATTGTATTCTTAAATGTCTCAATTCCATCTAAACCACAAACTGATACTTCTAGTGATTGGACTGAATGTCCAAAAACTGTGTTCTCTAGGTATGGTAAAAAATCTCTCGTACAATACTAATAACTAGCTTACTAAATAACTAATAACATTTCTTGTACTGTAGGCAGTCATTGGACCACTGTCCAATAACTGTCGGGCATACAAAGTTCTGTTATTGGACATGTTATGCTTACAGATTTAGAAACCTAAACGTCGTAAATATGACGAGATCTTGGTAGAAACAGCTCTCAAGTATCAGGAGATGAACAGAGTCGAGGAATATGGTATATCCAAATGAACTTTAGAAGTCCTTCTTTGGCTCGATTTATCTTTGAAATGGCAATGAAGGGATTCTCACGTAAAAAAGAATATATTTTGAGTAGCGTCCAGAAGTATTTGCTAGCAGTACTCAGAGATAATCTATTTCATGATAATCAACTGGGTGATGATTGGTTTAAATGATTTTGAAATACCTCCCAGAAATTTCTCAGCGTACTAGTGAGGGGTATCATCTGCGATTTGTGTATTTGCGAATCAGATATTCGCAAATGATATGCAGAAATACAAAAATATCTTGCTTGAAACAGGTTTATTGGATGTGATATCGGATATGTCTAGGGTGTTCAACGGAGTTAAGGCTGGATTTAACATCTGTCCTTCAACAGGCAAAGTACCAGCGAAGAAAGGTTCAATGAATGTATACAGCGTAGGTACGGCCTCATCAAAAGAGTACATCACTGTGATATTCACATTTTGGCATGTGGATAGATATGTTGTTGTAGTTGATCCACATCAGATAATTTCAGACAGAATTTCAGTGCACTTTGATCCTGTTTGGGGAATTGAACGCAGCGAAAGTGGATGGATGACTGCAATTACCCTTTATCAATGTTTTCCACCCATACTCTCTTGAATTTCCTGTAATTCTCTTCGTGGATGGTCACAAATCCCACTTAACATACGAAATGAGAACTCTTTTTAATGAATTGAAGGTTGTAGTTATTGGTCTCTATCTCAAGAACTAATAAACCAGCACAACAAGAACGTCGATGGTAGATATTCAAAAATTCCAATAACTGATCCAAACCTGCAAAGCATGCCTGATGTTAGGTGAAGGTACGTAGTACTTTTTAATATTTTATTATTTTCTTAGTAAGTTTGATTATATCCATTATAATAATTATGCTTCGTTTGCGCAAGAAATTTGGTGTTTTTAAATTCTCCAAGATTACCCAAATTATTTACTTCTCTTATTGTTTTATAGATGAATGAATTGTACAACCGTTTGACAATTTTTCTGCAGAGTTTGGCATTAAGAACACTAAAGAATCGGAACTTCCATCTTCGCCTTTAGAACAAGGATCTTTAAATATGAGACAGATTAACCTGGACCATTTAAAGGAACCGTCCTGATACGAGGACAGCGGCGACGAGTTTATACCATAGAGTGACAGTGAAAGTGGTGAGTCAGCTGGTGTTGAACAGAACTTTAAGCCTAAAATAAGTAAATGGAGAAAATTCGTATTAAACGAAAGAGTAGAAACCGCCATTAGTGTAATGTTAAGTAAATGCTTGAAATAAAAGCCAGCTTAAACTGAAATGTGTCTTACAATGTAAATTTTGGAAAATTACAAAATAATTTACAGCATATTTTGTTACCTTAAACCGTAACATTTAATAGATGCTAAATTGTACCACGTACACCTTTACAGCAAGAAATACGTTACTTTCAAAATAGTAAGAGGTAATTTGTGAGACCTACCAGCCGCTATATAAACTTCCCAAAATAATATGTAGCAACTTCCAAAATTGTAGGTTAAAGTGCAAAGATGATTCACGCATAATCCAAAAATAACGTACAATAGCTAACACCGTTACAAATTACAACCTTAACAAAAATGAAAGAAATAAAGTATGCACAAACAAAACTACTGTAATAAACTTATTTACTTAATGCTTTTCATTCAAGCAAGGCTAAACAGGATGGCTGATGACATTGTATACATTCAGTGGAGACCAGATTTTTTTCCTAGGTGAATAATGAAATATCATTGCCTACTAGTTAGTAATGAAATTGTTATTGTGACATAACTCTGAGATGCCAAAAATGGACAGATGTATCAAAAATTGGACAGTAGCAAACAAAATAGTATATAACCTAAGGTAGAAGAATTTGTTGGCTCACTCTCTTATTTACCTCGGTGCTTCGCATCTCGGAAATACAGCTCGGTTTAGAAAATCGTTTTGTCTGCCTTATTCATAAGCCTATATTCTATTCGTGGCGAATTTTGCTGTATTATTTCCTGTTCTGTAATACATAACAAAGTCCTTGATATAAATGTCGTTGACCCCTATAACTGGACATCCTTACTGATATATTACATTACTGACATAGTATCCAGCTATTCATTATTACAATACTCACCCAAAAAATGTTTTGCCAAACTAATTTAACACTTTTTCTTGTTTTCTTGGTTTTTTCATTGTATCACAATGACGTTTCCTTTTATCAGTTTTGGGATCATGGAAAGCTGATAGCATGTAGTCTTCCCTGTCTCGAAATGTTATTATTATGAAATCATCTGTGTTTTTCAACCCTACATTCCAAAATTCAAGTGGCCATTGGTATTCTACTTCACCAATTGGCTAAAATTATACTTTAGTTCAATATTATTCTAGATAAATGAACAACTGCTGACCCTGAGTGATCCTGACCACTGACCAGGTATCGTTTTACTTTCATCACAGTATGTGACAAAGTTCCACACATAACCGCTCATCTCACATAATTTATAAACATTAATATCAAACTATTGGGACTTCCTCCGATTATACTGTCGAAACAAAATTCTACCTCTATAGGAAATCATCCTTTTTTTTTTACAGAAACTGATTCACCCGGAACATAAATTTTCTGTATTTTTGAAAGTAATGCTACTGTAAAATTCGACACCTTGTGTAACCTGTCACCCTCCGTTGCAGTTTTCTTGTTTGAAACACGCCATTCTTCTAATAATAATGAAAATCTGTTGTAACTCATACTAATAATATGGAACAGAGGATAGTGTTCAATCGTATTCAATATTCAGTATGTAATAAATTCTGTCATTATAATAACCCCAAAAAATGTTTTCATTTGATCTCTAACTATGTCACCTCACCTTGTCATTCCTGTTCTACCCCGAACTGCCCGAGGTGGTAAAGATTGTTGAGAGTAACGATTCGTCTTTACCACCATCATCACGAAAGACGTTCCTTCAAACCAGGATTTTCCGAGAACGTAAGTTTTTCATTTTGTTGCAAATCGTCTTTCCAGTCCAGGGATTCGTTTTGTTGTGATCTATAAACTAAGGATTGTGTGTTGGGGTCGGAATTTTGATTACCTTCATCGTCGTCTGTGTCTGTAGCATGTGCATATTAACTGGTTGATTCTGCTTTGGAAGGTATGTAATAGTCACAATAGTCACCGCTCGTTCCAGAACAATGCGCTGAATTCGCAGCCCCATATAGTGTTTTTGTGTCTGTTTTTGTTAGGTTAGTATCTAACAACAAAATTTATATATTGGAATTGTCAAAAAGAAAATCTTCGGACAGAGTGTATTTCAGCAACCGATAAAAAACATGTTTTGCAATTAGTACCAGTTCAACCACTTAGGCCATTTCCAAATTGTTAGGGGACAGAAAGGTTTTCTATGGATCATTATTAATTTTTTAATATAGCAGGTATAAAAATGTTTAGATCATGGTCATGTTATTCGTATGTGTTAAAGAAGGTTTATTGCCATTTTTGTTGGCTACCAGCTAACCGTCATAGTAGATTACATTCGTCTGCTTGAGTTAATAGAATATCTATCAGAACTAACTTTTTACAAAGCATTGTTGATCACGAAAAGTCCCAACAGCGCATTATCTGAGCTTTGGAGTATAATCACTCGCTTCAAGAAACAACTATCGATGTACAATTAAAAAGTGAAGTTAACACTAAAATACATTTTTGACGAGATGTGTTATAATCACCTTGGCTTCTTGGAATGTGCCTTTAAGAGGCCATGATGCCCATTCCAGAAATTTCATATCCCTTATAGGCCTAATATATTATTATGACCTTGTGTTAACAAAACTTTTATTGAAACCAAAGGGATCAATAAATTGTGTAAGTACAAAAATTGAAAACAAAGTGATTAACTTATTAGGAATTAAAATTAGAAATAGGCTTATTGAAGATATTAACAGATCACCTTTTTTGAATCATCATGGATTCAACTCAAGACATCAATATGGATCAACCTTCTCATATTTTACCATACATCTTAATAAGAGAACATAACAATGTTCCTATTAAAATCGAAATATGTGAATCATTCATGGGACTTAATGCAGTAGTAGATGGTACAACAACAGGTCTGAGCAATGAAGTTGTACCGTCAAATGACATAGAATGAATATGTCAAAATGTAGGAGTCAGGGTTACGGCTGCATACAGAGGTGTGCGAACACTTATAAAGTGGTATTTTCGAAGTGCGGATTATATGCTTTGTGCAGTACACTCTCTAAACTTGCTCTTAAACACCTTTTAAATACACTTTTTTAAACAGCATAAAACGTTGGTCTATGCTGGACAATGTTGCATCTGAGAAATGTAAGGTGACTCTTAGTGAGGTCCGTACCGGTAGACAGTCATCAAGAAATGACGCTTTGTTCGCAATTCAAACAAACTGTAAAACCATAATGGAGACTTTAAATGAAATTATATTCATTTCTAGGAAAACAGATGAAGGGAACGTTTGTCAAAATATAATAAAAACGCTAGAACGTTACGAATTTCCTTTCCTAATCAATATGTTTGATGTGTTTAAAATAATTAATTCTATATCGAAAACATTGCAAAGCACTAATACTGTTTTACAGCATGCTAGTGTATTGCTACAAAATTGTATTATCAATTTAACAAATTTAAGGACCGAAGAGGGATTTGCTTCTTTGCAAAGGGATCCTGAAGATTTGTCAGAAGAGTGGAGGGTAAAATCAGTTTCTAAAAACAAACGGCATACGAGAACTAAACAATTTTTTGATGTATTCGTTTTAAATGAAAGAATTTCTGATCCAAAGTCTTACTTCAAAGTAAATGTGTATTATCGCTACTGAGATATTTTGATTTAGAATTTATAAACAAATACGAGGATGATTCAACTAAACGTTTTTATGACCAGCTGGTTTATATGTGTGCCTAGAATCAGAAATTGAACATATTCATACAATTAACACGTTCACAACACAGTGTACCACCAGTGGTACACCGCTATATCTTTGTGTAGGCTTGGTGTGCCACCGGTGGTACACGTTGTATTTTACACAATATTGCATATAAAATCATCAAGATATATTTTAGGATACGTTTATGCAAACTAGGCTGTAGCAAAGGGACGTGTACCACTGGTGTTGCACCGGTTTTTAATTTGAAGGTATTATAGTTGTCTCATACGGCAAACACTATGTAAGCTCAGAACATATTTATTGAGAATTTTTTATTGAAATTACCAGGAAAATAAGACAACTCTTGACTAAATAGAACATATTTATACATAAACTAGAAACATAAAAACTAAAAAAACTAAATAAAACATTTATACATAACCCAGTAACTTCATAGAAACTAAAACTATTACACTTTACAAACTAAATAAGACAGTAAACAAAAAACTTATTTGACATAATGCAGTTTATAGTCATAAAAATTGAAACGAATACAATTTCCAAACTAAATAAAGTAAAAAAAAATTATTTTACATTATGCAGCTTATTGAAGCAGTCCAAGCACATAGGAGGTTTGTCCTCGCAGTCATCACAATAAGTACCAACTCTTCTGGTTTTGGCTCTGGCTACTTTACGTCTTCTTTGTTTGCTTAGTTTCTTGTAACATTCAGTACATCGTTTTCTACTTTGTCTGATTGATCCTTCATACTTTTTCATCGTATGGATTCTTGTCATTTTTTTTATTTGTGTTCTATTTTGCATGTCTTTATTTAACAGATCTTCAATTAATTTCATCCTGAATGTAAGCATATCCATTTTCTTTGTTTTTAGAGGGTTGAATTCATTATATATCACCCACGAATTGACAACAGCCGTGCCAAATAAAATTTCAAATAGCACTTTCTTATACCACTTTACCGACTTTCTCAAAGAGGTATAATATGACGACATTTGATCAGAAACGTCGACGCCTTTCTTGGTTTTATTGGAAGCTATGACTGAAAGGGGCTTCAATACATCCTCTCCTTTTCTATTTTTCTTTCCAGTGGGTACTAAGTGATCTGTGTGCTCTGGTATGGTGCTTATCATCAACACATCCCTCTTGTCCATCCATTTTATTACTCGAATACCTTCCTGATTTTCTTCACCATAAACTTGATTCTTTTTCATTTTTTGAGAAGTCACTGTCTTTGGATTCCTCTTTCGGTTGATACGCAAAGTACCACAAATGTAGGTCTTGTTCTCTAACAAAGTACTGGCTAGCTGGACACTCGTATAAAAATTGTCCACATATAACACTCTTCCTTCGTTCAAGAGCTCTTCCATCAGCTTCATGGCAATATCGTGAGTATGACCATGTTCTTTGTTTCCAGTATTACTTACGTCATTTTTCCCAGCGTAAATATTCAAATTACACGTATATCCCTCTGGAGTACAAACCTTGAACAGCTTCACGCCATACTTATGACTTTTGACCGGTAAATATTGGCGGAACACCAACCGCCCTCTCCAGGGCACCATCGTCTCGTCTATAACGATGTGTTTATCAGGTATCAGCACTTCCTTGAATTTTTGGCAAATCATTTCTTGAATTTCGCGTACTTCACACAATCTGTCATTGTTGGTAACATTCTCCACGTTGTTTGAGAAATGCAAAAATTTTAATAACAGGTCAAATCGGGTGCGTTTCATTACATTTTTTATGCAATCGTTGGTATATATTGGATTTTCTGACCAATATAGTCGCATTTGAGGCAAATGATTGATGCCCATGATTATCAAGATGCCAAAAAACGTGCGAATTTCCTGTGCATTTGTGTCAGCCCATTGTTTCATAATAGAATGACGTCTAATATTACCTTTGTTTGCTTCAGATTGCACGAACTGCTGTGCATATCGATTTGTTTCCGCGACAATAATATTTATAACATCATCAGTGATAAAATATATGTAAATTGCTCCTGGGCGTGACAGATCCATATTTGGTAACTGAAGTCCGGTACGTCCAACAAATTGAAAATTATTATGTTGTACATTTGTACAACGTCTCCAGTTATCAACCACTGGTGCATTTGTCGGATTATTTGCACTAGTGCTGCTTTCGTCAGAATCTTCATCTGACATTTCTTCCTCACTGGTGCTATTGTCGGTTGGTTTGTAAGAATCAACAGAGTCCTGAAAGGGATCTTCCTCCTCCTCCGATGAAACATTCTGAAAATCATCCAGCCCAGGTTGATTTCTCAATGAGCAACTTTCGTTTTCATTATCATCATCAGTTTCGGGTTCTACAACCGTCTGCTGTCCTGCTAAAGTGAGAATCTTTTTAGTCCTTGTACTCATTATTGTATCATAGGATTGCCTGCAATAATAAGCCAAATTGTAGAATATCAATCAGTTTTCAGTGGTGTCCACCGGTGGTACATCGTGGTTCCAAGTGACACCCATCCTTACAACCTAAGTGTACCACTGGTGGTACACTTCTAGATTAAGCAGGAAAAAGCAATAAAACTGAAATAAAAACACATTTCACATTAAAAAAACATTATTGATATAGTTACAACAAAATTACAACTCTAGGCTGTAGCAAACGATAACGAAAATCAGGTTTGTCGTGAACGTGTTAAAGAACTAACATAATTAATATTCATAAAATTAAATAGTATGGTTTTAAAATTTCCCGATGTTATAACTGCTTTTATGCTGTTGTTTACAATCCTTGTTACGGTAGAAGTTTTCTAGAAGTTTTCAAAGTTAAAACTTATCAAAAACTATACAATAGGTACAATGACTCAAAAAAGGAAAGAACTTAAAAAAATCATCTTGAAATATGGAACACCTTATAAATATTTTCGCCGAGAAAAGTGTTCAAGGGCTAGGTCTGTAAATAATCTTAAACTTGCTTCTTGTGTATATTTACTTGTTTAAAACGTTTACCTTGTTGTATGTTATCTATAAACTACACATACAACATAATACGTACGTTTGTAAGATATGCAAATAAATTATTTTATTTACATTATATTAAAAAATTAAAATTTGTTCCTATTTTTATATGTTTATTTGATATTACCAAGATTGGGTGGGAGGGGGGTACTTTGGCAATTTCTGATACAGGCCCCTCTGATTTTTAATTAGGCCACTGTACCTTTAAATTGTAATTTGGGTAGTATAGTGAGGATAAAATAAACTACTTATTGAAAAACTACGAGAAACTGTAACAAATTACATACTAATTAATGCAACGTTTGGCTTGTATAGTTTCGCTGCCAAAACCCCATACGATAGTAATTTACGGTCAAATTCTATATTAATCAATTTGAATATAAGAGCATACACTAGATAATCACATAACCCTTTTATGGTTCTCAACAGGAAAGGGCGTGCATGTATGATATTACTGATATTAAATCCTTACTCACAAACGACAACTGTTGTAATTGAGCAGAACAATTTAAATGAAGCGAGGTTACCTAGCGTATTCAAACGTTGCACATACAGGGTGTAATCTACAAAAACATAAATTAATTTAGATAGTATATTACACTTACGCACATTTAAACTTGAGCAGTTTGGGACAGAGCCAATCATAAATATCAATCACAATGTTGTATGTTCAACATAGTAACCAAAATCTAATAGGCAGGTACTGTAGTAGGGAACTCCGGAGACAAAGAAGCGATCGTAATAGGATGTTCTGCATATTGTATAGCATAGTTTCTAATTACAATTTGTATGTAACTAATTAGACTTGTCATACAAATACAGCAATTTGTTGCATGATCACGCTTACCTTTATAGTAAGCTATGCAATCAGATCAGTTTTTGACTAATTTTAAACTAATACTAGAAATACGTGTTGCACAATAGTTAATATAACAGAACCATTAGGATAACATAAATTTTCCTTAACAGTTACATAGTTACATAGTTAATAAAACACATAAAACATGGATCCGTTGGAAATAATCGTTATTGTAACCACTTCTGGACAAGGTATAAATTGGGTCCCCTTGCGCAGATACGTTCCGTTATTGAAGGTTCATACAGTTTGTAGCGGATTTCTACATTGGGATTATACTCAACATTGTTAATCTTCAAAGGTAATTGAATAAGAAATGGTAGTACTCACGTTTGACCCAACAAGCATAATCGCCATAAAAATCTCTGTTAACGTTACTTTTATATTTTTATTTACTTAGTATTGAAGTCTCACACGTGAAACAGTTTCACACTTTATTTGAAGAACTTATCATGTTTTTTTAGATAATTTTAAAATCTTTGCGTGTTTGATATTAAACAGAAATAAAACACGTCTTAATATGTATTGCTTAAAAATACACTTTCAGTCATGATGTCTGTTTAGCGTTCGTTAACAATTTTTTTAGCAGATATCTTCAAAAAACCTCCATCTTTATTTATAGAATAATTAACTTGAGAAAGGGACTCACAATGATGTACTTCGTCAATAACTTATATAATATATATATATATATATATATATATATATAGCGATGGTAATAAATAGGTATAATAGAGGGGTAGAGTTGTATCGAGTTCAAATATTATATCGTAGGCAAGTTCAAATAAAGTTGAAGAAGTTATACACTTTGTTATGAGAAAATATAGTATGCGAATATAAAAATATGGTTTTTATACAACAAAACAGGCTTTATGGGATTTGCAAATGATATTGTATTCATAAAAGCATTGAGCTATAGCAGCAGCATGTTACAAAGGTCAACACGATACATATTAGTGTGTAAGTTCAATTTCGTTAAAGATAAATAAGAAATTTCACATATAAATCAATATAATTAAGCCATTAAACACGTAACAGAGATATTGATTACATGAAGTACAATAATTCTAATGTGTAGAACACGTAAAGTAATTGATACAATGCATAAAAACTCTGCGAACTATAAAAAGGGTTATGGTACGAAGAAGTTATGTTGGTAGATCTTAGACTAAGTGTTTAAAAAGTGCTTAACAAGTTAAAGTGACTTAAAAAAATATCTAGGAACTTGAACATTACATGTGCAATGTGATATTATCCATATAAATACAATTTGTGTACAAAAACTTACAAAATATGATAAGAATGTGAAAGTGTGAAAATACAAAATTAGAATCTATAAAGTAAAGATTAAACAGTGATTGTGTTAGAGACATATATGTATAGGAACATATTAGATAAACATTACAAGTGATATAAACGTTTAAAAACGCAAGTTTAAATTAGATTATATAAAGTTAGGTTAAATACAATAATTAAGAAGTTTACAAATTTTTAGCTTATTTGGGGCAAGATAAGTTCAGAATAAATTATAAAAGCATATAATAATAGGTTTCCCTTATTTGTACAAAGAAATTAGCTTCAAATATGTAGTTTAAACCTAAATTTAGAAAAGTTAGGTTACGTACATAAAATTAAAATATTAAAGTAGAAATTATGCTGAAACTATGTAAAATGGGTGGAGATAAGTGCATTCTTATACAGTTTTTTATGTAGAAGCTGAATATGTCATCACTTTAGTTCTAAATTACAATATTTATTACGTATTAGTAAAGTTAGGTATACAATTTTCAAAATGTAAATTCATGAAGCGAATTATAGCATATGAGGTGTCGATTTATGCAAAATTTTGTCCTAAGTTCAAAAATGTATTTAAAAATCAAATCCGAATTGAATTGAAAAAGTTATGGTATAATTTATATTTTAGTTAAATTAATTTTTTTGTCTAGACCAACCGAATGTCAGGATCTTTTGTATGTAATGTAAACAAAAAAATTGAAAGTTATGGTAGTTATGAGAAAGTATAAAAGGAATTGCTCCTGATTTCTCACTCTCTTCTCTTCTATTTTTTTTGTGGCGAATAGTGCATTTGTAGACATGTAAGTTAAAATTTTCGTTAACATTATCAGAAGTGAACCGCGAGCAACGTAGAGTCTGAGATTTCAGAAACAATTGATATAACGTATGACAAAATTAAAAAAAAACTAATGTTACCGGTTATAATTTTCGACACTATTGTCTTGTTTCATTTCGAAATTTTGTTCAACATCGGGTGATGTGCATTTTTTTTATTTTAATAAAATTTGTCTGTTATTTTGGATGTGATGTTTATTTTTGTCTCAAAAGTAATTGAGGTTATAAAGTAACTTTAACTTCAAACCGGTATCTAAAATAAAAGTGTTAGCAATTATAAAAGTTTATGAAAGAATAAGCCACAAGATTAATGCGAAAAATTAATAAATAATTAAATAAATATTTAAATATACAAATAAAATAAAAGTGCAATTATAAAAGAAAATGAGCATATTACCCAGTGCAACGTATATACCGCAAAGAAGATTTACCACAAGTTAGTGAAGCTGGATGAATTTATGGATATTAAGCAGTACCATTTTCTACAGGAAGGCAGTGTCATCGTTAGATGGGATGAAGTTTACATCCAAGGTTAACATGGAACAAGTTTAAGGTGACCATGTAATGGAAATTTCGAAAATACATGTGAGTTTATTGTATTATCATAACCAAATAGATTGCATTGCTTATTCTTTTGATGTCCTGTATGTATGTATTTTTTTTAATGTCTGTATAATTGTTGTGCGACGACGTTGTATTAATATCTGGAAAGGTAATGAACAAGTGTAATCATAAATATAATAATTCTAATTCTGATTAAAGTAAAATTGTACTTACTCGTTGTTTGGAATTTTGACAAGCTGCACATATGTAATTTAGCAAGGACGCAACGCATGCGTACTTGTTGCAAATTTCATAGAAGTCTGGTATACATTAAAACAAATAATTCTAAAGAACTAGAACCTTAGTGAATTGCGGGCTCACATGACATTCATAAAAAGGTGACTGCGATCCTTCATTGTGTGTATAAAAATTATAATACATCGTAACTAGAGAAGTACATACAGTTTAAGTTTGAATCTATTGTTACTTGCCTCCTCGATAGCTCAGATGGAAGAACCCCACTCTAGCAAAGTGGAGGTCGTGGTTTCAAGACCCACTCGGGTTAATCTTTTACTGTATGTACTTTAAAAGTTAATTTTAAATAAAATACAATTAACAATTATTAAATTGAACTGTGAGTTCATTAAAACAATATATACTATATATATATATATATATATATATATATATATATATATATATATATATATATATAATAAAGGTGAGTTTTTTCATTTTAATCGTTGAGATCTCGGAAACTACAAGAGATAGAGATTCTGATAAACAGGGAAAGAGTTTCAGTTTTATGAACCTAAAATAACGACACTTTGAGTTGTTGGAAAAAGTTCATGGCTTGCTAGATATTTAAAAAAAACTAAAATTTTGCATTTATTTCATTCTAAATAACTCTGTTATCGATATGTGAAAAAAAATGTAGAGGAAAAAATGGTAGTTTTCTTATACTTTATCGACTGGCGTAGACACTTTTGTTCTCTTGTTATTCCAAAGTTATGATATAAACTTTTGTTTTTTTAAACGGAAGGTATAGTAGGCCGTGCTTTTATCAGATGCGCATTTTATTAAGGTTTGTGATGATATCAGACATTATGTATTATTTTAAAAAATAACAAAATTACAACGATTTTATTATTAATTTACAGTTGGCCATGGAAAAAATAAATTAATTGTTATGGTTTTTGGCAGTTTTACACCCTTGCTATAATAAATACATTTTTTTTTTCATTTCAATCTTTGGTGAGCGAAAACAGGTTGAGTGATTTTTCTCTTAAATGATACAGAATTCATGAGCCAGGTTCGCATTTAATATACGACGACGTGAACATATTTAGTTTATTTATAAAGAAAACTCCATGTTAAAAATGACACTTAGGTGAAAAGTCTTATACATAGGTTATAAAATTGGGAGAACAACAACATTACAAAATTTTATTTGAAAGTTCTTTTTCCTATCGACGTACACCATCGACGTACAATGACATTCCAAATACCTTAAAAGCGTTTGCAGTGAAAAAAATTATCTTATCTCTTCAAATAAATAAGTAATTCATGTTTTTTCGCCAACGACCCTAAAAATATGTTAGATGATTAGTGATTAAATCGGCTTATGAAGCATTCTGTTAATTATGTATTTTGATAGTTTTCGGGGTTGGGATTAATAGCAGCCGATGGCTGACACCCCTCCCATAATACTATTATTATTACACTATTATTATTATTATTACTATTAAATGTTGCAGAAACGTTGTTATTAGGAATACCACAAAGTGACACGAACAAAAATTTTAGACATTTTAATGCATAACATGTACATACTAATTTCCTGCTCGCTCGGGTTAAAACAAACTTAGATTTTTTTAAGTAGTAGTAATAGTTGGATTTGACATTTTTAAAAAGAACAAATTTTCCTCTTTAACGATATAATGTTTGCTACATTTACTTTGATTAATAAACGCGATACAGGTGTCTTAGCTGCCGAACGGTACCAACAATTGTATGAAAATCGGCCTCAACCATCTCTATCGATCTTCAACAACTTATACAGAAATCTGAGGCAGTTTGGTTGCTTTACGAAACCAAAGAGGGATGAAAACATCATTAACGAGGATATCCAAATAAATGTATAGGCCTACGTTAATCAGAATCCTTCTACCTCGATCAGACAAATTTCAGCTGAAGTTCATGCGTCGCAAACCATATTTATGAGAGTTTTGAAGAAACACAAATTTCACGCATATCACCTATCAGTGGGACAGACACTGCATCCAGGAGATCAAGCAGCAAGAATTTCGTTTAGTAACTGGTACATTAATATGATTCAACAGAATCCAGAGTTTCAAAATAAACTTTTGTGGAGTGATGAAACTAAATCTACTAATTACGGTATGTTCAGTAGGCGCAATAAACATTTATGGATGCAGGAAAATCCTAGTATACTTCGTGAAAGACGGCCTCAAAAAAAATTTGGATACAATGTTTGGTATGGAATTCTTGGACGAAAATTTGACAGTCCAGCGTGATCTTGAGTTTCTACAAAATGAATTTCAAAATATGTTGGATATATTAGATTTGACAACAATACGTAATTTAAGCTAGATCTTTCACTTTTAGATTGTTTCTTTTTGGTACTCTAAAGATTTGGTTTATCAGCGAACTTATGCTACAATAGAAGAACTACGTGATGCTGTGATACATGCATTTCGCAATTCAGATTGTAGGAAAATGTGGAATGCTGTAAATTCCATTGTGAAAAGATACCGCTTGTGTGTAAATAATAATGGTGGAGATTTTGAACATTTGCTGAGGTAGATACATTTTTTTACATGTAATTACTTCAAAGTCGAAATTTAAACTTAGTAATTCCTAGTTTCTTTGCGCTCTTGTTCTATTTGCGGCCCTAATTTTTAGGTGAAATGTTATAATAAACTGAGTAATTAAAATAACCGGATAAAAATGTTCTTCACAGTACATTCTATCTTCGCTACTATCAATAATACAATAGTCGTGAATGGTTATAAAGAGAAAAATTTGTTCTTTTTGAAAAAGTCAAAGCCAACTGCTACGGCTACTTAACAAGATCTAAGTTTGTTCTAACTCAAGCGAGCAGGAAATTATTATGTACAATATGTTACGCATTAAAATGTCTAAAATTTTTATTTGTGTCATTTTGTTGTACTCCTAATAATAACCATTCTAAAACATTTAGAAAAAAATCACAAAACTTGTTTTCGCTCATCAAAGTTTGAAATGAAAAAAAAATTTTTTATTATGGCAATGGTGTAAAACTGCCAGAAACCATAATAATTAATTCATTTTTTTCATGACCAACTATAAATCAATAATAAAATAGTTATAACTTTGTTATTTTTAAAAATAAATACGTCTTGTCTGATATCGTTACAAAGCTTAAAAAAATGCGCATCTGATAAAGGCACAGCTTACTATACTTTCCCTTTAAAAAAACAAAAGTTTATATCATAACTTAGGAATAACAAAAGTAGAAAAAGCATAAAAAACACTACCATTTTTTCCTCTACATTTTTTTCTCAGATCGGTAATAACAGAGTTATTTAGAATTAAATAAAATGCAAAATTTTAGTTTTTTTTTAAACATCTACTAAGCCATGAACTTATTCCAACAACTGAAAGTGTTTCATTCAGGTTCATAAAACTGCAACTCTTTCCCTATTTAACCCAATCTCTATTTCTTGTAGTTTCCGAGATACCGATGCTTAAAATGAAAAAAACTCACCCGTGTATATATATATATATATATATATATATATATATATATATATATAGTTATACAGGGTGTTACAAAAGGTTGGGCTGGCTATACGTTTTGACAATTTTGAAAAATCAAGAATAACTTTTTCGATTTCAGCTTCATTTACTAACCGCCATTCTGTATTTTGTAAATAAATTTTATCTGTGTTGTTTTTAAGATATTTTCATAAAATCACACGGATGTATCTTACAAAACACAACATAGGAAAATATTCATTTACGTAATTTAATTTTTTCAAAATGCATGTCAATTTTTAACGTGGAATTACGAAAAACCGTAGCAAATGAAAATTTTACAAGAGACTAAATAATTTGTAAATTACTTTATCTTCCTAATAACATCTGTTTGTTGAAATCGGTTAAATAAGGAAGATGTAGTTTTCACGTTACGCGTTACTAGTTAATCGCGGTGGAGTAATTCAAACAACAAGTAGGCGGCAGGCTTTGTTCGCACAAGAAAGGACGTGGTCGACAAATAAATAGATACAATAGCGTAAATAATAATAAATAGCATAAATAAATAATTACAACTGTCACTGCAACAATCAATTTATTTACAAAGGAAAATAAAATTACCTTTTCAGGCTAAATTTATGTTTTACTAATTAAAAAAACAACTATAAAAACTTTCACAACAAAGTTTGCGGTCGCGGCGACTCAGCTAGGTCGCTATTACTGATTTATTTGAAATTTATCTAAGTAAGGTTATTTTTGCATTTAGTATAAACACATTCAATAATGTCACTTTATTAAAATTCCGGTATACTGTTATCTAACCTGCTACATTTTCAATACAATGCCGCAACAATGAAAACATCTGATAATAATTAACGAACAGCTGTTAAATGTAAACGAAACAAACGCATTACTACCAGTGACAGTTCCCGTGTTGACTTTTATCTTTAGGGACATTTAAAATCCCTGGTCTACGCAACTCCGGTTGCCAATGATGGAGAGCTGAGACAGCGGATTGAGCATGGAATGAGACAAATCAGGGATACGCCAGGACTGTTACAACGAGTTAGGGAATCCATGTTACGTCGACTGCGGCAATGTGTTTTTAGCAACGGTGGTCACTTTGAACACTTAATATGAGCAATTTGTTGACCAAAATATTTATTGGATTTGCTTTATGAGAATTGTTGTATTTATTTATTTATTTATACTATTTATTATTATTTATGCTATTGTATTTATTTATTTGGCGACCACGTCCTTTCTTGTGCGGACAAAGCCTGCCGCCTAATTGTTGTTTGAATTACTCGCGCACCGCGATTAACTAGTAACGCGTAACGTGAAAACTACAATCTTCCTTATTTCTTAACCGATTTCAACAAACAAGGTGTCACTAGAAAGATAAATTAATTTAGAAATTATTTATTCTCTTCTAAAATTTTCATTTGGGCTACGGTTTTTTTGTAATTCCACGTTAAAGAATTGACAGAGCCACCATTTAAAAAAAAATTAAATTACATAAATGAATATTTTTTCTATGCTGTCTTTGTAAGATACATCCGTGTGCCAATTTTTATGAAAATATCTTAAAAAACAACACAGATATAATTTTATTTAGAAAAAATACAAAATGGTGGTTAGCGGCTAAATGAATCCGAAATCGAAAAAAAGTTATTCTTGGTTTTTTTTTCAAAATTATCCATAAAACCTAAAAACGTATAGCCAAATTTGTAACACTGTATATATATATATATATATATATATATATATATATATATATATATATATATATATATATATATATATATATACAGGGTGATTCATGAGGAAGTGGCAATATTTTAAAAATATGTCGAGGAAGCCAAAATAAGTAAAATAAACTCATATGTTCAAGTCCGATTTTCATTTGTTTCAGAGATATTTAAAAGCAAACAAAATTTATTACAAAATCAATTACAAAATAAACAAAATAGCATTAATTTACGAAAAATGTTCGAAGCATTAATTTACGAAAAATTTTCGAAAACACCACCGCCCACTTGGATACACTTATTTGCGCGTTTATAAACTGCACTAGTAGCGAGTTTCAGTGAACGATTGTTCGCTCTAATGATAGCTGCTGCATTAAGAATGCGATCTAGTAACGCTTCCCTCGTTTCCACTTTGGTAGCATAAACTAACGACTTCATCCATCCCCAAAGGCAAAAATCGAGGGGAGTGAGATCCGGTGATCTCGGTGGCCAAGGAAGCGGACCGCCTCTGCCAATCCAAAGATCGCCAAAAGTGGTATTCAGAAAATTTCGTACATTATTTGAATAGTGAGGAGGCGCTCCAGCATGTTGGAAGATAATTCGTTGTCGAATATTTAAAGGTGCTTCGTCCAATATTTCTTCTAAATGGTCTTCTAAAAAACGTAAATATCCTTGTCCAGTAAGGCGCGCATCTAATACGAAAGGACCGATTAATTGATCATTTAGAATACCGCACCAAACGTTAATGCTAAATCGATGTTGGAAATTGTGTTCTATCGTAGCATGGGATTTTCGTCCGACCATCGATGATTATTGTGGCAATTGTTAATTCCATCTCGCATAAATTGAGCTTCATCCGACCACAAAATGTCTTTACACAATCTTCTGTTTTCCCGAATCCAATGACAAAATTGTAGCCTTAAAGGATAATCGCCTTCGTGGAGATTTTGTACTTTTTACAAATGATAATCGTTCAAACCTTGTTGCTTAAGTGTTTTCCAAGCCATTGTTTGTGGTATTTCAAATTGGATTGCGATGCGCCTTGTACTTATCTCTGGATTTTCGTCTACCACATCCAGAATATCTTCTTCAAGTCCAACAGCGATTCCGTGTTCTCTTTCAGAAACAATACTTGCACTTGGAAATGTCCCAGTTTCGCCGGCATGTGTAAGTGTAAGTTTGAAATACTCGCTTGTTAGGAACTCTTCGATTCGGAAAACGACGTCGATACTCCTCCACTACACGAACATTACTACCATTACAGAACCCATAAACAAATATCATATCGGCATATTCTTTATGACTAAATTTGTGGGGCATTTTTACAACTTCATAAAACTAATGTTGAACAACTGTCACTTTAACAACTAACTGTCAGTTTTCATTTCAGTTGCCTACTTTCACCTAATTACACATAAGTTCTGGTTGCGTAATCCAGAAAGTCAACTCTTAAAATAAATACCCTGTTAGGAATTTTGCAAATATTGGCGATAGTGAGAACGTTCTTGGTGAGAATTTATTAGCCGCCAAATTTAAAGTTACTAAAAGGGCAATAATTATTTTAAAAGTTTCCTTTCTGGATTTTGCTCTCAGAATTACGTGCATAAGGTCAATACATCAACGTACTTCGTAATAGGCAAAAATTGATGAGATTTGACATTTTAAGAAAAGTCAATTATCCTGAAACAAATGAAAATCGGACTTAAACATATGAGTTTATTTTACTTATTTTGGCTTCCTCGACATATCTTTAAAATATTGCCACTTCCTCGCGAATCACCCTGTATATATATATATATATATATATATATATATATATATATATATATATATATATATATATATATATATATATATATATATATGTATATGTATATATACATATATTTTCTGCCAAGATAAGAATTCTCACAATGGCGATCTCGGAAATGGTAATATATAGAACTCCGGTTAAGTGGGAAAAAAGTTGCGTAACTAGGGCCCCAATAAAATGACACAAAATAATTGATGGTATGATTTTTTGTTAATGGGATATTTGAAAAAATTTGAATTTTTGAAATTTATTTTATTTTTTCTGGCGTTATTATAAATGCTAGAACAAAAATACAAACACTTATTCATGGCAACTTGTTACAAGCTGTATCATAGCATATTCAGTTTTTGAATCGGACGTTTCCTATTGTTATAGCCATCATCAACTTTTTTTTTTTAAATACGGTCCTGATATTTTGAAAACTGATTTTGGAAGGTTTTTTTATTAAAAATTCCTCAATGGATCACATTTGGTGGTCTGATCGCGTTTTGAACATTTTATGGATCACCACGAAACTTTTGAATACAGACCTGCATTTTCAAAAAAGTTTATTTAGTTAATTTCCTTTGTGTTTAATATTTTATAAAATAAGGAAATGTATTAAAATGTAATATTGTTAATTTTACAACTTAACATAAATGACTAAATGCATGTAAAATTAACATTAAGGTTGCCTATTTAAATGATCATTATCAAACACTAGTAAAATACATACGTATAATGTCCAAAAAAAAACTGACTTTCTCAAGAAAGAGTTTCTATGAATCTCTAAAGATAAATATTATCTTGCAGTACTATCTGCGACATTGTAACAACGATGTGATGTTCTAAAAAAGAATACCTGTCATACCTTTGTATTGTACAATTTTGTATTTTAGCTGGTTTGATTAAATCCTTGGATTGTCCTAATTACTGTAGGTTTTGAAATAGGTTTGAAAACGTAGCATTGAAAAGATCTTTTGTGTTTAATATTTCACAAAATAAGGAAATGTACAAAAATAAAATATTGTTAATTATGCAACTTAACATAAAACATTAAATACTTGTAAAATTAACATTAAAGTTACCTATTTAAATGATCATTATCAAACACTGCTAAAGCACAAACGTATAATTTCCAAAAAAAAACTGATTGTCCCAAGCTGATAAAGAGTTTTTATGAATCTCCCAAGATAAATAATATCTTGCAGTTCTATCTGTGACATCATAACGACGATGTGATGTTTTAAAAAAGAATAAATGAAAACAGGCGGCTTTGAAAAAAACAAAAATAGATCGCTTTGAGGTAATTCGGTATCTGTGATAATTTTGTATTACAATTTGGATTGAGCTGGTACTAGCATTTAATTCTGAATTAGTTAAGTTGTGGTAGTTATTATCAAAAAAGTATGGCGCCATTTTCATATGTAGAAAAATATGATATGCTATCACACTATGTCAACGAATTCCAATGAAGCGGAAGGCATGTATTTAATATCTAGAGAGACAACTGCCTCCTAAAACCACATTTGGGAACTTGTCAATCAGTTTACGACAACATGACGCATATAAAATACCTGTAAATTCCCATAAAAAACCTTGCAATGAAGAAAAGCAAATAATGTTTTGTTAGCTAGTACGGCAAATACAGAAATTTCTACACGACGCATTGAACAAGTAATTCGAGTGGCTCATTCTACTGCTCATTTTATTTTACAAAAAGGAAAAATACGTCCACTCAAACTTAGAATTTGTCACGGAATTCGACCAGGGATTCATAGTGGCGCAGAGAGTTGCATGGTATACCAGGCAATGTGCAGATGAGCAATTTCTATATAAAATCATTTGTTTGGATGAAGGTCAGGTGGCCAATAATGAAATTTTCAGCAGAAGAGTTCATAAACTGCGCAGACGCCAACATTGTTTCGGTTTTAATATGTGGGCAGCAATATTCGGAATGAGAATAATAGGTCCATTTTTCTATAACAGATCTTTAAATCCTGAACGTTACCAGAATTTGTTAGAAAATGAAGTAGAAGAAGCTTTAGCTGATTTAGCTCAAGTTAATATTGACAATTATTGGTTTTTACAAGACGGTGTTCCGGCACATAATTGCAGAGCCGTGCAGGAATATTTAACGGCAAGGTTTCCAGCAAGATGCACTGGAACATATTCGAAAGTATGATCCCCGATATAACAGCTCTTGTCAAAAACTATGTATGCTGACACAATTTTGAAAATGCCAATCAATTGCAGAACATAGTTCTCGAAGTATTTGAAAGTATTACGCCTCAAATGCTTCCAAACGTTTTGAATTCAAATGTAAGACGGTGTTATTTGTGTCTGTAAAATAATGGAGAACTATTTAAACAACTATTAAAAGACATAATAGTTATAATTTTTACTTTGATTTACACGAAGAATAAAAGGAATTAGTAGTTTTTCCTTTTACCGTAGATGTTTTTGTTGGTATTAATTATATGGGAAAGCTACTGTTATCAACTTCTTGAAAATGCAGGTCTGTGTTTAAAAAGTTCGTGATGATGATACATAAAAGGTTCAAAACGCGATCAAACCATCAAATTTGATTCATTTCTGAATTTGGTAACAAAAAACCTAGAATTAGTTTTCAATATATCAGGACCGTATTTAAAATAGGAAACGTCCGATTAATATATATATATATATATATATATATATATATATATATATATATATATATATATATATATATATATTATAACACATGTAATTTACTTATTGTTTTGAAACAGAAGAAATATCTGCGTGAAATCATATCAGGGCAACCTTAGTGTTATCTAATGTAATGTTAGTAATATTTGAAGCCAGCACAAAAACGTTTTGTTTTCCTTAGGATTTGTTAAAAATATTTTGTAATTGATTTTTAAATATATATCAGATGTTGAATAGAAAGACAAGTGAGAGTTATGTTAATTTTGAAAATGCCTTAAAGATGACAAACCAGTGAACAAAGATTGAAACATGTCATAATCAAAGATCGAATGTAACAAAATCTAATCATATTATGATGTAAGTGTAAAGTTGTGAAAAACTTTAATTTAAAATTGATAAAAGTATTCATAAGTAACAACTTGACATACCAATTAAAGAACGACTCAAATGTAACAAAGACACAGTTCTTTGTTAATAATTGTAGTTGTTATTCTACAATGTAGTACGTTTGGTATGATATTTAATTTTAACTACATATGTTAAATGACTATAGCGCTATGGTAACTTAACATGTAATGCGTATACTTCATGGTCTAGGAAAAACAGCAAAAAACCTACACACATCAAAAGCTGGAATTAAATATAAGACGACCATTGTGCCTTTTTTTAGTTATAGGATGCTAAAATCTATTTAGCAGAGATATTAGGATGTTAATATATCTCAATAGCTTCATGTTGTAAACGAAAGTAATGATGAGTTTGTCTTGAGAATATTTCCATATTATCATATTCAAGATCATGATTTAAATTATTTAATGCCTGATAAACTACCGGAGATTCCTCTGGTTGACCTAATCTACAAAATATCATGAGCTATGTACGTCTTGTATTAAAGCTACGTTTTGTGGTTCCGGTAGGTGTAATAACATTATCAATACCTTTGCGTGAATATCCATTAGATTCTGGTCATTTTCTTCATCTTTAAAGAATTCAGAATACCAAATTCGTCTAGCTCGATCCACTAAACATTTAATTACACCAAATTTTTGACGAGAATTGCTGTTTAGTAACTATGAAAGTATCTATCGAAGTTTGTCGGCTTTCGGTAATCCTTAAATGATAGTGTATTACTAGTTTTAGATATTAATATGCTAAGAAATTGTAAACTTATATTAGTTTCCTCCTCCATGATAAACTGAATGCTCGTATGAATACTTAAAATTAAAAATTCATGTACATATCTATACCAATAAAAAAGTTTTTTATGTGCATTTTGTAACGCTCATGTTTCAAATTTTTCCATGTAACAATTAAATACAACAGGACTAAGAGGGCTAACCATTGCTACACCATCTAACTGTACATAGAATTTATTATTTCACTGAAAAGAAGTCGTTGTCACACAAAGCTGAGAAAGAATAGTCATCTTTTGAAAAAATATGATCAATGTATTCAATAGTTTCTTTTCGAGGAACGTTTGTAGAATGTGAAACAACATCAAAACTGACCATTATATCACCCTTTTCAGTTTTTCAGTTATGTATCTTTTTAATGAACACGGCAGTATTTTTAATGTCCTGCATTTTACCTATATGAGATTGTAATTGAAATGTAAGATGTTTTGCAAGATTGTATGTAAGAGCACCAATTGCAATAATACACCTTTATGGATTTTAGGTAGCCACATAGTTTTGGTGGAAGAGCTTCAGAATTAGTTAGTTTCTTTTATATTTCTTTAGGACTAGATGGTAATTTAATAAGTGTTTTAGTTTACAAAATAAATTTTTTTTTACAACTTTGGTAGTTCCCTGTGGTTCCCACGGTTGTTCTACCTTAATTTTATATTAGCTCGTATTAATATAACTGGTGCATTACCTGATGGAGTATTATTATATTTTCATTACGTTTAAGATCAGATAAAGTATAGAGCTGACGAACGGATAAATTGCTCTTTGGAGATTTTGCTTTACCTAATATGTGAAAGGATTATATTTTCAAATGCTATTACTCTTGACGTTATCGCAAAATTTCAGCCATTACAAAACTCTTCAGTAACATCATCTGATAAAATATTACTGGAAAGGTTTATAACCGGTTTTTTATTATCAAGAAATTGTCTATTACATTGTTGCTTGAATAATTTATCAAATTTTGCTTTTTGACGCTTAGATTAAATGCCCAAAATTATTTCCATGTAGCTAAAGACTAATCAATCAATTTTATCCCAACCGTCTCTATTTAATATAGATGAAACTTGTAAATGTAGATATAATAGATCTCTGTCGCATTTATACAATACACTACCAAAGCAACCTACAAAAAAGTTTCCTTTGATAACTAAAGAACTGGTTAAATTATTTGAAGAAGTAAAAAAAAAACTAGCTAACTCTGAGGCTCTTCCACCAAAACTATACGGTCCACCAAAAATCCATTATCGTAATGTTCTATTAAGTCCTAATGTTAGTGCAATTTGTTCTCGTACATACAATCTTGAAAAATAGCCGACACACACTGATAGGAACCTTCATAACTCATCAAACTACCATTCACGTCAAAAAATTAGTATAATTAAATCTTTGCTTAGAGGATCGAACAAAACAAATTTTGTGATCCTGAACTCTTGAAAGATGAATATAAATATTTGCAAAATCACTATAATCTAATAGATGATCATTAAAAGATATCAATGATGCAATTACTCCTGCAAGACATAACCATAAAGATATACTAGTGCTTAATGTTGGCACTGCTGTTCTTTATTTTATAACTAATGTTACAGATAGAATTGAAAAAATCCTAATTAGTCATAGCATTTTAAACCTACAAGAAAAACTAAATAACATTTAAGGTCACCCAAAGGTGTTTCAGACCCATTGTCATCTTCCGGACGGTATGTTATCTTGTACTTGTGGAAAATTATGTATTGGACCCACAATCGCATCTTATTGGGATGTATAAACATCCTAATAGCTTCAATAGGCAAGAAGAAAATCTCTCTTTAAATAGGTTTTGGCATCTTATAACTTAAAAATGGTAGAATGGTACATCTTATTTTCAATTTTAGCTTCTGTTATTTCTATTTTTTTTGCTGTGTTTTCATAGACCTTCAACAATTATATCTTAAGGCGAGTATTTAGTAACTTATCGTACGGCCGCCTACAGGCGTTATTATAATAATACAAGTTTCCTATTGGAGATGGAAGAAAGTACACCTATTTCATATTTAGATATATTATGTGCAAGTACTTCCACGTTTACTGAATAAAAAAAAGTTTAATAAAATTTGAGTTATTAATATATTTGTTCATAACTATTACTGTAAAATGAAGGTCTACTAATCAAAATTTCCCAATTTTGAGACGGTCCAAGTATTCAAGTTTTTATTGCTTGCTAACCCAATTACCGAAAAATTTGAAGATTTCTAATAGTCGGCGAAAATCTTATAATAATAGATAAAGTTGATATGCTTTATTTTTCAAATTATCTAGAATTAGGCAACACACCGTTCAATCCCAGAGTTACGCTAAACAAGCAGATTTAGATAACGATCAGGTAAGAGGATTGTTCTTTATTGTAGAAATGTACACCCGAGCGCTATATATGGCTATTACACTGATCGCATGAAAGCAGTCCATATGCAGTGTGTAAATACAGTAAAGGATAATGTTCATATTTTGTTTATAAAAAAATTAGTGGCACACTTTAAAATAATGCTAAAAACTTTGCTCAAATTTTATAAAAATATATATTTAGAAAAATATAAGGCTATATTATACCCCTACTGGTTGCTGTAACCCAGCGCGGTTTTAGTTTGCCTGGGCTTTGCTCAGTCGTGTTTATAATTTATTATAAACGGGGTGTGGTTCGTACTATTTGGTAGCATTAACACTGTCACCTTAAATAATTATGCTTAAGCGGTTTAAAATGTATATTTTTTCATAATTTAACAGAAAAGAAATGATATTAATAACAACTAAAAATGTATTCTCTTTTTGGTCCTGACGGCTCCTCACACTCGTTCTCCTGGGGGGGGGAGGCTGCTTACTGGGTGCGTAGTCGTTTCTGTGAACAAAGATATTATCTTAATCTACTCCCTACCTAGTATGTAATATTTATATTACGGTCCTGTATTTACAGAAGGTGGTGTGGTAGCTCCAATACAGTTTTGGTTGAAGGCGCCAGCGCAACGAACTCGAATCGTTTCGGAGACGGAGAAAACCAATACCGTTCTCTACTTATGCGCATGGCATATTTATTATTCTTCAGTAACTCTGGAGCGCTGAAGCTGTTATGTCGTACTCCAATGAAGCAATACACGCGCGAGATTCGCGTATGCAAATGCGAGATCTCTGGACTATTTTTATTTGATTAGAACCGGTTTGAGAACACGTTTAGATTATTTAAGCAACTGGATTACGTCCTAACGGCGTAACTAAGTTTAATTATATACAAATTATAAAGGAAACGAAATACTTGCTATACTCAAATGAATTTACTTTTAAATGTACCCCTTTTTACTAAAGTAACTAGTAAGATACACCAGGTCGTAATTATAGTATTTACTGCAAGTGAACATTAGATAATTTCCGGCGGTATTCTTAACTTATTTAAGAACGGTCTTGCACTAGGTATCTCGCGATGGTTATTCGGAATACAATTTTATGCAACAGGTTTCTTTATATATTCTCCTGCGATTAAGGACACCGTGTGTGGTTAGTGTGTTTGTCTGTATGTATTGTATGTAGGTGTATTAAGCGGGGTCTTAGTGATAATTAGGAGACGGAAGGCCTGTCTAACCTGGTGAACTAAGAAAAAAAGGTCGTAGGTCTTTACAGCCCTGTATCAAACCTTCACCCTCAAGTGTTTGCGAGCGACGTCGGGATCTACCCTGCGTGGCACTCTTTCTGTATGTGTACTGCGTCAGGCGACGTGGGGGTTACCCCTTCGTTACGCTCTGTATGTATGTGTTTGTGTAATGATAACGTTATAACTCCTGGATACTAAGCCCGTCGTTATTTACGTTCTGTAGTGTTTGATTGTAAATTGTTAAATATTATAACTCTGCAACTTACGTGTCTATTAATTGCAGTTCGGGATTAAACTTTAGGTAGCCCGGCGCGAGGTGGTGCGCGTTATTACACGATCGCGATGGACTCCTCTGCAGCGATTAGCTGGTCGGTGTTTACACGAACCAATCGTTACGGGCGGCTACTGGATATCTGGAACGGCGTGGCGGCCTCGGTCACGATCGGGCAGGAGGTGATAGATGATGAACGGAGAGCGAACTTCTTCGAGGTGGTCCCCGGAGAGCTCTCTGAGAGCAGCGGGTAGCGGGTTTATAAAGGTGCATCGGTGGGCGGCTTCGCGGCTACCGTGCGGAGGATGCCGTTATGGGACTGGTTGAAACTGTTCTGACGTGCAAAAACTTACTGGTTTTTAGAAATACACGTCAGCGGTGATTAATGAATTATTTGTGGTGTAATATCGCGTAAACTTTTGAAATTTGAGATATAGGGTGGTCCGCGAATAATTTATTCTAAAAAACATACCTAAAGGATGCTGGATCTTTACAAGGCGTTGCGAAATAAATACACGTAAATTATGTAGGTTTTTGTATTATTTTTTACTGTTAGTCCCAAAGTTTCCAAGAATAAGTTGAAACACAATGTATATTATATTTTGTGTAAAAAAGAAAACAGTATCATGTTTAGTATTTGAAATACTGCAAAATAATTTGAATTTCGCATAAATATAGACTAATTAAATAATTAAGTTTTACTTCCATACATATGTACCTAAACTAAATATCTGTTATAAAAAGATATGAAATTGTTATTTTCGGGGGTCCGGCGCTATTGAAATTTTTTTAATTTGGTTTCAGAAACGTTTCATGAAATGGTAGCTTGCGTATTTGTCTTGGATCTACTAATTCGAGCAACAGAGCTGCGATATAAAATTGCTACAATTTAGGTAGCATTTTAGTTTCCCAAAAAAACAAATCTTTATATATAGTTTGTACCGAAATACCCACTGGGGACCACACAACAAAAAAGCATTTATTTTTGTTATATATATTTAACTGTCCCTGTATTTGGTAGTAATAGTCGTGGTTTGTTTTTAACATTACATTGCCGTTCTTAATTTCACAGAATTTAATTTCTTTTTGTTGAGTTGCTTCGTGTGGACTATATTTTCTTGTGGTGTAGGGACACTTGACTTCAATTAAAGCGTCTTCTCCAACTAAACCATCGGGAGATGCTGCTAAAAAAGGAAATTCTACTCTAATGTACAATCCACATGGTGATACAATTTTATTAGTTTCAGCTTGAAATGCCTCTATGGCACGGTGCTCGTTTTCTACACCATAACGGGTTGCAGCGTTACCGGAAAAATCTTTAAAAAGAATGTCCTTCACTGTATTAGCGCAAGAAGTAGAAGATTTCATTTTTCAAATTCTTCCAAATCTAGATGCCGTTAATCGTTTGAGTCTTTCTTCATACCACCGAATATTACGACGTTGTACTATCGTATCTTGTGTAATATTTTTTATATTCTGTGCAAGATCTTGTAAAAAACTTTCTTCAGCAATCGTTCGACGTTCGTTGTCCATGTCGGGAACCACATCTCCGGCTTCTGGGCCATAATCTAAATCTTCTTTAGTTACACACCTTTTTTTATGCGTAATTTTGGCATTTAAAAGCTGCTGATTTCTTTTTCTCCGATTTTCGCAGTATTGAGAGGTACATTTCGCAGGTGTATCGGTCACATGCTTACGGATAGCATCATGAAAATCGCCTACTTTATTATGCGATATCACTGCCGCTGCACAACGAGCTTCATATGATCTTCTAAATGAAAAACATACGCGCTTTCCTCCCACAAACTTTGCTACCTGCGAGTTATATAATTCTGCGGAATTATTTGTTACGTTGTGTATAAGACTATTTGCGAGGGTAACCACACGCTGCAGAGCTGTCATCATATCTTGATATAATTCGCAATTCCTCCGTTCGGGCAAAAGGTTTTGTTCGTTTTCTTTCGGACATTTGCAAAAGTAGCCCCTCTCGCTGCATCCCGAATAGTCACTTAAGATATGTTTTGGTCCATTCAAAATATCGGCTTCAAGTTCTTTGATTTTTGCCTGTAATGAGATCGACTATGATTTTCTGTATTCGACGGCTTTGGTAATTGCAGTTCTAAACCTTAACAAATTTTTAGAAAGTGTATTTTTTAACTTTATTGCCGTTTTAGGTTTATTTGTTAGTTCCTTTAATTTATTTGTGTAATTTCTCAAGATGTGGTTTTTACATTCAATTTTTTGGATCATTACTCTTGGATCATAAGGCATAACCTCCCGCAATATTCTATACACGATGCTGTCACCGTCGCCTACTAATTTAAAGTATTTTATTCCATACATATTTATAGAATTTTTAAGTCCTTCAACAATGATGGCAGCTTCCATTCCCGTTGACGTACCACTCCAGTTTTTATAGCATGTATGTTCAGGACGTTTGACATCTACGTACCTATCCTTTCTGGCACATATAATACAAAACTTATTTTTTACTGACAAGCACCGTCTGCTATCACAGCGATTAATGGTTATCCATCCTTATCGACTTCTCCATTTTCCAATGCCAGTCTAGCTTCCTCTTTGACGGCAATTTCCATCTCTTCCACTGCGGTGAGATTATAAATATCAAATACTTTTTCTTGATATTGTCCGTACGTTGCAGATGAAGGAGTTGGTATATCCAGAGCACTAGAAAATTCCTTCAGTTGAGAATATCCTGCACCGATGGAAATGGTAGCAGACAAGGTTGCCATATTCAAGTTCATTTCAGTTTCTTCTAGTTTCTATCCATGTAATTGCACATTTTACATCTAAATGTCAGTCTAGATATATAACCGTAACGTTGCTCGGATACAAAGTGTAAATCAGAAAACGAACACTGAAACCCTGCGTGCTTGAGAGGTTTTAGAGAATTCAGGAAGCATTCCATATTGATAATTCGGCTACCAGTAATAGTATTTGCATCTCAACAGTTTTTTTCATATTAAATTTCTAAATCCGATAAATTATCTTCATCACCTGAAGTTTTGATTTCGCAACCTTCTTCGTGCTCTTCAATGGACTCGACAGACATGTCTTCGTAAAATGAATCGTCCTCGATATGTTCATCTAAGTGTTCTAAGGAATTTGGGGATGCATCGTCATTAACATGGCTTTTGTCAAAATCCTTGGGTGTCTGGATCGCGGTCTTCTCCAGAACGTTACCTGACGATGTAGTTTTTCTAAAAGCAAGAGAAAATCTTTAAAATGCAATCATTACAATTACTATTTGCTGTAGTATCTACCAGACTATAAAACTACGGTTAAAAAAAATCAAGAAAAACTTTGTAAAAATTCAATTATCACCATTTATGATTTATAATCCTCCTTTTCGTTTAGAAATTTATAGATTTTGTTGCATTTCAGCGTTAAAAATATATAAGGTTTTATTTTAAAAGTAATATAGACCAGGCGGTGTCTGTTTTGGGTTGGATGTTTTCCATATGATAGAATTTTTTTGATTTAATAGCTCCAAAAGCTATTTATTTCAGAGAAAAGTTGCAAAGGAAAAAAAGTTTCGTAATTAACTTTTACACAAGAAACAGCTAATTTAAAATCGAAAAATACATTCTTAGTGTTGCAAAAATAGCAATAAACAATGAAAAATGTAAAAAAAAGTATTTTTGAAATTTCTTTTCGAATACTCTAAGTTGAGCCTAAACTAAGACGTCTAGATACATGAAAATTTAATGATAAACAAAAGAGTAATCAAACTTTCAAATACTTTTTGAAAAATTGAAGGCACTAACTACCTGTTCTATGAGTATTCCAAAAAAATTTCAAAAATACTTGTTTTTTTCATTTTTTTATTGCTTTCTGCTATTTTTGCAATACGGAAAATGTATTTTTCGGTTTTAAATTAGTTTTTTTTTGTGTAAAATTTAATTACGAAACTTTTTTTCCTTTACAACTTTTCTCTGAAATGGACAGCTTTTGAGACATTCTAGTTCAAAGAAAAAAAAAGCAAAATTTTCATGTTTTTTTAATATTTTGTTTAATAAAAATTTGAGCACACATTTTTGGACCCGCGCGTAGCGAGATTATTAATACTGGTACCATTTTGGAACTATTAAAGCAAAAAAATTCGATCATATGGAAAACATCCAAACATGGGCATTTTAAAACAGATACCGTCTACTCTAAGACGCTGATTGATATCTGAAAAATTATGGTTGTTTTTCGTGAAGTCACCAAAAATAAAACTAAGTGTAGATTCACAAAAACTGTAGAAAGCATAATATCTAATTTTCTAATTCTCCAATCAATACTAAAATTGAAAAATTTTATGTAGGTAGCTTCAAAATAAATACATTACCACTCTGCATAATTTGGGTATATATAACTCTGATTTAAAAGGCCCTACTAAATATCGTCTTTTGGATAACCATGCATAAATACTATTGATACTTGAAAAAATAATTATATTTAATTTTCACATAAAATAAAGAACTTACTTCATTCTTTTCAAAGCTGCAGCTTTGCTGGCAATTCTTGATCTTTTCTTCATACTTATTCGTGCTACGGATATGGGTTTACCGTATTTGCGACCCATGGTAAGCCTTTGGCCACTTTTCACTTCTTACAACTGAACTTTTGAGATTTCACCGTTTCACAAAGCAATATATATATATATATATATATATATATATATATATATATATATATTTACATTTACTGAGAACGATAAGTGTAATTGTTAACGCGTATAAATTTGTATAATAGAAAGATACGCCGTTTAAAAACTCATAAGCTAATTATTTTAATTATATTAATTATTTTATTTCTTTTCTTTTATTTTTCTATTATATTGATATTTTCTTTTGAGTATATATCCTGTTTACACACCTTTATTGTCAACCTTGGTGACAGAAAAGGATTTTCATATATTCACCATGTGCGAAGCTTGGCAGACTTCTCTACCTAAACTCCTAGAGCCACCTGTTCCCATTGTTACATTTGTCAAATTGGTGTAAAATTATTACTATTTATTAATGTGTGATTTTCTTTATTGCTAGCAACTCACTACCGGTCAAAAATTCTAACCCTCAACGTCTTCTGCGAACAAATTTGACATCAGTATTAAGGGAATCCGAAAGATTACAATGAAATTTTTTTGTGCAGTATAAGAAACTTATTCTTTGATTTCTATTACCATTCGTTTTCTACAAGGCCAATCCGAACACCGGATGTTATTATTATTACAATTACATTTTCAGCTTTGGGGACGCTTGCTTTATTTATTTGCATCAATTGTTCGCGCCACTAATTACCTTTAATTTTCTTGTTATTTGCGCCTTCAGTTACACTAATTTTAATACATCATTTTTTTAAAGAAGATTTAGAACTTCCGTTAACACGTTTAAATTTTTTTTTAAAAACCGAATAAGATACTTATTTTTTTATATTACAGTATGTTTGCTTCAATATCACGCAATGTATTGATATTTGTTATTAATCATTTTATTTTGTGAACCACTCCAATTAAAATTACACAATTAATATTTCTTAATTTATTAGGCAATTTAACGTTTAGCCTCCGCCTCCACACGTAGGTTATGTATTGTTTTGTTGTGCTGTAATCTAGCTAGCTTTTATGAAGCTCTCTGCCACTGATTATGTTCGTTTATGGGCCTCAAATTACTTTTTAAGCTGAAGTAGGTATGACGAGTATTGGCGGTGCGTTGTTGTTCGGAAACTATAATTTTAAGCTACTGATGTACATTTTTTTATACAAATACCGTTGACACACGACACTTACCAACTTGAGCAGCTGGAAACGAATATTTTGTTCCACCCCCTATAAGATACAATTTCGGTTTAGACTATATTCGTCTTCTTTCTTCTTTTAGAGTTCCATTTTCTATCTGGGGTAACATCATTTTATGCAAACTTTAGAATGTACGCTTAGTAATACATTGCTAAAATACAATACTGTATTTCTTTTTGAAGATTTTAATATCGATATGTTAAATAATGATCTTCCAAGTACATTGTTAATTAATATGACATCTAGCTCAAAGGAGGGGGCACGTTTTAAATGTAAAATACCTTTCGGTCAGAATTTAACCAAATTTTGATATGTTCTAGAACTTGACCGATTGATCAAATGTCTTCATTGCCCGAAAGCTTAAAGCTCAACAGTTTTTGATATACAGGGTCTGCAATATTACTATTTGATACTTTCAATATATCATAAAATGGACATTTTTGCCAATATTAACGCAAAACTTAGTGGAATGTTATTTTTTTGTGCTACTGGTTACAACCTTTTCTTTACTTTCATTATTTTTGTGCATACACCTGATATACAGGGTGAGACCAAATATATGTATCTGAAAAGAATTATACCTTGGTATTGTTTTGTTATTTTGGTGAATGGAAGTTAACACATATATATGTCCATTTAAATTATTATTGCAAGTTAAGTCCCCTAGACGTCCGTTATACAGAGTGTTTCATTTCTTTAATAGATTTAATTGGGTATTATTATACTTCCTAGTTAATCGCAAACAATTTGGATTATTGTCTATTGCTTAAATTTCCCTTACCATAGAAATATTGCAGACATTGCAGATTCGTGTTTCTTCTATTATGAGCCGCTCTGGTAGATTTGCTTCGCGGCGACGTGCAATCACAATTTCCTGCTTTCTTGCATTTACCTCACCACTTATTTTCACCATAACCCTAGTAACTAAAGCATTTCCACAAGCAAAACATGGAATTCGATACATTTTTCACATAAACTCTTCAACAATTTTAATTCAAAAAGTAGATTTGCAACTAAGCATCAACAATATCACTTAACTAGTGGATTAATTTTTGACGTTTCATAGCCACCTACTATATTGTTGTTATTTTATAAGTTTGGGAATAGAAAAAAATAATAATTGTAGTATGAAAAACGGAAAGAAAAGTGCAAAATGAGAAAAATATCTAGTTGTACGAATAAAAGCAGAAGAAAAAGCGCAATACCACATTACGGTTTTAGTTTAAACGAATAAGCAAGTACTAAATATAACTTTATTAGAAAATAGTGAGCATAACAAATGAAGCACATCTAACCTTTCTATCTGTCAATCTCCAAAAGCTTTGTATTTCGCAACGACATCCAATTACAAGGAATTTTTTATGTTAACGATTTTTTCCGTACCTATATGAAGTTTAAGATATCGCTTTGGTCCTTTGTACTTGGACACCCAATATCAGTATAAACACATCGTGACTATTATGTAGGTATATACAGTTAGCAAATAGTTTATTTTAATATAGACATTTCAATTGAGTTATCAGAAAATTAACTAAGAAGTATAATAATACTCAATTAAATCTATTAAAGAAATGAAACACTCTGTATAACGGACGGCTAGGGGACTTAACTTGCAATAATAATTTAAATGGACATATATATGTGTTAACTTCCATTCACCAAAATATCAAAACAATACCACCGTACAATTCTTTTCAGATACATATATTTGGTCTCACCCTGTATATCAGGTGTATGCACAAAAATAATGAAAGTAAAGAAAAGGTTGTAACCAGTAGCACAAAAAAATAACATTCTACTAAGTTTTGCGTTAATATTGGCAAAAATGTCCATTTTATGATATATTGAAAGTATCAAATAGTGATATTGCAGACCCTGTATATCAAAAACTGTTGAGCTTTGAGCTTTCGGGCAATGAAGACATTTGATCAATTGATCAAGTTCTAGAACATATCAAAGTTTGGTTAAATTCTGACCGAAAGGTATTTTACATTTAAAACGTGCCCCCTCCTTTATTACAGATAGTGCAGTATCCCACCCGGATACCATGCACTTCATCGATACTAATCGATTTAATTGTTGTATCAAATCAAGAATTAATAGAACCTTGTGAAGTGTACTGTTGTAATGGTGTTTCGGGTCAAGAAACCTTGCAAGTTAATTTAAAGTTGAGCAATAGACGGTGCAATTTAGTATAGAACTTTAAAGTTCTCTAATACTGATGTGTTCTCTAGCGATTTATATAGCATAGATTTAGATTCATTATACTACATGCATAATATTCATGAAAAAGGAAGTTTTTTCAAATTTGTCTCCTTAATTTGTTTAATAAGAACCTGCCTCTTGTCATCCTCATATTCACTAAGTAACCAGTACCATGACTATCGCAAATGTTAGGCTGATGCAATATTTATGCGACAATAGGTTTCAAAAAACCAAACTTGAGATTCATTGCAAAGTATACAAAGAATTACGCAGAGACTAATGATGCTATAATAAAGCGAAACGTGCTATTTTCGAAAGTAGATAACCATCAACTACAAAGGGTCCTGAATACCACCAGAAGGAGTAACAATTCAGTAACAGTTTGTACATTTCTGTAATCACAATGGTCCTTTTATGTAAGATTAATATTTTCATTTTATTCAAAAGGCTTTACTTCAATTTCATTTTGATATAATGAAAGAAAGACTTCTGCAGTTACTTCAAGTTGTAAGGAATTTTTTCCCACTGTATCGAATAAAAAACAAAGTAGCGCTTTTATTACTCTGATAACTTAGTATAAAAATCATTAAACCCGCGTATGATTAAATTATTTTCTAAACTAGCGAATTTCATTACCGATCTCCCCAGTTGACCTAACAAAATATATCATGGATATATTGACGCTGTTTTGCTAACTTCTTTGGTGGCGCACTAAAGGATAACTGTAGTACGAACTGCTGTAATCGACAGAATATTTTCAATGAAGCAAAGTTAACTAACGTATTCACCGTTGCTCATACGTAGTGTAATCTAAAATGTATGATTTACGTTAGAAACTATCTTACACTTACACACATTTTAATTTGTGCTGTCCCGGAATCGGCAATCATAAATACCAATTACAATGCTGTAAACTTGTTTGTTTAGGATAGGAACCAAAATCTAATAGGTACTCTAGTATGGAACTTCGGGAACAAAGAAACGAACGTAAAGGAAAGTTTTGTATATTGTACAGTACAGTTTCGAATTACAATTTATGTATAATCAATTAGACTTGTCCAACAAATACCATACTTTGTTGCACGTTCACATGGATCTTTATAGTTAGCTACACTATCAGAGCAGTTCTTTATATAATCCAAATGAACATCAGGAACACGTGTTGCATAGTACTCAATATTAGGAGTACCATTAGGATAAAATAAATTGGACTTAATAGTTGCACAATGAATAAAACACATAAAACATGGATCGGTTGAAAATATGCGGTCTTGCAACCACCGCTGGACAAGGTATGGATTGGCCCCACTTGTGCAGATGCATTCCGTTATTGAGGGTGCAAACAGTTTGTAGCGGATTTCAACATTGGGGTTCTACTCCAAATTGTTAATCTTAACAAGTAATTGTGTAAGAGGGTAGTATACTCACGGTTGACCCAGCAAGCGTAATCGCGATAAAAACAATCACTAATGTTACTTTCATATTTTTACTTAACTAGTATCAGTGATCTAACGGTTTCACATTTTATTTAAAACTTTATCTTGTATTTTAAGATAATTTTAGAATGTTGATAACGTAACCCTTAAATAAATAAATGTATAATTGTTATAATTTACGTATGATTTGTTCAAACAGTTTGAAAGTTATTCCCTAAGGTCGTAAACTCAATAAGTTCGCAAATAACTGGTGAGGAACGATACACTACCTTCCAACCCATAATATGAAAATTAAAACAAATGAAATAAATATTTTAAGGGTAATTATGCACCCTCTTCTGTGATACTTTGGTAATGAAAACATGCAAATCTGTGTAAATTCAACGTGTAAGCTTTAATGTAAGACAGAAAAATTCCAAATCAGCCTGCTTCTATAAAAACATCGACAATACAGTTTTTAAGCATTTTAATGTTATATAATTATTTTTCAAAGCACAGTTGGCTTCGAATAAGGCAATTTTATAAGAAAAGTCACAAACACTTAGAATCCACCTTGGGAATTATTTTACCGCCGAATTACGCGTTATATCCAAAATTGTATACATACCTAATTTTTCATTTTTTGAGCGCTATGCCGGTATTCTTGTTTATTTGAAATATGCAGCTACATCAGAAATACTTCGCATATCCCCAAACCTGCTCCCTTGGAATTCTCCCAAAATCTAATCAGCTCCGGGCGATATGACTTAAAGCGTAAATTCTCGCACAGGCACATGCACACGCACACGCACACGCACATGCACACGCACACGCACGCGCACGGGCACGCGCACGCGCACGCCCACGCCCACGCACTGAAGTAATTCAGTATTTGTGATAACTTTGTATTGAGCTGGTACTAGTATTTAACTCTGAATTAGTTAATTTGTGGAAGTTATTATCAAAAAAAGTATGGCGCAATTTTCAAATGTAGAAAGATATGCTATGCTATCGTGTTACATACTATCAACGAAATCCCAATGAAACGGAACGCATGTATTTAATATCCAGTGAGACAGTAGCCTCATAAAACTACATTTGAGAACTTGTCAGTCAATTTAATAGAACATGGCGTATTTAAAATGACTGTAAATTCCCGTAAAAAAACTTTGAAATGAAGAAAAGGCAAGTAATGTTTCATTAGCTGTACGTCAAATCCAGAAATTTCTATACGACGCATTGAACAAACAATTGGAGTGGCTCATTCTACTGCTTACTTTATTTTACAAAAAGAAAAAATGCGACTATTTAAACCTAGAATTTGTCAGGGACTTCGACCAGGGGATTCAGCGTTCTGTGATTGGTGTACCAGGCAATGTGCAGATAATCAGCAATTTCCATATAAAATCATTTCGTCGGATGAAGGTCAGGTGACCAATAACGGAATTTTCAACAGAAGAAATGCTCACTATTGGGGGAAAGAGAATCCTAGCGTTTATAAAGTGTGCAGACACCAACACTGTTTCGGTTTTAATATGTGTGCGGCAGTATTCGGAATGCGAATAATATGTCCATTTTTCTATAATGGATCTATAAATTCTGAACGCTACCAGAATTTGGTAGAAAATGAAGTAGGAGGAGCTTTAGATGATTTAGCTCAAGTTGATATTGACAATTATTGGTATTTACAAGGCGGTGTTCCGGCACATAATTGCAGAGCCGTGCAGGAATATTTATCGGCAAGGTTTCCAGCAAGATGCACTGGAACATATTCGAGAGTCAGATCCCCGATCTAACAGCTCTTGTCAAAAACTATGTATACTGACACAATTTTGAAAGTGACAATCAATTGCAGAACATAGTTCTCGAAGTATTTGAAAGTATTACGCCTCAAATGCTTGGAAAAGGTGTTACGGCACATAATTGCAAGCCGTCCGGGAATATTTATCGGCAAGGTTTCCATCAAGATGGACTGGAACATATTCGAGAGTAAGATCGCCCGATATAACAGCTCTTGTTAAAAATTATATTTACCGACACAATTTTGAAAGTGACAATCAATTGCGGAACTTAATTCTCGAAATATGTAAGTATTACGCTGTATAGATCCAGCCTGACTTTACTCAAAATTTTTTAATTAATTATTTGTTAATTGCCCTGCAGTAATCAAGTTACGTAGTTCCACAATATTAAAACAAATTGCAAAAGATTGTGTGATATTGCACCACAAATAATTATTTTAATGCCCTCCGACGTAGATATCAAAAAGCATCAAATGCTCTTACGTCAGAGAACCCTCCGCAAATTACAAACAGAGGACCCCTACACAGAAGCCGTACCCATCTACCGCGAATTATCTGTAAAAGGACCGCGACGCGCTACCGAAGAGAAGAAAGAAGAAGAAGAAGAGAGTAGAACCCAGACCGCGTGCCTGCCGCTCTTATTCTCGTTGTGTACGCCGCCGACCTGTCGTTTGTCGCATCCGTTCATCCTGAACTGTCGTGTATCATTAGTCGAGTTACTTCGCCGCCGTCACCAATAAATCAGCGTCATACAATTGAGCTGCTGGTTGAACTACGTTAAGATTAACCTCACGTAAGTTTTATTGCATCACATTACCTAAACATTACACCAGACACCCAGAGACATGACGGGCTGCAGAGTCCTGAAGTTATCTCACCGCTCAAGTACACACATCAGAAGGTGACACGACGGACTGTAAATCCTGGAGTCATCTGTCACAAAGACTACATACAAACACTAATCAGAAATGCACGACGGGCTGTAAAGCTTGGAGTCATAAATCTACCACTTCCCCCCGAAGATCCATTTGCACAGCACTAGACGGATTGGTCCCAGTTTCTTACAAATAGCCCTTCACTAAACATATATTACACCTACAAACACCAATACGACTAACACCAGGAAAAATTAGCAATACCAACAAGCGCACGCCAAAACCTGGAGATAATCTCGAAACCAGACGCCGTATTTTTAGAGATCACCCGCGTGATCCTCCAGCTAAATAAAGACGAACCCGCGGTGCGTTTCCGTAATAAATTGCATCAAATGGGATCAAGCGTCTCGCGAATCACTTGCAATTTGTTAGATATCCTTCTAATAATATTTAATAATGAAGGAAATCCGGTAAGATAAACATTCCTGTATCGCGAGTAAATTTTCACGCAACGGAAAACCATTAACTATTTCGTTCCCGAAGGTCTGGCCAATTTACCAGCATCATAATAAATTACGAACGTTATACGTGTAAATTCTTTCATTTTAATCAAGAGAATAATGGTGTACATAAGAAGCCTACATCCCGTCTGAAACAATTCACATAATTGTTTAATTTCGATCACGCAGTACTAAAACAGCGTGTAAACCCACCTCAGTTTAATTCGTTTTCACCAATTAATAATAGGTGCGATATTGAGTAAAGGGTGTACAATACACTCTTGTATAAGAGTGACTTTTAATAATAACCAAAGTAAATAAGTTCGGTATCAACTCCGCCTTCCCCGTATTTATCAGTTAGAACCAATTTCGTTAATTTGTACGTGTTTTAAAATAATAGACGTTTTCTTATAGTAAAGATTTAACATGTGTTATCGCCGGACATAAAAGCGTACAGAGCATATGGGATTTTGTAGATTAGATCAACCAGAGAAATCTGCGGTAGCTCAACATGCATTAAATAATTTAATTCTTCTTTATATATATATATATATATATATATATATATATATATATATATATATATATATATATATATATATATATATATATAAGTTCGGGATCAACCCCGCCTTCCCCGTATTTAACAGAACCAATTTAGTTCATTTGTACGTGTTTCAAAATAATAAGAAGTTTGCTTATAATAAAGATTTAATGTGTCTTCTCGCCGGACATAACTAAATGATAGGTATTAATCAATGTAAATACGTTATTAATTAAGTAATCCTGAGGCCAACCTGATCAGTTAGAGTAAATAATCGAGCGAGCACGAACAATTTGCGTTAGGAAACGTATAAATATCAACCTGTCCTTTGTGAAGAATTCCAAGTACTGAATTCACATCCATTCAGTCTGAAAGCAAAATCACATGTAAGAATAGTCATGCGCACCAACGTTACTTTAAATTATTGCTTTTCCTCTTTGACCTGCTTCCAAACGCGAGCGCGATCGTTGTCCTCGGTTTATATAATACTGAGAATATTACGACGCGACACCCGATAGCAAACATCGCTCCCGTTTACAAGGCCCGCCTAAGCGTTCGTAATAAATTTCAAATAAAAATCGTTATTGTTAGGATTTTTGCCATATCACACTATCAATTGAACCGCAATAATTTATATTTCCACAGAAACGTCTTAGGATCCTGTGATACGACAACTACCGTCCAAGGGGAACCAACCATGGCGGGCGGCCGATGGGAAGAAGGATACTACGGTTAGCCTCTTTTAATTTGTTTTGTTTGTTTAGTTCACATAGTTCAGTTGTTTTATTATTTGGTATTATATGAAATAGGAAATATACGTTTATAGCATTTTATTCTAATTATTCAAGGTGAACAGTGTTAAGCCCAAACACCCCATAGATACGAACCCTCCCGTTTTGTTAAAACAGACCCAACTGAGCTAGTCCGAGGCGCATTAAAATAAACCATTTTAATTATTATTATAAGTTTTTTGTTATGAAGGAATAAGTTCAAAGGTACTCTAGCAAAGTACAGGTCGTAGGTTCAAATCCTACTCGAGGTAAACTTTATATTTATGTATTTAATAAAATTAATAATAATTTTTAATTACATTTTAATTATTGTAAGCAAAGTGGCTTACAACGCCCCAAATGGTTCCAAATATTTGGAATTCAACTGTAAGGGACTTATGATAGGATGTTAAAAAATTCAGATATGAATTTAACTTATGTCTTTTTAAATGGGAACCCCTGTATATTATTTCAAATTCAGAAAGACCACATTTTTCGATTTTTTTAATGTCAGGATTGAATACATTATACAGGGTATTTGGAAAGATATGGATTGTTTTGTGTTGAAATTGTACTCATTTCAATGCCCTGTAGAACAATACACTCTGTAGAAATGAATTATCTGTTGGCCAGTTGTCTTTCAGAATATTGTATAGTATCGTTACCCACCATTATTCATTTAGCTACTTGGAGTTTGTATACAGGGTGGCTAAAAACTCTGATGTGTCATTTTCTTCCTTAACTCAAATGGAACACACTGTATTTTTTATCACTATCAAAGTCCTCTGGTACTCCTCTTTAATTTTTGTCAGAGGTTCCCTTTACCTAATGTGAGTAGTTATCGAGATATTTCCAGATATTCATTGTAAATCGCTGTTTGAAAGTAATTATCATGAAGTTTTTGTCTTGTTATCAAGTAGTTTTTGTATTTTACATATCTATCAGTTCAACAGGTTTCACTGTATTGTTTCTCTCAGTTATTCGTTCAATTTATTTCAATACAGTTGAAGCGAAAAGTAGCTACGAGATGAATGGTGAACAATTTTCCCGTCGTGAAATGACTGACATGATTTGGATACTTGGTGAATGCACCAAAAACTGGCGACAAGAGTACATCGTCACAGATTTCCAGACCGGAGACAATCGAGTAAAATTACTTTGAGACAATTTTTGGATCGTTTTGACCGTACCGGATCGGTTAACTATCACAAGAGAGAAGCAGGAAAACATGCAATAACGGAAGACAACCAACTCAAAGTGTTGCTGAGCGTTACAGAAGACCCGCATACCAGTATACAAAAGATTTCATACAAATCCTGTCATTACATAAAATGCATCCTTTCCATGTCCAACTACATCAGGAACTAATTGTAAACGATTTCCAAAGCAGAGTAGAATTTTGTCAATGGGCAAAATTGAAAATCGACGAAGAACCATTTTTCTTTGATTTTGTTTTGTTTGGGGATGAGGCAGCATTTTTGAAAAATGGAGGAAATAACAGACACAATTTTCACTATTACCAGACATCTAACCCACATTTGATACGAACACACAGCCAAACAAGGTGGTCCTTGAATGTTTGGGTTGGAGTTTTGGGAAATCGTATAATAGGGCCACACTTTTTTGAAGAAACGGTGAATAGTGCTGTTTATTTACAGTTTCTTCAAAATCATTTACCAGTTCTTCTTGGCAAAGTGCCCCTCGACATTCGGCAACGCATGTGGCCGCTACATGATGGCGTACCGGTTCATAACACAGGTCCTATCAAGGACTATCTGAATAATTATTTCCAACAAAGATGGATAGGCAGAGGAGGACCTAAGCATTGGCCAGCTCCATCACCAGACCTAACTAAAGTAGATTTTTTCTTGTGGGGTTATGTAAAGAGTATGGTGTATAATGACCCACCAACGGCAAAAGAAAACATGAAAGCATGAAGATCAGAATTACAGAAGCATTCAAGAGTGTCGATCTTACAATATTGCGAAATGTGAGTCGGGCATTAGAGAATCGACTTCAACACTTAATATGATTAATTTAATGCTCTTATTTTCTTTTCATTATTTATTCTTTTGTTATTGTTGTTTTTCTATATTTACAGTTAATGTTATCGGTATCAAGTAAACAGGTTAGATAGTGCACTAGATTGATTTATTTTTATTGTTTCGACACATTTGCAGGACAAATCCATCTCAAACAGCAGTAAATTTGTCAAATTTATCTGTCAAACACAATGATGACCAAATAAACATCATAGTACCAGATTTTGTATCAAATTCATCAAATATCTGGAAATATCTCGATAACTACTCACGTTAGATACATGGAACCCCTGACAAAAATTAAAGAGGAGTACCAGAGGACTTTGATAGTGATAAAAAATACAGGGTGTTCCATTTGAGTTAAGGAAGAAAATGACACATCCGAGTTTTGAGCTACCCTGTATACAAACCCCAAGTAGCTAAATGAATAATGGTGGGTAACGATACTAGACAATATTCTGAAAGACAACTGGCCAACAGATAATTCATTTCTACAGAGTGTATTGTTCTACAGGGTATTGAAATGAGTAAAATTTCAACACACAAAACAATCAATCTTTCCAAATACCCCGTATAGTGTATTCAACCCCGACATTAAAAAAATCTAAAAAATGTGGGTTTTCTGAATTTGAAATAATATACAGGGGTTTCCATTTAAAAAAAACATAAGTTAGATTCATATCTGAATTTTGAAACATCCTGTATAGTACACAATAATTTTAAATAATGCACTGTTACTTCTTTTACCCTTTTTTAAACCTTTTGATATCTATGAAACCAAAGGAGTTATCGTGGTTGGTACACTATATATATATATATATATATATATATATATATATGTATATATAGATATATGTTTGATTTTAGGTTTCATGTTGAACTGTTGTATCGACGTTGCCAGTGTATGTTTCTGATTGTCAGTCAAAAACGACGTTTCGGCAAAGTCTCATTTGCCATTTTCAACTTGAAATGAGACTTTGTCGAAACGTCGTTTTGTATGACAGAGTCAGAAACATCACCAGCAGACGCGAGACAACGCCCGATAAACAACAGTGTTATCATATATATATATATATATATATATATATATATATATATATATATATATATATATATATATATATAAATCGGACATGAAAACTAGTTTTGGAAGGTTTTTTCTTACAAATTCAGCAATGAATCACATTTGATGGTCTGATCGCGTTTTGAACCTTTTATGTACCATCATCACGAAATTTTTAAATACAGACTGTTGATACAGTAGCTTTCCCATCTGATTATTACTCACACCAATAAAGTTTCTTAATAGTTTCTTAATATCAACAAAAAATTGGTGGTAAAAGGAAAAATTACGAATTCCGTTTGTTTTTCGTGTAAATTAAAGTAAGGTCTGTAACTATTATAAGTCCCTTACATTTGAATTCCAAATATTTCGAACCATTTGGAGCGTTGTAAGCCACTTTGCTTACAATAATTAAAATGGTTTATTTTAATGTGCCTCGGACTAGCGTAGTCTGTTTTAACAAAACGGGGGTGGTTCGTATCTATGGGGTGTTTGGGCTTAACACTGTTCACCTTGAATAATTAGAATAAAATGCTATAAACGTATATTTCCTATTTCATATAATACCAAATAATAAAACAACTGAACTATGTGAACTAAACAAACAAAACAAATTAAAAGAGGCTAACCGGAGTATCCTTCTTCCCATGGGCCGCCCGCCATGGTTGGTTCCCCTTGGACGGTAGTGGTCGGATCACTGGATCCTAAGACGTTTCTGTGGAAATATAATTTATTGTGGTTCAATTGATGGCGTGTTATGGAAAAAATCCCAACAGTAACGATTTTTATGTGTAATTTATTACGAACGCTTAGGCCGGCCCTGTAAACGGCAGCGATGTTTGCTATCGTGTGTCGTGGCGTAATATTCTCAGTATTATATAAGCCGAGGAAAACGATCGCGCTCTCGTTTGGAAGCAGGTCAAAGAGGAAAAGTAATAATTTAAAGTCACATTGGTACGTATGACTATTCTTATATGTGATTTTGCTTTCAGACTGAATATATGTGATTTCAGTACTTGACAGGACAGGTTGATATTTATACGTTTCCGAATCCAACGCGCTCGATTATTTACTCTAACTGATCAGGATGGCCTCAGGATTACTTAATTAATAACGTATTTGCATTGATTAATACCTATCATTTATTTATGTCCGGCGAGAAGACACATTAAATCTTTATTATAAGAAAATTTCTTATCATTTTGAAACACGTGCAAATGAACGAAATTGGTTCTGTTAAATACGGGGAAGGTGGGGTTGATCCGAACTTAATATATATATATATATATATATATATATATATATATATATATATATATATATATATATATAAAATATATATATATATATATATATATATATATATATATATATATATATAACTACTGTGTAATTTACTTATTGTTTTAAACAGAAGTAATATTTGCTTGATGGCGTGAAATCATACCAGGGCAACCTTAATGTAGTGTATAGTTTTGTAATTAACCACATGTTAGTAATACTTGAAACCAGCACGAAAATGTTTTGTTTTTCTTAGGATATGTTAAAAAAATTTATCATATTGAAGGACATGATTTCAATTATTTAATGCATGTTGAGCTACCGCAGATTTCTCTGGTTGAGCTAATCTACAAAATTCCATATGCTCTGTACGCTTTGTATTAAAGCTATGTTTTGTTGTTCCGGTAGGTGTAATAACGCTATCAATAACTTTACGTGAATATCCATTATATTGTAGTGATTTTGTTGAATAATTATATTCATCTTTAAAGAATAACAAAATTCGTTTCCATTAAACATTTAATTACATCAATTTTTTGGCGTGAATAGTTGTTTGCTATCTATCGAAGTTTGTCGGGTCTAGGGTAAACCTTAAAACATAGTGTATTACTAGTTTTAGATATTAATTTGCTGAGAAGTGATAAACTTATACTAGTTTCCTCCTTCAGACTTACAAAAATTAAAAATTCACGTAGTGCTTTTTCTCCATGTCTGCGAATAACAAATGTGTTATCTACATATCTTTACTAAACTAAAAATTTTTTAGATGCATTTTGTAACGACCATGTTTCAAATTTTTCTATTGTAAAAATTTACTACAGCACGATTAAGAGGGCTACACATTGCTACAGCACCTAACTGTACATAGAATTTATTCTTTCACTGAAAATAAGTCGTTGTAAAACAATGCTGAGAAAGAATCTTTACATCTTTTGGTAGAATATGATCAATATATTCAATAGTTTCTTTTCGAGGTAGTTCTGTAGAAAGTGAAACAACATCAAAACGGACCATTCTATCACCTTCTTCAGTTTTAAAGTTATGTATTTTTTTAATCAACACGGCAGTATTTTTAAAATACAGTATATTTTACCTATATGTGATTTTAATAAGAATGTATGATGTTTTGCAAGATTGTATGAAGGAGCACCAATTGGTCTAATAAACTTTAAAGGACCATTAGGTTTATGGATTTTTGGTAGATCACATAGTTTTGATGGAAGAGCTTCAAAATTGGACGGAATAGACGGTAATTTAATAAGTGCCTTAGTTTACAAAAGAAACCTTTTTTGTACGATCCTCCGGTAGTTCACTGTGGTTCCAACAGTTTTTCTACTATAGTTTTATATTAGCTCATATTTAATATAACAGTTGCATTACCTTTATCAGATTGTAGTATTACTATATTTTCACAACGTTTAACATCAAGTAAAGGACTGAGCTCACGAAAGGATAGGTTGCTCTTTGGAGATTTTGCTTCACGTAATATGTGAAAAGATTATATTTTCAAATGCTGCTACTCTTGGTATTATCGCAAAATTTCCGCCATTAGAAAACTCTTCAGTAACATCGTCTTATAAAGTATTATCAGAATAATTTAACAAAATTTATTTCCATGTACCTAAACATTGCTCAACCAATTTTATTCCAACCTACTATATTTAATATAGATGAAACTTCCAAACGTAGATAAAAAATATCTCTATCGAGTTTATCCAATAAACTACCAAAAGATACTACAAAAAAGTTTCCTTTCATAACTAAAGAACTGATTAAACTATTTTAAGACGTTAAAAAGAAACTTGCTAACTCTGAAGCTCTTACACCAAACTATGTGGTCCACCAAAAATCCACTAACATAATGTTCTATTAAGGCCTAATGTTAGTGCAAAAATTAGTAAGGTTTGTGGTCTATTACTATATACCCCGCTCTTTAGAAATCCGCAAAAAATTGCATGCCGAAAGATCAAGAGATTTTGCGGCTTAATTTTTATTTGCTAAAAGTCAATGTTTCCTTGACTTGATTATTGTTACCGACATTTAATAAGAAACATGGAGAAATGATCAGGCGTTCAGCATGCGTTTTCCGTAAAATCGTTTTATAAAAATGATGAGTGTGTGACTTCGGTACAACGATTGTTTCGTAATAAGTTCAAAGTTCCACGACATGGAAGTGTGCCGTCCGCTCATGCAATTATACAGTAGGTAAGAAAGTTTGAAGAAACTGGCTCCACATTAAACTGGAAGCATAACGGGGCAATCAGGTCTGTAACAACGGAGGAAAGCATTGATAGAGTGCGAATAGCATTAACACGTAGTCCAATGCGTTCTCCAGTGAAGCAGGCTTCTGCACTAAACATTAGCGACTAATCGTTACGACAAATTTTACATAAAGACTTATCTTTCCACCCTTACAAATTCAAGTCGTCTAAGAGTTGAAAGACGGTTATATGCTTGCTCACAGGATTTTCAGCGAAGAAATATTGCGACTTGTACATGATGATGAAAACTTTATTCACCACACGTTTGTGTTAGATGAAGCACATTCATATTTAAACGGATATGTAAACAAGCAGAATAGTCGCTATTGAAATCACGAAAACCCAGGACAGATACACCATTACATAGTCCGAAACTTACAGTGTGGTGTGCAGTTTCATCATCTGGTATTATTGGGCCATATGTTTTTACAAGACGACAGAGCAAACACCACAACTGTTACGGCAAACCCCTACACACATGATCAGAATATTTGTGACGAAAGAGTTACCTAGGTTTCCGGACATCAATTACTTTCAGCAGGCCTGGGCCACAAGTCATACTGCTCGCGTGTCTATGACTGATTTAAGGGAACTTTTCCCGGGCCTACACATTTCCAAACATTTCGTGGCCCGCAAGATCCCTGATCTTTCAGCATGTGATTTTTTCCTTTGGGGATTTCTGAAGAGCAGCGTATACAATAATAGACCACAAACCTTACCGGAATTAGCAATAAACATTACACACGAAATTGAGCGAATTCAACCTGTCCTGGACGCCAAGTAATGCAAAATTTTCAATCTAGATTAGAAGAGTATTTATACAAAAACGTTTCTCGCTTGAGAGGAATTATTTTTAAGACATAAAATGGCATACTTTCCTCTACTCAAACCTGTAAAAAAAGGTTTTGGTTATAAACATTTTCTGAAAAAATTGTGTACTTCAAAATTTGATTTAATGGATAATCATTTAAAGATATTAATGATACTGCTAGACGTAACCATAAAGAAAAACTAATGCTTAATGTTGGCACTCCTTTCCTTCCTTTTGTAACTAATGTTACAGATAGAATTGAAATAATCTTAATTAGTCATGGCATCATGACTGTTGTATAGATCCATTGTCATCTTCCGGACTGTATGTTCTTGTGGAAAAGTATGTACTGGAACCACAATCGCAGCTTTGATACGAGACGTAACGAACATTGAGATATTGGATTTTGTAGATTATGTCAACCATAGAAAGCATTCTTCAAGTAATTGAAATCATGACATTCTATTAATAATACGGAAATATTGGCCAGACAATCTCATTATTTTCGTTTACAAAGTGAAGCTATTGAGATATATAAACATCCTAATAACTTCTATTGGCAAGAATAAAATGTCTCTTTAAATAGGTTTTGACATCTTATAATTGAAAAATGGTACAATGATACATTTTAAGGTCAATTTTAGCTTTTGTTATGTCTAGGATTTTGGCTGTATTTTCCTAGACCATTACCAATTATACCATAAGTTACCACTGCACTATAGTAGTTTAACATATGTAGTTAAAATTAAAAATCATATTAAACGCGCTACATTGTGTTTTCACTGTAGAATAACCATTACAATTATTAATGAAAAAAACTATTTCCTGCTAGATCCTACTAGATCTTTAATTGGAATGCCAACTTTCTGTTTATGAGTGCTTTTATTAAGTTCAAATTAAAGCTTCTCACAACTTTACACTTACATCATAATTTGATTAAATTTTGTTAAATTTGCTCTTTAATTATGACATTTTTAATTTGACCTTCGACCGTTACTCGATGTTCTGATTTGTTACCTTCAAAACAGTTTAATAATATTTAATTTATTAAAGATCTAGTTATCCTTTACTAAAATTAGATTCCATAGTTAGCTTTATACGTTTATCAAACTGATATATTAATATCAGGCTTATGCTTGCGTTCTCATGTTTTCATATTTCGTGAATTTGTTCTGACACCCCAAGCAACTCTTTGTATACTACCATTTACTGAGGACGATAACTGTAATTGTTATCGAAACGTACAACGTTTAAAAAGCCCAAAAGTTAATTATTTTATTTCTTTTTTTATTGTTTTTCTATTATAGTGTTTTGTGTCTATATCCTCTTTATACACCTTTACTATCAACCTTGGTGACAGAAAACGATTTTCATAGATTCACTATGTGCGAAAAGTGGCAGATAGTTCTACCTAAAAACTCCCAGAGCCAACTGTTATTACATTTACCAATTTGGTGTAAGATATGTTGTAATTTGTTGTACTTTGGTGTATCGTGGGTGGCCTATACAACAAAAATACACGTAAGGCATAAATAAGTTTTAGTAATTTTTAATTTTCATTATTGCTAACAATTCACTTCAGGTGAAAAATTCTCCCAACGACGTCTTCCGCTAACAATTTTGACAGTGATATTAAGGGTATCTGAAAGATTACAATAAAAAATTTTTGTGCATTATAAGAAACATATTCTTTGATTTCTATTACCATTCGTTTTCTGCAAGGCATATTCGAACACCGGATGGTATTATTATTAAAATTCCATTTTTTAGTTTTGGGGATGCTTGATTTATTTATTTGCATCTATTATTCGCGCCACTAATTACCTTAGTTTGTAACAACCCATTTTGAGTTGTATTAAAATATACCGTAAATTAGTTGTAAATACAAGAAAAAATTTTAATTATTATTGATTTATAAGTATATGGTAGGCAACTTAATTTGCATTTTGGTGTAACTTAAGTGCATATCTTCTTAAAGATTTATACACCCACTTCTTTAAATTATTTTTTCCTGCTCATATTTTTGCTTGTGGTACGCTGTTAGATACAGGAAGCCATTTTTTTGGGTTTTCACTTAAATTTGTGAAAAGTGCCATTGATTTAATGGTAAGATATATTTAACGCATTACATTAAAATCTAAAACATTTCCTCTTTGCAGGCACTTTGATTGACACTTTGATTTACCCTTTTATTTAATTTTTTTGCACATTTAATTCTACTTTTACGCACGCTTTCATTTTATGATTGCAATTTTGCATTCAATGCTGATCTAAATTTTGATCACAATTTTTTATTTGAAATTCCAAGAGAAGGCAATAAACATTTGATTCAAAGTTTCATGAAGAGAAATTTATAAGAAGTAATATTCCATTTTGGTGGTTTACAACGTAAAGCATTGTTATTTCGAGATATTGGGCAATATTGGTGCAAAGATGACATCACCATTGGTTTACATTTCCGTAATCGTTTAGATACCAGAGGTTATTAAAAAGTTTGCATGCTAAAATTTATTTCTAACAGGTATTTATATCCACAATTTAGTAATTTAAGGCTAATTTTATATAACCCTAAATTTAACTGTTAATAAACATAGTCTGTAGATTTTTTTATTTTTACATTTTGGTAAATTTTTATTGTAAACCTTGGTTTAGTTATTCCGAGCATAATTAAAAAAATAACTTGGCGTCCGAGATCATTTTCATTAGTGTTACATTGCATTTTTATTATTTATGTTAAGTGAAAATAACACAGCGAAATTTGTGGTAATTATGCAAATCAAAAGATAGAACCGCCCTACTTTAATCAACCGACCGGGACAAAGGCATTATTTTTGGTGAACGGGTTGTATCTCGAGTTCGTTTAACGATCTGTTATGAGGACTTTTATACCCATTTATTACTTTATTATCTTTTTATCAGTTTTTTTTTGTGTTATTTGGGCCTTCAGTTTCACTACTTTTCATACATTATTTTTTAAAAAAGGTTTAAAGCTTCCGTTAACTCATTTTAAATTTTGTTTTAAAAACCGAATTGGATACTTATATACGTGTTGCCAAACTCACCTCGTTTTGGTTAAATGATACGCTCATCAACTGGGTTTCTAGTTTCCTTGATAAAAACGAATACGTGTTGTAGTTTATGGCTTTTTTTCAAAAGAAGTTAGCATTAACGCGGGCGTACCACAGGGATCGGTTATAGCGCCTACACTTTTTCTGCTGTACATAAATGACCTTATTTCTTCAACAACTAACCCCATGCATTGCTTTGCTGACGATAGCACTCTTCACTGTAGTTCATCTCAGTCTACTCATGGTAATAATCCGCCTTCTATGTCAAATCAAGGAATTAAAGCTGAAATGGTAAATTCAATCAAAAAAGACATTCAACGTAGTCTCGAATGGGGAAGCAATAATCTAGTTAAATTTAATGCTAACAAAACGCAGTGTTGCCTTGTGTCTGCCAACAAAAGTCGATCCCTTCCTGTTGTAAGTATGAATGGCTCAGTTCTCAAGCTTTACGCTCTATTACTCTATTGTGTATGACTGTATATTCAAATCTCTCATGGGTTGACCACCTTCTGTCAGCTACCAAAATAGCTGCTCGTAAAATAGGCTTTTTGTACAGATATAAGCAGTACTTTACCTCTCGACAACTCCTTCTGCTGTATAAGACCCAAATTCGGCCTCATCCGGAATATAGTTCTCACCTCTGGGTTAGTGCTCCCCAATACTCTCTCGATATCGTTGATCGTATTCAAAAGAGAGCGATTGGGCTCTTATAAATGACACATCCTTAACTTCTCACATACAGTCCCTTGAGCATAAAAGGATGGTTTCAGTTCTTTCTTTGTATTATCGTTATAACAACGGCTATTGTGCTGCTGAATTATATTCTTTGATACCATCTCGGGCTATCTTTGCGAGAAACACTCGGTTCGCTCATTCACATCATCAGTATGCAGTACAATTCTCCACTTCTCGTACCAAACGGGCGCAATCCACATTTTTCTACACGGCTTCTAAACTCTGGAATGATCTCCCTAGTTCCTGTTTTCCTCTCACTTATATGAGAAAATTTAAGGTAGCTGTTCATAGGCATCTATTGGCAATTCATTATCCCTTTATCCATCCTCCTAAGTGTTCCTGAGTGCTTTAGGACGATAGGCCAAATTTAGCCTGTTCAGGTCCACAATCATAAAAAAAAATCATATACTTTCGATTTAATTTGTTCAAACTCCTAAAGTGTACAGGCTTAAGTCGAAAGTTACTGCCCATTACAGCCCAGTTGAAATTACCTACTGAAAAATTAGCAGAAACTTGATAACTAACGGCATGTAACTTAATGCAAGGTTTGTCTTGTATAGTTTCACGGCTAGAACCTCATATGAAGGTAATTTGGAATCAAATTCTATTTTTAATAAACTTGAACATTAGACCATATGCTAGATAGTAACATAACTATGTTTCTCAACTGGAAAGACTGCATATATCACGGATATTAAAACCTTATTCACAAATACGAACTGCTGTGATCGATCACAACATTTTCAATGAAACAAAGTTAGCCATAGTATTCACGTTGCTCATACGTAGTGTAATTTAAAAAGTATAAATTACATCTTACACCTACACACATTTAAATTTGAGCTGTCCGATGCAGCGCCAGTCATAAATACCGATTACAATGTTGTAAACTTGTTTGTCCAGATAGGAACCAATATCTAATAGGTACTCTAGTGGGGAACCTCGGGAACAAAGAAACGAACGTAAAGGAATGTTCCATATATTGTATAGTACAGTTTTAAATTAGAATTTATGTGTAATTAATTAGACTTGTCAAACAAATACCAAACCTTGTTGCACGTTCACATTGATCTTTACAGTTAGCTATACTATCAGAGCAGTATTTTACATAATCTAAATTATAACTAGGAACACGTGTTGCATAGTATTCAATATTAACAGTACCATTAGGATAAAATACATTGGCCTTAATACTTGCACAATTAATAAAACACATAAAACATGGATCGGTTGAAAATATGCGGTATTCCAGCCACTGTTGCACAAGGTATGGATTGACTCCACTTGCGCAAATGCATTCCGTTATTGAAGGTGCAAACAGTTTGTAGCGTACTTCTACATTGGGGTTCTACTCAAAATTGTCAATCTTAAAAAATAATTGAGTAAGAGGGTAGTACTCACTGTTGACCCAGCAAGCGTAATCGCGATATAAACAATCACTAATGTTACTTTCATATTTTTACTTAACTAGTATCGGTAATGTAACGGTTTCGAATTTTATTTAAAAATATATCTTGTTATTTAAGATAATTTTAGACTCTTGATAACGTATCCTTAAATAAACAAAGGTACAATTATTATAATTTACGTATGATTTGTTCAAACATTTTAAAAGGGTCTTAAATTCAATAAGTTGCAAATATCTGGCGAGGAACACTAGCTTCCCACCCATAATGCGAAAATTAAAAGAAATGAAACAATGAATATTTTATGGGTAGTTATACACCCTCTTTTGTAATACGTTCTTAATGTAAACATGTAAAACTGTGTAAAATCGACGTTTAGGCTTTAATGTAAGACAGAAGAATTTCAAATCAACCTGCTTCTATAAAAATATTAACAATACAGTTTTTAAGCATTTTAATGTTATATAATTATTTTTTAAGGTATAGTTGGCTTCGAATAACGCAATTTCTTAAGAAGTCACGAAAAATTTAATTTTTAATAAATATGTTTACACGTTTTCCTATAAAGTTGATAATTTTATTCAAATATTGAAGAAGTTTAAATAAACACATAAATTCCACCTTGGAAATTGTTTTACCGCCGAATTACGAGTCATATCCAAAACTGTTTACATACCTAATTTTTTATTTGTATAGCGCTACGCCGGTATTCTAGTTTATTTGAAATATGCAGCTATTTCAGAAACTCCGAAAATCTAATCAGCTCAGGGAGATATGAAATAAAGCTTAAATTTCATGTGTGCGTGTTTGATCGTTCTGTAGTTGTCGTGGATACTACCATACATCAACACATATTCAAAGTCACACACTCACGCACACGCTCGCGCACATACACACGTGCACATGCGCACGCACACGCACTGTCACTTTGTGTGAAGTTTTTAAGGAACATACGAAAAATAGGTTGTTTCGTTTATTATTTTTTTTAATTTTCGAATTTAAATGAGTAAACTTTTGCAAGCTTTCATTTAAATTCACCTACTTTTTTTGGTTTAGAGACGTTTATAAATAGAATTCTTATTTGTAATATTACGTTTTACTTGCAGGTTATACGGGTGTTATTTTGGGAATATTAAGTTTTAGGTTGTTAGTTGAAAGAGTGAAATTACATTTTCTTTAAGAATTAAAAAAGTGATGCATTGTATTTAAGATAGATTCTTCGATAATAATTCCGGTTAGTTGAAATTGTAATAGTGTAAATTATTAAAAGTTTTAAAAATTCCTGATAATGTTCACGTGTAGTTTCGTTGGTATGTGGAGCCAGAGATCTTTCTGAATGTAGTACAACATATCACTTTTGCTAAGTTTTATCATTATAGTATGGGAGGAACTTATTTGAGCTACAAAAAGTACTAGGGAAGTTAATTTAGCGACATTTTGTCTCGGTTGCGGGGAAAGTTAACGTGATTAAGATTTAGTTGCTATAGTGGGAGATGTTAAGGAATATGGCAAAGTCTATGTAAGATAGTTCTGGTTAAGATGTAGTTGAAGTAAGTGGAGTTGTGCGGCATCGTCGTATATACACGATATGCTAGTGGAGGTTGACCTTTTTAAGCTTTACCGAGGGTGATAGAACTATCGTAGGCTAGAAGTTTCTGGAACCCATATGTGATTTGGGGAGATTTTAAGTTTCACACACCCAGGTACTTAGATGCCGTTATCGTGTTAGTGATGACTATCTCGTCAATAGAAGATGGATTAGGTGTTGAAATTAATGACAATCTTCAATCCTGTTGGATGTGTTCATCGAATTTTGTTTCGGAGATTTAGTAAAAAGGTTCATGTATGGGTGACATTCGCGTGTACAAAGCTGTCGCTTGCACAAATGACAAAACTCGTGTAACAACCTTTTTTTGTGGTTGTATTAAAAAATACGTTAATCTAAGATCATTAATTTATTTGGCGTAAAATTAGAGGAGTTTTTAATTATTTACATGTAAAATTGAGAAAGGCAACTTAAATTGCATTTCCTAGAACATATATTTTGGGTGTAATATTACATAAATAGTTATAGTTCCCTTTCTTTTAAAAATTGGACTCCGATCATTGTATTTCGCGCAATGCGTGACAACTTCTTGAGGGGGGCACTTACAGAAGCAATTCTGAAAGCCTCTATTTTTTTCTTCACTTGCTGCTGAATGTTAAAGCAGAAGTCATTGTTATAATGGTTTTTACTTAATTTTTATATTTGGTGCCATCAGATTTTGGTGGCACTCACGTACACTCATTATAGTACTTATATTATTCCCTTATACTCACTTAAGGCACTTATTTACTTACTTACTTACTCATACTTATATTTTACTTACTTTGATATGGTACTTTTATAAGTCACTATATTTTTAATCTCAAATGGCTCTTAAGTTACTTATTTACGCAAGTTTCTCTTCATTCAAATAATATCATCTTAAAATGCAATTTTAATCAAATAAAACATCAAGAATACAATAAGTTTAGTGGATTGAAAATTCCTTCAAATACCTAGTTGATCGCGTTGTTACAAGAATACGCAAGGAAGATGTAGAAACGCTTTCATACTGGTTGACCGTTCCGCATCCTTAATTAAAAACTGGAAGCTGTCTATAAGAAAAATCATTATACTGAGGTATTTATGTGGTGATTTTTATTTTTTAAGCTTAGCTTTAATACCTTTTCTTTCCTCTCCTTAACCATCCATATATTGGGTAAATAAACTTAATTGCACATTGTTAATTTTTGATATTTATAGAAAGTTTTTATTGTTCATTATTTAGGTTTTGTTATTCCTATGACAAAGATAACATGGCGCTCGAGAATTCATTTAATTATATATTCTTTTTATAATTTTTTACATTGTTTTTTATTAATTAGAGAAAGGAAAATAATTAAGCAGGAGAGAAACAAGCCGCATTTCATGTGTGTTAACAAGTCAATATAGTAGAATCCTCCTTACATTTAATCTACCGATTGTGGACGAGACGGCATATAATTAGTGGTGAAAGGTTAGTATTTCAATTTGTTAAATAATTTGTATTTAGGGAAAACTTTGCTCAACTTCCTTATTTATTAATTATCTGGTTCAAATTACATCACCGTATGAGTTTTTATTAAGCTTGAACTTTATTAGACCATTTAAATTGTCTAAAACCTACATCACTACAAAATTGTTATTATACTCGATGTAAGTATAATGTTTAATTAGGAATTTTCAAGCACGTCACATCGACGTCACAAGCTCCACTTCTAACAGCTGATCTTGGACAACTTGTGTTTCCGTTTCATAGGAACCTACGTGTTTTGCTGTGATTTTTGAGTGTTTTCTCTAGAAAAATCGTGATAATTGACTTATTGTACTGTTGGTGTATAATGTTAAAATATTTCATAGTTAATTAGTGAAGATTATTAGTGGATATTATAATTGGGTTAGATTTTATGAACACGTATTCGTGCCTTTACGACATTGCAATAGAAATTTGTATTTTGTTACTGGTTTTATTAAAGTAAAGCCCATATGAAGTTTGGTAAATTCCAGAATGGCTTTAAGTGATTCCATCATCTGCTTGTGAAATATAAGATATCGAGCCCGCTGGTGTTATCCCTATGAGAACTTTGATAGTATTATGATGTTTATAGGTGGACCAAATTGCGCACTGTATTTCCAATTTTTTTGTCTTTTGCAATTTAATTTCAAAGCAATCTATGATTATGATCATTCTATTGCCAAATGCCTGTTTAAAACAAGGTGGCATTGCTTTTATTAATTTGTTCCTTTAAGGCCATAGAATAAATTTACATAGTCGAAAGTACATTACATTTAGTGTAGAATAGAAAATTCTAGAAATAGTCGGGATACTGACATGAAATGTACAAGAAGACAAAGTAAAATCCGAGTTTTATTAATACTATCAAAAATTGATTGAACTTACTGTAATAACTGCTTGTGGTGCTATTTTGATATAAGGTTCAATTAATTTTGTAAATATTATATTGACAGCCTTATAACTTGGTTTTCCAGTGTAGTAACGAATCTATAACATATATACAGATTTTAACATATCATAGCCAAAAGAGACTTAGTTGTCCAACAGTCAGGCCTATATAATTTCAGTTGCCCAAAAGACCGAAATGGGTCTCTAATGACCCGAGTCATAAATTCGTAATAAAGGCAAAAAAAATGTTATATAATAAAAAAATGTTTTCACAGGTGTTACAAAAAATTATGTTTTACATAGTTTGCATTCTTTTTTAATAGTTACTTGTCCATGAGTTTGACACATAAATTTATTGCAACTGTCACAATTATTGAAATACTTGTTTTCATTACCTGTACAGAAAGCACACCTTCATCGCTTGTTGGCAACACTAACACTTGCTTCCTTGGATATTTTCTGAACGGGCCGTCCAACCTCTATTGCCTTTACCACAGACCTTTAAATCCTCTTCCATCATTTTCAATTTGTTGGGCTCGGCGTTCTATATTTTTAGAAACCAGTTCTTTCCCTAAAGCTTCTTTTTCTTAAGTGACAAGTTTTTTTCGCCCATAGCAGTTTTTCAGTTCCAAACAACGAATGCATTAGACGCAGCTATGTCAATACAATTTAAACGAGAGTGGCAAGCGTCGGGTCGAGCGTCTACATGAGTATTCCTTCACAATTTTATCTAACGCATCTACACTACTTTTGGTAGCACTATACCGTTTGATTATTTCGGGTTTATACTTTTCATCTTCCCCCAAAATGCTATGCTCCTTATGCATTGTAGATAGCAATACAACGCATTTCTTTGGTTTGGGAAGGTATGAAGGGACTGACTTTGTCAGTATAAACTCGGACGAAAAAATATTTCTACCTGTTAAGTTAGTCAGTGATTTTTGAAGATCCTTTTTACTTTTTCTCATGGTACCAACCTTAGTCAATCTTTCGTTCAAAAGTTCTTCTGCTAGGGAAATATCTGTGAAGAAGTTATCGGTAGTTATGTTCCTCCCAGAGTTTTTCCAATGTTCTGTAAGCTGTCGAACAGCTCTTTGGCCCTGTTTTTTTTCTGAAGTGTCTCCAACCTTTCCCAAGTAAACATCGAAATTACAACAATAGAAGTTTTCTGCGTCACAGAGTGCCCACACTTTTATCCCGTATTTACTAGGTATGTAAACCTTGAAAGAACATCATCCGCGGAAAGTGACTAGTTGTTCATCGACAGTTCCCGCAGCAGAAGGTTGGTAAGAAGTTTTACAATTGAATGCAAATAAATCTGCAATTTCTCGTACTGGAGCTAATTTGTCAGACTTTTTTCTGTCTTTTCTGGTGAAAATGTCATCAAATCGAATGAATCTCAGTATGCTTCTAAACCTATCTCGGAACATTGCTGCTGAATATATAGGTCGACATAAGGCTTCGTTTTTATTCCATAAAAACGTTTTATCTTCTTGAGATTCTCTAAATCTTCCTATCAGTAACAAAATTCCGATAAAAGCTTTTATGGTATCTTGGTCTACGTCCTTCCATTCGCCTACACCTTCACTTTTAGACTGATAATGATCAGCAGCTTTCTGATTTGAAAACTTGACTATAATATCAATAATATCGTTACAAATAAATAAACCGAATGCTTCTGAAATGCTTCTTATATCTTTGCTTTTTTTTTGTTAAACCTCTCTTCTTAGTAAAAATACTATGTTGTTTTGTTTTTGACGTGCTGGGTTTACGTACTTCCAAGAGCGTTCAGCAATATCCTAGTTTTTAGTAGACACACGATTTTCTTCTATTGCATCTTTTAAATCACTTATTTCGTCATTTTCGTCACTACAATTTTGATATTCTGCATCACTGTTACCGCTACCACTGTCCTTGTCAGATAACAAATAAAAGTCCTCTTCGTCATCGTCGCGCATCAGTTCTTCGTACAGTTGTTGATCCGTAAGGAGAATTTTATTAGAATCCATTATTTTCACCTACAATTTTATAAAGTCATTATGATCCAGAAAACAAGACAATTATACATACTTACACAATACACAAGTAAAAAAGCTACTTTCAATCAATGACCAATGATTTGTAAAACATACACAATAAAATATGATATATTTGTTCTAGCACCGACAATAAGGCTATACTCTCAAACACTGTTGCTAATACAAATCTAAATGTGAAACTAATTGTAACGAGTGAGGGTCTCCTCTGTTCAGCGCAAGGTCAGGTTCCCCACCCACAGAGCGACTAGAAAGAAAGGGACGCGTAATGCCAAGACCGGTCGGAAGTGACAGGAGCGGGTTATCCGAAGTATTCAAGGACATTTGTTGACCAAATTTATTCTAAAGTTTTTGCATAATATTTTCGAGGGATACATAAGCACTTGAATAAATATTATGAAAAACAGTGAAATTATTTATAAAAAGTCCGGGTCACTTGAGACCCGGTTTCGGCCGTTCGAGGGTTAATAAATGTATATACGTGATTAAATGTTAAAGTAAATGGATGTACATACATTGATGGAAGCAGAGTTCATTGATTTAAAGATTTGTCGTGGACGAAATTTGTGTAAAAATTATTTAAGAAAAGTAAGAAGTTGGAGTTTATTTTATCGAGGAAATGTTGGTTAATTCCACTGCAGTATCGTTGGTATTAGTCAGACGAATGAATATACCTTTTGTTTGAGATTATTTAAGTAACGTTTATCTTTAGAGATCAATTCAATGTAAAAGGTATACTCATTCGTACAATAATTATATCGAAAATATAAACTTTCACCATTAACACTCACAATAAAATACTTATCCTTTTTGGGGTTTTTTAATGCTGTACTTTGTTGGCATTAAATTATCTAGTTTATTACTTCTCCACTCAAGCATACGTTAAATGCCCTTGATTGAAATGGCAATTTCAGCTTTAATGTGTTGGTTTGAAATAAAGGGTGGCTTACTACTGTGAGTAGACTGCGAAAAACTACAATGTGTATGAGCTATCGCTGATCCCTGTGGCACGCCCACATGCCCGCCCTAATGCCAACTTCTGTTGAAAGGAAGCCGTCAACTACGGCACGTATTTCGTCTTTTATTAAGGATACTGCAAACACCCCTGATGAAGGTTAATCCAAACGAAGAGAGTTTGACCAGTTATCACTTATACCAAACTTGGTCAAATATTTTTGAGATATCTAAGGCGACTGCAACTGTTACGCCGGATTGTTCTATATATTGCTCCAAACTGGGTTACGTGTAAAGACCACCTGTACAACGACTCTACCTAAAACCATGTTGGTGGTCACTAAGAAGTGCGTTAGATTCCAAGGGGAATAATATTATGTCTTTAAAACAATAGCTTCAAGATGTTGGTGAATAGCATTAATATTAGACCTGATACGGCGAATGTTACAGTAATCGATTCGATGACCAAGGCCACATCGCTCCTACCCTCTCAGACATCAAACAGGACAGCATTTTAGCGTAAGGTATTTTTGCCCTAGAAACCATGGCCATTTTTTTTAAATTTTGGACTTTCAATAATTCAATAAGAAGGTGCGAGGTCAAGGGGAGAGGTAATATGAGAATGGATTAAGGATACAGAAAGGGTGACCGGTAGCTTTTACCGAGCTCATAAAATTGAAGAACCAATACTAAGGAGTCCATTATAAGGGTGGCTGCGCTATCCCGACTGGCATAGGGTACACATGCTTATAACCATGCTCCCATAGCCATTTTTGTCGCTGTAGATGCAATGAACGAAAAAATAAACACCTTTACAGGTAAAATCCAAGCATATACCCTCAAAGCAAAGAGACGAAAAGACAAGTTACCCAAAATAGCGCAAGAATGCATGAATACACACCCATCCTCTACAAAAATGCACAAAATATGTAAGAATAAGTAAAAAAAATGCTTGTATGGACGTATTTAGGTGTTTTTGAGGTCTTTTTGCCCTAGAAACCAGGGCCTTTTTTTAAGTTCTGGAATCTCAGTCCAATAAGACTAATTTTCCAGAAATTCTGTAAATATCTAGATGCTTATACAAAAACTCCTCAGTTTCCGTAATTAATTCCTATCAAACCCCGCAATTGTGTTCCTACATCTCTGAATTCCGTCTGTTAGGCATCAATCCCACCATTTTCAACTTCTGCTAACCAAATTTGCGAAACATTCTCCTGCCATACGTCCTCGTCCGTATAAAAATCCCGCCGCAGACCTGAAATCGCTTGAGTCAAAAATCTAACTAACCTGATTCTCTTCTCCGCCAACTGGACATATCAGAACACCCAATTCTAACAGTCAGAGACACCACCAATACACATTCATCCGTCTCCAGGTGTCAATATCGTGTAGACGACACATACAAATAAACTATGCACCGCTTCAACCACCGTACAGCAGGCTCTGTCCTTTCCTGAGTTATCGGTGAAAACCCAAAACATTATTTTTTACCGAGTTCTAGGTGTAAACCACACTACTACAACCCGCGCTAGCGAAGAGCCCCAAGGTATTCCGCCAAACAATTATATCCATGTACCAACGCACACAGACACACACATTTGAGATTCACCTTGTATGTATCTAAATCATGTTTTATTTCCTGCTTATCTTTTTATTCATGAATCAATTATGGTTTCCCGTTATTATAAGAAAATCTTTTAATTCTCCTTTTTATGTAAACTTAATTTAATTTTGAATGTAATTTTACATTAAACAATTCTCAGAGATCAATTTCATTGAAAGAACTTGATAGCAAATAGTGAATATTCCATGAATTCAATCCATTAGTAAATATAAAAGCTTTTTATATTAATTTTACAAACTCATGTAAAGAAAGCTCACACATCCATACAATCTATGCTTTAATTAGTTCAAAAGATCAATTAAAAATCGTAATTGAACATAAAATTTTCAAATACTCAAAGTTACACAGAACACTAATTAGAATCATAAAACCTTCCACCACAATTTTTTTAATTAGGCCGGTATAAACAAAGTGAGTTACACTGATTCTGCGGTAGTGGTTCGTGACAGCGCGCTCAAAATCATCTAGTTTCGAGTAAAAAGTCATCAATCTACGAGATTAATTTGTTAGACCCAGGTATTAGGAAAGATGAATCATTTGATTTCAGATAAGCTGGCCTGCCATTAGGGTGGTCCCGTCCATGGGCATACACCGGTGCCAAGAGGACTGCCTAACCTCTAAGGGTCCCAATAACCATATAATTTCATGTTTTTGTTGTGTAAAGCATTATAGTTTATTTAAATGTAATAACTTCTTTTTATTTTATTTATTTAAATGGGCGTTGATTATGTGTGATAAATTTTGTTTTGTTAAGAAGTTTGATTGAGCTGTAAATTCGAGTATTGGAATTCCACCATCAATACCAATTCCTCTTCATAAATTAAGTAAACCCGACAGTACATTGTGGTTATTGAACGTTTCATATTTGTTCGGCTGTAATAAGAGTTCTATGAACCGAAGTTCAGTTTGTCTCGCATAGAGAGTAGCACATAGACAATAGTAACTGCTCGTTTTTGTTCTTGTGTCTACAAGAAATACGGATACCTCTAGTGATTGGGCCGAATGTCCAATAACTGCGTTCTCTAGATATCTCACGTACAGTACTAATAACTAACTTAATAAATAACTAATGCAATTACTTGTACTGCAGACAGTCATTAGACCACTGCCCAATAACTATCGGGTTACAAACTACTGGTTATTCTTACAGGTTCAGAAACCTAAACGTCGTAGGTATGACGTGGTCTTGGAATAAATAGCTCTCAAGTATCACGAGATGAACAGAGCCGAGAAATATGGGATATCAAGGTTAACCCTTAGAAGTCTTTCTTAGGCTCGATGGACATTTGAAATGGCAATGAAGGGATTCTCACGTAAAAAAGAATATATTCTGATTAGCATTCAGAAGTTGCTAGCAGTTCCCAGAGAAAATCCATTTAATGATAGTCAACTGAGTGATATCGTCTGCGTGCTCGTGTACTTGCGAACCAGATATGTGCAAATGGTGTGCAGAAATTCAAAAATATCTTATTTGAAACAGGTTTATTGGATGTGATATCGGATATGTCTAGGGTATTCAACGGAGGTTAAGGCTGGATTTTACATCTGTTCTTCAACAGGGAAAGTATTAGCAAAGAAATTATCAATGAATGTATCAGCGTAAATGCCGCCTAATCAAAAGAGTACATCACTGTAATTCACATTTTGGCGTGTGGATAGATATGTCGTCCGATGGTAGTTTACCCATATCACGGAATTCCCCATTAGTGTGACGTCAAAATTATGTTGGAAATTCGAAATTTTTGACAACTCATATTGTGACGTCAAGAATTTGACGCTTATCTCCACGTTGTTAAGGTTTATTAAGAAGAGGTCTAAATTTGTTAGATTATTATAACGAAGTAAGTGGCGAGGTGATTTGAAAAAATTTCAGTGTAGAATTATTAATTTTATTAAATACATAAATAAAAAGTTTACCTCGAGTAGGATATGAACCTACGACCTGTACTTTGCTAGAGTACCGCGCTAACCAACTGCGCTTTCGAGATTCAAGCCGCAATCGATGCAAATTTTGTCTTTATGTATGCAGAACTGATGTAAATTCTAAATATAATGAGATAACAATCAAATTACTTATATTAATGGAATGTGAGCCTGCAATATCGCAAGGATTCACGCATACCAAAGCAACTTGACTAGTATTAATTTATTATAAGTTTTTGTTATGAACGAATAAGTTCAAAGGTAAATATGCAATAAATATGAATATGAATCAAATTAATAATTTTTATTTACATATTTACCTTTGAACTTATTCGTCCATAACAAAAACTTATAATAATCCCATATTACTTATTCTAAACTCGCTCTCGTTACTCCTTTGTTCATTGCCGTATTTCCTAAGTTTTTGCCTTTTATTAATGTTCGTTTTATTGTTTATTGTTGTGTACTAATTTATTAAGTTAATAGTACCTTTTAGTACATTTATTTATATTATCCTAACGTTTAATCCTTAGTTTAATTTTGTGTTTGTACCTTGTAGTTTGCAGTAATTATATATTAACCTTACCTATCTACTTTTAAGGTTTGCTTATTACTAATCTGATTATGTAGATAATTTAGTCAATTAAATCATTTTTGTACTACAGTTTTAGTTTATTTACGTTCTCTTTAACACATTGAGTACTTATATCTCATATACCTATTTCCACCTTATAAGTTTATAATATCTAAGATTGCCTAAAGCATGTGTTGTCCCAATTTCGGCCATTACTGCATACCTTACTGAGCAGAGAATTATTAAGAAAGCAGAAAATGCTCTTGCTTCTAGAAACGTTAGCAAACTTGCATTTGATGATGATTGCATTAGAGGCGATGTGAAGACTAAAGTTTATAGAGTAGAGGTAAAGAAAATGTTTCACACTTCATATAATTTTAATTCTTTTTGTGTATTTCAGATTCTTTTAAAGGCACTGAAATTGTAAAGTTTCCACGTAACTGCCCAAGAGGTTTAGACATGTGTCATCATATGGCGGCCTTAGCTTTGTTTGCCCATTATAATTTATCAATAACCGATAAAGCATGTAGTTGGTTGAGGAAGAACAGTGTTGATAAAGCAGTTACTGCAAATATGTGTTTCCCAATATCAAAGGAGAACTCACCACTTGCCGCACCAATAGACGACAAAGTAGTTAATGAAGTATTTGAAGAGCTGTCTTTATGTGGACCAACTCACATGAAGTGGTTTATGTCTTCAGAACCTGCTATCCCGGATGATATTGTACCTGATATTGAAAAATTACTTTTTTCTATGTGTAGTATAATTATTGTCGTAATACAAGCACTTACTATGTATTAAATTATATTGATTTACATGGAACCCACGCTGATATTGTTAAATAATAGGAATAGCAGAATTTTAGAAACATTTTTATACATATTTTTAAATGTTCCTTACCTATTTGTTTAAAATACGTCTTCTTTTTTACTGTACGAATATCGAGCTGGATGCGTAGTAGTGACACAACCTGCTTAGCATTTGGGAGGTAATGGGTTCGATTCCCGTTACCGTCTATTTTTTATGGGGTTTTTTCAGGGGGTTCTCCTCATTGACATGTAGAGGCATGGTCACTGCATATAAGCACACCATGTGCGGCTAGTTAAGGGAATGCTGGGGTAGTATTCTCCCCCTCAGAACCCTAACTACGTTTCTTCCGATCCTATCCTGACCACACCCTACCTTAATCCCACCATGCATACGTAATGTATGTATGTATGCTGGGAATCCATGATTGTGGCTGAAGGAGCTCGGAAATTTCGAGCAGCCCTCCGTACCCTTTCCTTTTCATTGTATGAATGCATATTTAAGTCATATAAATCCTTGACTTCCTTAATTAAAGGGTAATTAAGATTAGATAATGTTCCACAGACCTGGAAAATGCATAAGGTCTAAGTGATGCTTGAATACAATTTAATATTTCAAATATTTTAATTCTTCTAATTGCTTGTTCGACAAGAAGTCTACCTTTTGCTATGGCAGTGGTGTGTTGTATTTCTGATGGTGTAAATTGAGCTTTATTTAAAGCCGGTGGAATATTTAAAGAAACACCTAATGGTAAAATATCTTGGATTAAAAATCCTTTATCTGCTAACAAGAGACCTCCTGCTCCTACAATTGACAAAACACCACAATTTTGAACAATTTTTTAATCAGAAATACTGCATACATATAATTCACTAATGAAAGTAATTGTTCCATTTGGGGAAACCCCTATTTAACCTTTTAAAGTATTTCGATGTTTGTAATTGCTATAAGTTAGCTTTTGCTTGTCCAATTGGTGTGGAATTGCGCCTTGTATTTCGGTACAATCCATAATCATTGTGCTGTTTGTAAAATTAGTGAATATGGAAGGTAAACAGGTTTTATTTTTTGTCCTAGTTGGAATATTATTGTTGACTAATTTTTCTAATAATGCACAATGCATCACGTTAAGCCACGTATAAATGATATTAGTTACAGTAGCTGCACTTAAATTAAACCTTATTGCCAAGTCTTGATGTAACAAGTTGGTTTCATTAACGTCATCAATATTTGATTACGCTTACTGATGTTATCCACTGTCCATTCATTGTAGTAATTGATCTGGCTTCATTTAGGTCATTGAAAACCACATCAGAAATTTCACCCCTGGGAAACCCAGTGTAAATCGGGATATGGAAAGTTCGTACCTCACATTTCGTATCCCATATTTAGTATTCCACATTTCGTCCCCGAGAAATTTCGTATCCTCGAATTTCGTACCCGGAAAGTTCGTCCCCCACATTTTGTCCCCGGGATATTTCGAATCGTCACGTCTCAGTGGTTTAAAATTTTAAAGAAAAATGGAATCTACAACGCATACCTCCCTATAACAGAATTTTCAGTTCTTTCATTATTTCATACAAAAAATGTACACGTTTTAAAATCCATAGTTATAACTTATAAGCTATGCTACTTAAAAATTTTACTTTTGGAATTAAAACATTGAATTGGTTTCATTTGCAATAGGTACCTAATTAGGGTACGCTGGAATGCATTTAATAAAATACCATGTTATTCATTATCGTCGTGCCCATTGAACGGCTGTGCTTAAAAAATGGCAAATTTTGTCAATTCGGTTCGTGGCCGACGGAAGTTAGTGTTGTAATGTGGGGGACGACTTTTCCGGGTACGAAATGCGAGGGTACCTACGAAATTTCTCGTGGACGAAATGTGAGGCACGAACTTTCCGCAAACCGTGTAAATCGATATAATGGAATCGTTATTCAATAAACTTTCATATGAAAAAGACGCAGCTTTTTTTTGCAGCGTGTTAACAATATCTTTTAAAAGAAGGTTTTCAGCTTCAGTTAACATTGAGGACGTTAATGGTTGATTTAATACAATTGTAGACTTCAGGTTAGCAGTTTACTGAAAACACGTGTACAAGAAATAAATGAGTTCTATGTTTCCACTATATTGCTTACCTAGACATTTCGGGCGTTTTCGTACTACAGTAGTTGGAGATGTAGAAACTGTATTAATATTGCGTTGGAATAACGTTTGCAGGTTTTCGCTGTTTCCATTCACAAAGTGACAAGCACAAACTAAAGAAAACCTATTTGGTGTCACATCAGTCCTCCTGATCACAAGCAGCTGAAAAAATGATCTAGTTAGTAATAATTACTCACCTTATTAGTTTCAACTGTTTCTCTTCCAGTGCAGAATCCTTGGGACAGGAGAACATCTTACATCCGCTGTTATATCGGTGGTTACAATCAGGTACAAAACGCAAACCCATTGCAGGTAATAAAAAAGATGTGTAAAATTAGTATAAAAGGCGGCAGAAGTATTCAAAATGAAATGGAACAGTACGGTATAAGGATGGTTTTAATTGACTAAATTATTTACTTAATAGGATTAGCAATAAGTAAAACTTAAGGGTAAATAGGTAAGGTTAATATACAATTACTGCAAACTAAAAGGTACAAATACAAAATTAAACTAAGGATCAAACGTTAGGATAATATAAATAAATGTACTAAAAGCTACTATTATCCTAATAAGTTAGTATACAACTATAAACAATAAAACGAACATTAATAAAACGCAAAAACTGGGGAAATACGGTAATGAAGAAAGAAAGAACCAGAGCAGGTTGAGAATAAATAATATTGGAGGTTATGTAGTACGGAAAGCTTCGCAAAATCATAACAAAGCGACGTACGGCGTAACTAAGTTGACGTTTCGCTGTTTGCATACTCATCGTCAATTCGGAATAAAAACAATTGTGGGCCCTTTTACACTGAACACAAATAGAAGCTTCGTGGTTAACATTTCAAGACTCAACGCCACTTATTTCGTTACAATAACGTAACAAATATGACACAAATTTAGACCTTTTTATAAACCTTAACAATGTGATGATAAGGGTCAATTTTTAGAGGTCCAAAATTTTAAATTTCGTAGACAATTTTCACTTCATCACTAATAGGGCCTATTGGACGCAGCGAAAGTGGATGGATGACTGCAGAGGCCCTTTATCTATGTTTTCCACCCATACTCGCTTGAATTTCCCGTAATTCTCGTTGTGGATGGCCACAGATCCCACTGTTCTTTTTAATGAATTAAAGATTGTAGTTAGTATCTCAAGAGCTAATAAACCAGCACATCAAGAACGTTGAAGATAGATATTCCAATAACTGATTCCAAACCTTCAAAGCATGCTTGATGTTAGGTGAAGGTACGTAGTACTTTTTAATATTCTATCATTTTCTTAGTAAGTTGAGTTATGTCCATTATAATAATTATGCTTCGCTTGCTCGGGAAATTTGATCTTTTTAAATTCTTCAAGAAAGCCAAATGTTTTACTTCTTTTATTGTTTTATAGATGAACGAATTGTACTACCGTTTGACAATTTTTCTGCAAGGTTTGGCATTAAGAGCACTAAAGCATTGGAACCTCAAGTGTGAGATAGATTAACTTGGACGATTTAAAGGAACCGTCTTCATACTAGGACAGTGGCGACAAATTTACACCAGCGAGTCACAGTGAAAGTGGTGAGTCAGCTGGTGTTGAACAGAACTTTAACCCTGAAAGAAGCAGATGTAGAAAATTCGTATTAAACGAAAGAGTAAAAACTATTATTACTGTAATGTTAAATAAATGCTTGAAATAAAAGCCACCTTAAACTGAAATGTATCTCACAATGTAAATTTTGGAAAATTACAGAATAATTTACAGCATATGTTACCTAAAAATGTACAACTTTTCCAGCAATAAATACGTTACTTTGAAAATAGCGGGAGGTAATACGTGGTGCCTAACAGCCGGTATATAAACTTCTCAAAAAAATATGTAGCAACTTCCAAAATTGCAGATTAAAGCGCAAAGATGATTCACACATAATCCAAAAATTACGTACATTAACTAACACCGTTACAGATTACAACCTTAACAAAGGTAAAAGAAATAAAATATGCACATATAAAGCTACTGTAATAGACTTATTTGCTTAACGTTTTTCATTAAAACAAGGCTAAGCAGGATGGCTGATAACATTGGACACATTCGGTGGAGACTAGATTTTTCTCCCTAGGTAAATAATGAAATATTGCCTGCTAGTTAATAATTAGATCGTTATTGTGATATAACTCTTCGATGTCAGCGGAGTGAAATGTCAAAAATGGTCAAACGTATCAAAATTGGACAGTAGCAAACAAACTAGTATATAAACTACGGTATAAACTACCTTGTGTAACCTGTCACCGTCGGTTGCAGTTTTCTTGTTGAAACACGCCATTCTTCTAATAATAACAGAAATCTATTGTAACTCATACTAATAATATGGAGCAGAGAATAGTGTTCAATTGTATTCAATATTCAGATATGTAATAAAGCCTGTAGTTATAAGAACAAGAAAAAATGTTTTCATTTGGTCTCTATCTACGTCACCTTACCTTGACATTCCTGTTCTACGCCGAACTTGCGAGATGGTAAACATTGATGAGCGTAACGATTCGTGTCTACTACCATTATTTGAATAAATTCATCATTACGAAAGATGTTTCTTCAAACCAGGATTTTCTGAAAACGTAAGTTTTCGGAAGATTCGATTTATTGTGATCTTGAAACTAACGATTGTGTTGGGCTCGGAATTTTGATTACCTTTATCGTCGTCTGTATCTCTACCATGTGCATATGAACTTGTTGATTTTGTTCCGGAAAGTACGTAATCGTTACAATTATCACCGATCTTGCCAGAATAATGTGCTGAATATGCAGCCCCATACAGTTTTTTTGAGCCTTTGTTAGGTTACTACCTAACAACAAAATCATTTATATATAAGAATTATCAAAAAAAAAAAATTATTCGGGCAGAGGGTATTTCAACGACAGTCTCATAGCAAACGAGAAAAAAGATGTTTTGCAATTAATGCGATTTTAACCACTTGGGACATTTCCAAAATCTTCAGCGACAGAGAGGTTTTCTACGCATCATTCTTAATTTTTAGATATAGCAGGTATAAAAATGTTTAGGTCGTGGGCAAGTCATTGGAATGTTTTAAAGTAGGTGTATTGCCATTTCTGTTGGGTACCAGCTAACCGTCACAGTAGATTATATTCATCTGCTTGAGTTAATGGAATATCCATCAGGACAAACCTTTCAGAAAGCATTGTTGATCATAAAAAGTCCCAATAGCGCATTATCTTAGCTTTGGAGTACGAGTATAATCACTCGCTTCAAGAAACAACTATCCATGTACAATTAAAAAGTGAAGTTAATACATAAATTAGTTTTTGACGGAATGTGTTGCATCGCATTATAGACGTTATAATCACCTTGGATTTTTGTAATGTGTCTTTAAAAGGCCATGATCCTCCATCTCGAAATTTCACATCCCTTGTAGGCCTAATATCTGATTATGACCCTGTGTTAACAAAACTTTTATTGAAACCAAATGGCTCAATAAATTATGTAAGTCTAACAATCCAACACAAAGTGATTAACTTATTAGGAATTAAAAGTAGAAATAGGCTTATTGAAGGTAGATATTAACAGAGCACCATTATTCATTCATCATGGATTCAACCCAAGACATCAAATATTGACCAACCTTTCCACATTTTTCTATATGTAGTAATAAGAGAGCAGAACAATGTTCCCATTAAAATCGAAATATGTGAATAATTCATGGGATTTAATGCAGTAGTAAATTATACAGCACCAGGCCTTACCAATAAAGTTGTGAACTCCGTCAAATCATATGGAATGATTATGTCAAAATGTAGGAGTCAGGGTTACGGCTGCATACAGAGATGTGCAAACACTTTCAAAGTAGTATTCTCGAAGTGCGGATTATACGCTTTGTGCAGTACACTCGCTAAACTTGCTCTGAAAACACCTTTTTAATGCACGTTTGCAAACAACATAGAACGTTGGTCTATGCTGGACAATTTTTCATGTGAGAAATGTAAAGTGCATCTTAAAGAGGTCCGTACCATTAGACAGTCATTAAGAAATGGCGCTTGGTCCCCAATTAAAACTAACTGTAAAGCAATAATTGAGGTTTTAAATGAATTTATTTTGATTTCTGAGAACACAGGTGAAGGAAACCTTTGTCAAAATATAATAAAAATGCTAGAACGTTACGAGTTTCCTTTCCTAATCAATATGTTTGATGTGTTTAAAATAATGAATCCCTTATCTAAAGCATTGCAAAGCACTAATACTGATTTACAGCATACTAGTGTATTGTTAAAAAATCTTACTATCAATTTACCAAATTTGAGGGCCCAGGCGGGATTTGATTCTTTGCAAAGGGATTCTGGCAGAATCTTGGAGGGTAAAATCAGTTTCTAAAAATAAACGGCATATGAGAACTAAACGATTTTTCGATGTATTGGTTCTAAATGAAAGAATTTCTGATCCAGTTTTACTTCAAAGTAAATGCTTACAATCACTGCTTAGACATTTTAATTCCTGTCCGAGAAGGTTTAATAGTTTGTATCTCGTCGTCAATACTGTCATTGAAATTTTTCAACCAGATAAGTTAATATCAATGTCTATCGAAGTAATTAAAATCAAACCAATAGAATGTATAAACAAATACAAGGATGATTTAACTGAACGTTTTTCTGATCAATTAGTTTCGTTGTGTCTAGAATCAGAAATTGAACAGATTCGTACAATTAAAGAATTAACAGAATCAATATTAATAAAATTTAATAGTGTAACAAATCACATGCTACTTAATGCAACGCTTGGCTTGTATGGTTTCGCTGCCAAAACCATGTATGATGGTAATTTACGGTCAAATCCTATATTATCCAATTTGAACATAAAAGCATATACTAGATAATAACAGAATCCTTTTATTGTTCTCTACAGGAAAGCGTACGCATGTACGATATCACAGATATTAAATCCTTATCCACAAACGCAAACTGCTGTAATTCAGCAGAAAAATTCAAACGCAGCCAGGTTATCTAGCGTATTCAAACGTTGCTCATACAGGGTGTAATCCAAAACATATAAATTAATTTAGATAGTATATTACACTTTTACACAGATTTACACTTGAGCAGTCCTTGACAGACCCAATCATAAACACCAATTACAATGTTGTATGTTCACGATAGGAACCTAAATCTAATAGATAGGTACTGTAGTAGGGAACTCCGGAAACAAAGAAGCGATCGTAATGGGATATTCTGTATATTTTGTAGTACAGTTTTTAATTACAATTTATGTGTCAGTAACTAACTTGACATACAAATACCGTATTCACATTGATCTTTATAGTTAGTTACGCTATCAGAGGAGTTTTTGACATAATCTAAACTAATACTAGAAATACCTGTTGCATAATAGTCAATATTAACTGAACCATTAGGATAAAATAAATTAGCCTTAATAGTTGCATAGTTACATAGTCAATAAAACACATAAAACATGGATCCGTTGGAAATAAGCGTTATTGTAACTACTTCTGAACAAGGTATGGATTGGCTCCACTTGCGTGGATGTCTTCCGTTATTGAGGTTGCATCCAGTCTGTAGCGGATTTCTACCTTGGGATTATACTCAAAATTGTAAATCTTAAACGGTAATTGAGTAAGAAAAGATAGTACTCACGTTTGACCCAACAAACATGATGTGAAGATTAGTCTTTTCCTTTTTCTCAGCTAATAAAGGATGCAGTAATTAGCACCGCTGTTTGAAAAATCTGTAAACGTTTCGTATTTAATAACAAAAACCGTAAGCAATTCGATCAAAAAATTAATATACTCACCCTCAAATGTTGATAAGATATTTGAATTAAGTATTATAAATAATTGCACTGTAAAGAGTAATGAACGAGAAATAAAAATTATGTTAAAGTTTTGTAATTCAAAATAATATTTCTGATGATAAGCCAGCTTATAGAAGTAATAGATTATACCGTTAACTGTAAATACAAATTTTCATTTTATTTTCCTCAATTAAAGTTTGACGAACCATCTCTTAGAATTGCATTTCTAAATAATGGATGTTTGACCACGAAACGTTACATTTGTGAATGGTAAATTTATGTAAATCAAACACCTGTCAATCGCAAATATACTAAAATATAATTTTGCCATCTCCGACTACCGTTTAGGAAAAAATGTAATTCTGTAATGATAGACAAGATAAGCCCATTGGGTCACTTTCTATGTTAATAATTAAAGTTAAATATGTAATAATTTCTATAACATTAAACAAATAAATAACTCTGCAATATAATCGTAATCTACATTCTATTTTATAAAAAAAGCTGTATTTTAACAATGCATCCAACCACAAACACATGTGCACGAAGTAGGTGACTTCTGAAATTTTCAAATTGTAAACCGACAACAGGGTTAATAATTAGTAATTGAGTCGATACACAGAATAATTACCTTTTTTTTGTAGGAATTAGTAAAATTTTTATATCAGTCGCTCCGTTATTTCATAAATAATAATTTTAGCATGTCGAGGTAAGCCTTAAATCATTAATTGATTTAATTTTAATTAAAACAACTTTTGATGCTCTCGCATCACCGTAGGAAAGCTGAGAATTTTCAAGGGGACTCCACCGCGGACGTGCCGACGTTATATAGGCAGGTCGCACGGCCTTATCTTTGTTCTTTTCGTTTTCACTGCAGTCAAAGCTGAATTATTTTTCTTAAGAGTATGAGGTAAAAGAGTAGTTTACATTACCAAATTGAATTTGACTTAATTAGATATTCGTTCTATAATTAAATCTGAAAGTAATTAAAAATTATTATTAATTTTATTAAATACATAAATAAAAAGTTTACCTCGAGTAGGATTTGAACCTACGACCTGTACTTTGCTAGAGTACCTCGCTAACCAACTGCGCCACCAAGGTTCAAGCCCGAATCGATGCAAATTTTGTCTTTATGTATGTAGAACTGATGTAAATTCTAAATATAATGAGATTACAATCAAATTACTTATATTAATGGAATGCGCAGTTGGTTAGTTCGGTACTCTAGCAAAGTACAGGTCGTAGGTTCAAATCCTACTCGAGGTAAACTTTTTATTTATGTATTTAATAAAATTAATAATAATTTTTAAATTACATATTTACCTTTGAACTTATTCGTTCATAACAAAAACTTTTAATAAATCTGAAAGTGTTTAATTTGTTTCAAAACTTAGAGTAAAATTTTCTTTGCTACTGGTAACCCTCTATTGAAATATTAACCGCTACCGTTTAGTTAGAGCTCGTATTTATTCAAACGCTATCATTAGTTTATCATCACCCATTGGCCAAGGATTTCTGTTTGTCAAAGAGACCTGTGACCTTTATCAAAGAACACCTGAACAGAAGCTTATCTTTGTGTGACGCTCAAATCCGTTTAACCCGCTTCAACTCCTGTACCAATGAAGAAACCGTCATTAGCATACCGTCCAGGAGTTGACACCGAAGTAAAATAAACACCGTAAATTATAACTAAACTCAATAAATTCATTTCCAAACGAGTTTAATTTTTGTGTTGGTGCTCCCTGAGGGCGGGCCTCACTTGCCACCACCGAAAAACCCTTACAATAACCGACATAAAAATATTTCTTATTATTAATTTCATATTTTTATTCACCGGAAGTCTCACACGAAAGATAGTGTCAGACTTTATTTGAAGAACTTATCATGTTTTTTAAGATAATTTTAGAACCTTTACGTGTTTATCATTAAACCAAAATAAAATACGTCTTAAAACTTATTGCTTAAAAATACTCTTTCAGCCATGAGTCACTTGAAGGTGATCGTAATGTATTGATAGCGTTCGTGCCTTTAAAATTCTGCAAACATTTTTTTTAGCAGAAATCTCAAAAAAACTCCACCTTTACTTAGAGAATAATTAACCTGAGAAAGGGACCCACAATGATGTATTGCGTCAATAACTTCGGAGTTTTTCCTTACCACTATCCTTGTCAAACATAGATATGTGTCACTGCTAAAATACATATGTACAATGTCTAAAAAAAATTGATTTTTCTGAGCTGATTTTTCTGATTCTCCAAAGATAGATTATATCTTGCAGTTGTTCTATGTGCGACACCACAACAAGGTGCGACGTTCTAAAAAAAATTAATTATAACAGGCGGCTTTGAAAAAAATAAGAATAGACTGCTTTGAAGTAATTCAGTATCTGTCATGATTTTGTATTACAATTTTGTACTTAGCTGGTATTAGTATTTAACTCTGAATTAGTTAATTTGTGGTAGTTATCAAAAAAGTATCGCGTAATTTTCAAATGTAGAAAAATGTGATATTCTATCGTGTTACATACTGTCAACGAAATTCCAAACAAGTGGAACGCATGTATTTAAACAAATATCCAGAGAGACAGCAGCCTCATAAGACCACATTTGGGAACTTCCCATACAAACCTTGTAATAAACAAAAATTAAATAATGTTTTATTAGCTGTCCGAAAATTCACAAATTTCTACACGAGACGTAGAACAAATAATTGGAGTGGCCCATTCTACAGCTCATTTTAATTTACAAAATGAAAAAATACGTCCATTTAAACTTAGAATTTGAAAGGGAGTTCGACCAGGAGATTCAGCGAGGCGCAGAGAGTTCTGTGAATGGTATACCAGGCTATATGCAGATAAAGAGAAACTTTCATACAAGATCATTTGGTCGGATGAAAGTCAGGTGACCAATAATGGAATTTTCAACAGAAGAAATGCTCACTATTGGGCGAAAGTAAATCCTAGAGTTCATAAAGTGCGCATACCCGAACACTGTTTCGATTTTAATACGTGGGCTGCAATATTCGGAATGCGAATCATATTCCCACGTTTGTATAACGGATTTTAAAATTATGAACGCATCCAAAATTTATTAAAAAATGAAGTAGAAGCAGCTAGTTTTTCCTTTTACCGTCAATTTTTTTTGTTAATATTAACTTCTAATATTAAGAAACTTTATTACGGGGTGTGTAATAATCATACAGGAAAGCTACTGCATCAACTTTGTGAAAATGCGTTTAAATACATGCAAAAATTTCGTGATGATGGTACATAAAAGGTTCAAAAACATTCAGGCCATCAAATGTGATACATTGTTGAATTTGTTACATAAAAACCTTCAAAAATTAGTTTTCTAAATATCAGGACCGTATTTAGAAAAATAAGTGGATGATGGCTATAAAAATAGGAAACGTCCTATTGAAAACCTGACTACGTCATGTTATATCACATAACAAGTTGCCATGAAGTGGTGTTTGTATTTTTGCTACAGCATTTAGAATAACGCTAGAAAAAAAATTAAATACAAATTTAAAATTTTTTGAAATATCTCAAAAACAAAAAAATCACACCATCGATTTTTTTTGTGTTATTTTATTGGTCCCCTAATTACACAACTACACGTGTAGTTTACTTATTGTTTTGAAATAAAAATATTTGCTTGATGGCGTGAGATCGTATCAGGGCATCCTTAATGTTATGTATAGTTTTATAATTAACCATCAATTAATACTTGAAACCAGTACAAAAATGCTTTCTTTCTCGTTAGGATTTGTTAAACAAACTTTGTAATTTATTTTCAAATCTTCATATATCAGATGTTGAATCGAAAGATAAGTTAGAATAATGTTAATTTTGAAAATGTAAACTTTCACCATTATACAAAATTAAAATACTTAGCTTTTGGGTTCTTTAAATAATTCTATTTTTCTGTTTATATTATACAAATTTATACGTTTCCATAACAATTATAGTTATCGTCCTTAGTAAATGGTAATATGTGTAAGCGATGCTTGAGGTGTTTTATGAAATATGAAAAGATGAATAAAACTCAATCATAAGCGTGTTATTAATATAACAGTTTAATAAACGTATAAAGTCGACCATACAATAAACTACCTTAAAGGTGGAAAATCAGAACACCCTCTAACGGTCAAAAACTATCAGTGAAACGTGTTTTCTATTGGACTCCATGTTTGAAACCCTAATTGGGGTTGTGACAATCAGCGGTATACTTGGAAGGGAAGGTTTAGTGTTTTCTTAGTATACCTCTGAATGAAAAATATCATAATAAAAGAGCAAATGTAACAGAATTTAGTCAAATTATGATGTAAGTGTAAAGATGTGGAAAACTTTAATTTGAAATTGATAAAAATTTCATAAGTAGAAACTTTATACACCAATTAAAGAACGAGTTAAATCTAGCAAAGACATAGTTTTTTGTTAATAATTGTAATTGTTATTCTACAGTGAAAACACAATATAGTACGTTTAATATGATGTTAAATTTTAACTACATAATATGTTAAATTATTATAGTGTTGTGGTAACTTAACGTGTAATTGGTAAAGCAAATACCTCAAGATCAAGGACAAAACAATATAAAAAAAGCTAGACACATCAACAGCTAAAATTACATATAAGACGTACTGTGCCTTTTTTTTAATTATAGGATGCTAAAACCTATTTAACAGAGATATTCTTCTTGCCTATTGGAGTTATTAGGATGTTAATATATCTCAATAGCTTCAGGTTGTAAGCGAACATAATGATGAGTTTATCTTGGCAATATTTCCATATTATCATATTGAAGGTCATGATGTAAGTTATTTAATGCATGTTAACTACCTCAGATTTCTCTGGTTGACCTAATCTACAAAATCTCATAAGCTCTGCGCGTCTTGTATTAAAACTAAGTTTTGTGGTTACGGTAGGTGTAATAACATTATCAATACCTTTACGTGAATATCCATTAGGTTGTAATAATTTTGTTAAATATTTATATTCATCTTTAAAAAATTCAGAATAACAAATTCGTTTAGCTCGATCCACTAAACATTTAGTTACACCAATTTTTTGACGTGAATTGTTATTTGATAATTATGAAGGTATTTATCGGAGTGTGTCGGGTTTCGGCAATCCTTAAAAGATAGTGTATTACTATTTTTAGATATTAGTATACTAAGAAATGGTAAACTTATATTAGTTTCCTCCTCCATGGTAAACTGAAGGCTCGTATGAATACTTAAAAGTTCATGTAGTGCTTTTTCTTCATGTTTCCAAATAACAAATGTGTTATCTACATATCTATACCAAACTAAACGTGGAGGTGCATTTAGTAACGATCAAGTCTAAATTATCTTAATTTTTCCATTGTAAAAATTTACTACAACAGGACTAGGAGGACAACCCATCGCTATACCATCTAACTGTACATAGAATTTATTATTTCACTGAAAATAATTCGTTGTAACACAATGCAGCTCTCAACGTCTGCTTATGTTAGTTTTTTGTGTAAGCTTATGGGTCTCAAATTACTTTTTAACCCTCCATCGGTCGCGTGTCATTTTATCTCGCCATTGGTCGCGTGCATAGATTTTTTCTAACGCACGGTCGCGCGTATAATTTTTTTCTAACACGGATTTAGGCGCTGTAATATCAATTTGACTATAGAAATAATGAAAACTAAACATTTTTTGAAATTTTATCTTATCTTTTCACAATAAAAAAAGTATAAAAACGGGAAACTAAACAATAAACAACTTGGATAATTAAAATAATATTTATGTTAATCATCGTCACAATTCTTTCACTTTACACAGGTATATTCGGTAGATGCAGTATGCTCTTTACATAAAGGAGTATTACACATGTGGCATTTATGTTGTGTGAATCTGTTTTTTCGAACCGGACAGAAACCGCACCGTGGTTTATGCTGAGGGGCTACTGGTGTCTGGACTGCGTTGATGTTGGTACCGGAAATGGTGCAGATTTTCTGTCGAAGTGTCACAGATAATGAGGTGATAGAAGCTCGACTGGACATGTGGGGCTTGATGAGAGCTTTGGCCAATGATGTTATGAAGATACGCCTTGGCATCAATTTTCCAGTATTACTGTTGTAAATAATTTGGGAATTTATTGTTGCTATATTTAGAAGGCTACAAAAAATTGTAAAAGGCCAACGGTTACTGTAACGTGTAACCGAAAGCCTTCATCTTATCAGCAACATGTACCCCACTCTTGGTAACATTATAAAATGTTATAACTTCGGGTTTGTTCTGGGGAGAATCCACATCAATTTTATCATCACTGTGAAGCGTTGAAAGCATAAGCACATTTTTATATTTTTTCGGAATATATGATGTCAGTGTACATCTGTTTTCGCCATATCCAAATGCACACATGGTACTGTTGACCGGCCTCTGTAGAAGCAGTTCTGGGGGAATCTGCCTTTTATTTTTTCTAATTATGCCTACAAAAGTTAGCCTATTATTTTCGATTAGTTCATTGGCGAGGGGCACAGGTGCAAAATAGTTGTCGGCAGTGATATTTCTTCCCGTTTTGTCAATAGGTCGTATAAGCCTTTTTACTACACTCGCTGCTTCATTTGATATCTGATAAGGCCCTTGTGGTTGCTTTCCAGCATATATCTCCATATTAAGAGTATAAAATGTTCTCGCATCTGTAAGGGCATATAGCTTTATGCCGTATTTGGCTGGTTTATTGCTTATATATTGCCGGAATCGGCACCGTCCTCTAAACGTCTCCAGCATTTCATCAATCGTCACGTACTGAGCCGGACTGTAACTGTTTATGCACTTATCAACCAAACTTTCAAAAATGCTTCGAATTGGAGCTAAATTGTCCACTTCTGTCCTTTGTGGTCTACTACCTTTGTCGTCAAATCTAATTCCTCGCATTAGGATATGGAATCGCCTTTCTAACGTTGTCGCTTGGAAATAATCCGACGCTGTTCCATCTGTAGCCCACAATTCGCTCGTATTGAGATGTTGCGCCTTTTTTACACCTGCCAAATATAGCAAACCTAAAGAGGCCATTACTTCTTCTAAATTTGTTGGTAGACAATCACGTGGACGCTCGTAAGCTACTCGTATTTCATCTAATTTCTGATTTGTGAATGTCACAATGTCTTGAAGAACATTCATAGGGAAAAATATGTTCCAGCAATCAACAATTTCAGATTTATTTCTTGCTTCTCGCAACACCCCAGGAAGTTTAGTTACTATATTTTGGCGTCTTGTTTTCGTTGACCTTTTTTGTAGTAAATGTTTCAGCCAAGGAGTTCCGTCTTTCCCAAAAAATTTAGGTGCTTCATTGGGAGTGGGAGCATCTAGAGCGAAAGACTGTTGACGATTGTCATCTTCACACTCGTCTTCGCACGACTGTTCCGTGTCTGTATCATGTGTACTGTGATCAGAAACGTTATCGTCTAAATCAGAATCGACCTCGCAATCAGAAGGAAATTCCTCATACCACTGTAGCCATTGCTTCTCCATTTTTGATAACGACATATCTGTAAATTTGAAAAATTCAAAGTAAATTTACACAAACCAAATAAAATTCAGTTATTACAAAATGTATCTGTTAAGTTCCAATAGTATGCCATCAAAATTACAAAAGAGATTAACAAAATATAAAAAACTTACCAACAAATATTTTCTTCAGAAAAAGAAAATCACAAACGCCAAAGGTCGCAGCGTTAGAATTTTTCTATCACTGCAAGAAATATGCTAAGACGTAATCGGTCGCGTGTTAGGTTTAAACTAACAATAATAAATTTAAGAAGCTTCTGATTCTCCCACTACCCCTAAATAGTCAGTAATGATGCGATGCGAGATCTATGAGGCATTTCTAGGCTCTGGGGAAAATGTATCAAATTTTAAAGAAAAAGGATTCAGCAAATAAAATGTTGTTAGATTTTTCCTTACAGCGCGACCAATGGAGGGTTAAACTGATGTAGTTATACGCATTTTTGGCGGTGCGTTTTAAGGTACTGGTGTCCCTTTTTTTACACAAATACCGTTGACCTACGACCCCTACCGACTTGAGCAGCTGGAAAAGAATCCTTTGTTCCACCCCCTATATGCTATAATTTCGCTTTATACTATATTCGCCTTATTTCTTCTTTTAGAATTTTATCTTCTATCTGGGGTAACATCATTTTATACAAACTTTAGAAAGTACGCTTAGTCATAGAATGTTACAATACAAATCTGTATTTTTTTGAAGATCTTATATCGATTGTTTAAATACTGATCTTCCAAGTACACGTTTGTTAATATGACATCTTGCTTAAATTTAGTACAAGTCCAATATACTACCCGGATAGTATGTACTTCATCGACACTAATCGGTTTAATTTTTGAATCAAATCAAGAATTAATCGAATCTTGTGAAGTGTACTATTGTAATGGTGTTTGGGATCAGGAAACCTTGCAAATGAATTTAAAGTTGTGCAATAAACGGTGTAATTAGTGACTTATGTAGTATAGGTTTAGATTCGTTATATTACATGCATAATATTGATGAAAAAGTAAGTCTCCTTAATTTGTTTAATAAGAACCTGCCTCTTGTCACCCTCAGATTGACTAAGTAACCAGTACCACGACTATCACAAATGTTAGGCTGATGCAATATTTACGCGACAAAAGATTAAAAAAATTTCAAAAAATCAAACTTGAGATTCATTGAAAAGCATATAAAGAATTGCGCAGTATGATTAATGATGCCATAAAAAAGCATCAACTTCTAAGGGTCCTGAATACCACCAGTAGGAGTAATGTTCCTTTTTTTGTAAGATCAATATATTCATTCTATTTAAAGGCTTTTACTTCAAACTCAGTTTTGACATAATGAAGGAAAGACTTTGTCGTAAGGAATTTTTTCTCACTAGCGAATCTCATTAGATTTCTCCCCAGGTGACCCGACAAAATATACTATGAATTATGACCAATTTCACATTCTACCCCTGACAATGTTTTGCTAGCTTCTTTGATGGCACACTAAAGGCTAACTGTTGCGAGGGAATTTTGTTTTTTTCTTAACAACTAAAACCCATTTAGATACCATGTACTTTCGATTCAATTTATTCAAACTCCTGAAGTGTACAGGCTTAATCCGAAAGTTACTGCCCATTACTGCGTAATTGAAATTACCTACTGAAAAATTAGTAGAAACTTGATAACAAACGGTATATAACTTAATGCAAGCTTTGCTTCGTATAGTTTCACGGATAGAACCTGATATCGGTGTAATGAGTTAAATTCTATTTTTAATAAACTTGAACATTAGACCATATTCTAGATAGTAACATAACTCTGCTTCTCAACTGGAAAGACTGTGCATGTATCACGGGTATTAAAATCTTATTCACAAATACGAACTGCTGTAATCGAGCAGAACATTATCAATGAAGTAAAGTTAACTAACGTATTCACTGTTGCTTATACGTTGTGTAATTTAAAAAGTTTTAAATTACATCTTACACTCACACACATTTACATTTGAGCTGTCCGGGACAGAGCCAATCATAACTACCAATTACAATGTTGTAAACCTGTTTGTCCAAGATAGGAACCAATATCTAATAGGTACTATAGTAGGGAACTCCGGGAACAAAGAAACGAACGTAAAGAAATGTTCTACATATTGTATAGTACAGTTTTAAATTACAATTTATGTGAAATTAATTAGACTTGTCAAACAAATACCATACTTTGTTGCACGTTTACATGGATCTCTATAGTTAGCTACACTATCAGAACAGTTCTTTACATAATCTAAATTAACACTAGGAACATGTGTTGCATAGTACTCAATATTAACGGTACCATTAGGATAAAATAAATTGGCCTTAATGGCTGCACAATTAACAAAACACATAAAACATGGATCGGTTGAAAATATGTGGTCTTGTAACCACTGCTGGACAAGATATGGATTGACTCCACTTGCGCAGATGCATTCCGTTATTGAAGGTGCAAACAGTTTGTAGCGGACTTCTACATTAGGGTTCTACTCAAAATTGTTAATCTTAAAAAGTAATTGAGTAAGAGGGTAGTACTCACGGTTGACCCAGCAAGCGTAATCGCGATATAAACAAACACTAATGTTACTTTCATATTTCTGCTTAACTTGTATCAGTGATCTAACGTCTTCACATTTTAATTAAAATTTATCTTGTTTTTTTAAGATAATTTTAGAATGTTGATAACGTATCCTCAAATAAACAATGATAATTATTATTATAATTTACGTTCAACAATTTTGAAAGTGGTTTGTTTGTTGGGGTCGTACATTCGATAAGTTGCAAATATCTGGTGAGGAACGATACACTACCTTCCAACCCATAATGTGGAAATAAAACAATGAGTATTTTAAGGGTAATTATGCACCCTATAACGAAAACAGGCAAAACTGTGTAAAATCAACGTTTAAGGTTTAATGTAAGACAGATAAATTCCAAATCAGCCTGCTTCTATAAAAACATCGACAACAGTTTATTTACATTATAATGTTATGTAATTATGTTTTAAGGCATAGTTGGCTTCGAATAAGGCAATTTTAAAAGAAAAGTCACATAAAATTAAATTTTTAAAAATATGTGTACACGTTATGCTATTGATGATAGTTATTCAAATATTGAACAAATTTAAACTAATGCTTAAATTCCATCTTGGCAATTATTTTTCCGCCGAATAAAGCGTCGTATCCAAAATTGTATACATACCTAACTTGTCATTTTTAGAGCGCTATGTCGGTATTCATGTTTATTTGAAAAATGTAGCTATTTCTGAAATATTTCACAAAATCCAAAAATTACCCCCTTGGAATTCTTCCAAAGTCTAACTAGCTTCGGGAGATATGAAATAAACCTTAAATTCGAAACTTCAAGCACGCGGGTTTGATCGTTCTGGAGTTATCGTGGATAGTACCATACATCGACACACATTCACAGGCACACACCACACGCACACGCACACGCACACGCACAAGCACACGCACACGCACACGCACACGCACACGCACACGCACACGCACACGCCACGCGCACCGCACACGACACCGCCACGCACGCACGCACGACACACACCGCACGCACACGCCACGCCACACGCACACGCACACGCACACGCACGCACGCACCACACAGCACACCACACCACACGCACACGCACACGCACACACACGCATCACACCGCACACGCACACGCACACGCACACACTCACGCTACGGCACAATTTCTTGTGCTACGCACACGCACACGCCACGCACACGCACACGTACACGCACACCGACACACGCACACGCACACCACACACACCCACCCCGCACACGCACACGCACACGCACACTCACACTTCCAACTGTCGATTAACTGGCACAATGTTTTGTTTGTATGCTTCCCGATCTGATCGGTTTATGTACTGTTTGTTAAAACGTAACCTGAGGGTTTTTGTTTTATTGACTGTATTAGTATGGGATAATGGTCTCTTCCATGAAAATCTATGATAGGATTCTACGCATAATTTACAGCTATTTTTGATGTGCATATGGATAAATCAATAGCAGTGAGTTCGTTAGAATTAGTGTTAAGGTCTACCCTAGTTCAAACGCGCAATTGCTTCTTGATCGAGGAACTGCTCTGCCATTTTTCCTTTAGCGTCGTGTTTTGTTAAGCCCCACAACGGACTATGAACGTTAGAGTCCTCTATCAATAAGAATGGTTCTCCTAGTTGTGCAATAAGGTCATCTAGGTCTTGTCGCGACTAATTACTATCAGGTAGGTATACCTTACGTATAGTGACCTTACTAGGACGTTCAACTGTCACTGCAACTTCTTGCAATGGAGAACATAGTTTGATTGGATTAAAGGCGCATTCTTGATGAATAAAGATAGCTGCGCCGCACTGGCTCATTTGGCGTGTACTACATTATGACGGTAACATTCTGCTGCAACTCAAATTCTTCACCTACCTTGAGATGTGTTACTTGTAAAACTACTATTATTGGAGCAAATTCTGCTGGCATTAACTTTATCTCTGCTGTACTCTTTCGACACCCGTTGCAATTCCATGGGATTATAGTATCCATAGATATATTAAGTTTTGAAACATAAACAACCAATATTACAAAAATACATCACAGAAATATATATATATATATATATATTATATATATATATATATATATATATATATATAGATATTTTCGTGAAGTAGTAAAATTCTCATTTGAGGACTGACTATCGTGACCTGGCTTCCTAGGCCTACGTAGTTGCCAACCTCCTTTTTTCTGTACTCTCTAGGAAGGGTGTATAAACGAAGATTCTAAATCTTCATCTATTGGGGGAGTAACTGATAGCTCCCTTTTTTTTGAACTTGGTATTTGCATCTTGTTCAAAATTTTGTGATTCCACTTGTGTCACGTGTACAATTTTCGGACCAATTAATTTTAGTTCTTCCTTTACCGCTTCAAAAATCAGAGTCTTCAATTCTGGTACGATTTGTGTTATTAGGATTTTGATTTGTGATTCAGTGTTTGACACTGCTTGTGCAAATGATTTTCTTTTGCTTTATGGTACGATATTCTTTTCGTGACTCTAAGTACTTGTATTGCCATTTATTTTTGGTACATTATACAGATACGATCCCCCACAATTTAAACATTTTACTGGTTCCTCGCATAGACTATCTCCGTCAGGAATTTTGCAACATGCACATAGTTATTCTGTCGTGCACCACATTGCAGTGTGACCAACTTCTGACAACGGAGGCATCGAGCCGGAGGAGGAATACATGTTCTCACTCGAAGAGGATATATCGCACCTATAATTTTTTGAGGTAGTACAGTTGTATTAATCGTTAAAATGTGATTTGGGGTCTCTACCAATTGGCCATTTTTACCTGTTTGTATACGTCTGACTTTAATTACGTTCTCGTTGTGCAAGCCTTGTACTGTTTCTTCGATGCTGCAATTTAAAAAGTCCGGAAATAGACAACGCCATCAGAATAATTCAGTGACTGGTGTGGTGATACCGTAACTTCCATCTCGGCGAATCGCTTTATAGATAAAAACCCTTTTTCTGAGGGTTCGATATTGTTTCAACCAATAAACCATCTTTAACTTTTCAAATACTCCTCATGTATCCAATTAGACCAAACGCGGTATACTTCAAAGAAATCTCCTTCAACTTTTTTTACAAGAAGGAACTGAGGTTAGTCTACCACCTTTTCCTTGATTGTAGGTGAGAACTCGGTCAACGGAGTCTTACCGGCTGGTTGTGTAGGTGGACCCTACAACACCTCCATATTTAAAGAGCTGGCACTGTGAATTTTTATTGATAACGCTCATGTAGTTTCCACGAGGTCGGCCGGTATCCGCAGGACATCGTTCACGATTGACTTTTGCACAACCATTTATCTCTCAGCACAATAGATTTACACCTTAGATTACGGCTTTGGTAAGGCTGCGTGCTCAGCACAAAGAACAAAAGACAGGACAAAGAATGACGTCGGACTGAAGCTCACAAACAATTGAAGAGTGGAAAGACACAAATAAGACGAGGACCAACGATTTGGGATAACTTGACTTCACCACTGCTGCCACCAGTGGCTACTGAGCCCCCTACACCACGACAAGGTGTATTCCTTGGGTGGCATTATTATTATTATTACTATTATTATTATTACTATTATTGTTATTATTACTATTATTATTATTGTTATTTTTATTATTACTATTATTTGTTATTATTATTATTATTATTGTATTTGTATTTGTATTTCTGGGTCGAGATCTAGACACAAACGGACATGTTAGGCATCTCTATGCGCATCAACTACTAATGTTTATTAGCACTAACCGGACCTTTAATTTTGACCGGTTAAAGAAATTTCATCTTTAGTAAGGGATCTTTAACGTGTTAAACACGGTATTGCCATGGGACCTATAGTTTTAGTTCCTCTCCGAGAAGGAGTGGTTTAATTTTTCTCCATTTTAGAAAAACCGCTGCTTCGGCCAGCTTTGAACCCGTGTCGTTCGGGTGAAAAGCAAATACTCCAACCATTCCACCACCGACGCAGCTATTTTTTTTGTCCTTTATGGACACCACCGAAAAAACACGGTAGCAATGAGGGAGTCTCCTATATTTGGAATACCCACTGAAACCCCTCCTTGGTGCATCAGCTGCTGAGTCCACTGAACTTAGAAGGCACAAGTATGGTATGTAATTTAATAAAATACAGGTAAGTATACATTGTGTTATTTTTAAGGCTAGTTCATCATAATATTCTCTAAATACCTGTTTCTCTTTCAGGAAATTTAACGTGTTGATTATGGCATCTAATTCTACCAAATTGTCTCTCAAATTTATTGTCAGTTGGTGTTGCTGTTTCTCTAGGTAGTATATAGGACAATCGAGTATTATGTGTGATATAGTCAGCACAACATCACATACCATACATATCGGACCATCCTCTTCCTTTAGGAGGTACTGGTTGGTTAGCGCCGTGTGACCTAAGCGCAACCGGTGTTGCTTAATATGTTCTTTTCTAGGTGGATCAACACTTAGTAGAGGAGTTCGTACATCCGGCCTTATACCTGACAGGTGAGTATTGATTTGTTGCCACATTTATTGCCAGTTTAATCATATTTTTTGTTTTAGGTGATCTTTGGCAAGAGGACGTTGCTGCTGGATTACTGGTCCTCCAACCGTCCACGGAGGTAAGTCTGGCAGAGCAACAGGCGGTACAAGCCGCATACGTTCACACTCTATAACTGGTAAGTATTCTTGGAAACGAATTCCAGATGGTCGTGTGATCCTTCGTCTATCGATAAATAGATTTATATAGGAACTATGAGATTGCCAGATTCCAACGTTGTGTATTCGATCCAAGGTCTTCAGTAAGCTTTTGCGGGCTGAAAAGTATATTATGCCCCCGTAATCAATCACCGATAGTAAAATCTCCTGGTAAACTCTTAAGAGCACTTTTAGTTCTGCGCCCCACGTGGTATCCGCGAGAACTTTTATTATATTTCTTGTCGCATCTCTGTTTCACGTCTGTGATGTGTAGCCTCCATGTTAATTCGGCATCGATGATGACCCCAAGTAATCTAGCTTCAGGCACACGCTATCGGTTCATCATTTATATACAGGAGGATCGAAGGGTGGCTTTCTAGGGTGTTATATGTGTAGACACTTTGTCTTCTCTTTTGAGAACTGGAACCCGACGGATTCGACATTAGCTGCAATGGTGTTGCTTGCCATTTGTAACGTTCGCGTTATTTCTCCTACGGTCTTGCCAGTGTACGTAATTGCCAGGTCATCAACGTAGAGGCATTTGTTGATGGTATCGTCGACGTTTGCTGCTATGTTGTTAATTGCCAGTGTAAATAGAGTACAACTCAGGGTTGAGCCCTGAAGTACACTATTCTCAAGTACTTTCGAGCTCGACAGATATTTGCCCACACGTACCCGAAAACTCCTTCCGCTCAAAAAAGAACGAATAATCTGCGGGAGCTTTCACTTGAGACCGCATTGGTAAAGTTTTTGTAGAATAACGGGGCGCCACGTTATATCGTAGGCCCCCTTAATATCGAAGAGTACAAGCACCATATGCTCCCTTTCACGAAAGGCATTTTGAGTGATGTTCTCCATCACCAAAATATGGTCGGTGGTAGACCTTCCTTTATGGAATCCGGCCTGACACGACACCAAGACACTGTTCTCTTTTAGCCACCGCAAGAGGCTGATGGGGCTATAGCTGCCAGGTGACAGGGGATCTTTCCATAGTTTTGGCACTGGCATAATAACAGCCTCCTTCCAGTCCTCCAGATATATGCCTTGGTCACAGAGAGCGTTATAGAGCTGTAATAAGGCGTTTTTTATGCCATATGAGAGATGCTTGAGCATGTCATTGGTGACGGTATCGGCGCCGAGAGAGGATGGCTTGAAGCACCCTAGTGCTTCTTCTGGTTCCCGCATTATATATGGTGAGTGGTACTCAGAGTTATCCTCAGGATCACACTCTACCTCTCGGGTAGGACCAACGGCATCTAAGAAACCTGGCTCGTAATTGGCAGAGTTGATTTCCTTAAATCGAGTTGGCCCGCCCTTTCCTGGACACAGTTTTGATTCTGCCCCACAAGCTCTTGGTGGTAGACAATGTGAAGCTGGACGTACGTTTATTCCAGTAAGTGCGTTACTTACCCGCCTAGACATTACAATAGCCTTTTCAAAGGCTACTTGATTGGGGATTGTAGGGTTGTCTCTGAATCTAGTGAACGCAGATTTTTTGTCCCTGATAGCCGGTTTCAGTTGAGGATTTCACCAGGGGACTATCCGCTTGAGAGGCGTTTAACCTAATTGAGGAATACTGTTTTCGGCCGCTTTCAAGGTAGCACTCGTGATATTTTTCACGTTGACATTTTGTGGTGTAGCAAGTGCTTGTATAAAGCTTACTCAGTCGGCTTTATTAGTAATCCATCCTTCAACTTTTTTTAAGTTTGTTTCGACAACAACTGGAAAGCGGTCACTATTGTGCAGGTCAGGGTCAACGCTCCATTTGAGAGACGGTGCTAAACTGCTTAACGCAAGGGTCAGATCAATAGCAGAGAAGTTATTTGACCTGGCATTAAAATAGGTGAGATTGCCGTTGTCCATCAAAACAACGTCGTCCCGCCCAAGCCATCGGCCAAGCTCACCTCCTCTGGCATCGGTTTTAGTAGACCCCCATAGTTAATTGTGAGAGTTGAAAACCCCAACCACTAGGAATGGGGTTTTTAGCTGACCAATAACGTTATCCACATCGGTAAAGCAAAAATTGCATACTACAACGATTATAAGATGGAATGCAACAACTTGCAGATTGGATAAAATATCTACAACTTGATGTCTTACATCGTTTCTGACAAACTTGGCTACACCACCTATCGCTCGCTGGTGCGGGCGAGCGTCCTTCCTGGGAACCAGCTATTATTATTATTCTTATTATTTTTTTTGCATAACTACATCGTTGTTTGCTATCTTCGATATGTTTATTTTTTTTTATGTGGATGCTGCTTATCAAATAAATTAATGGCGTTCAAAAACAATCTCTGCATTTTGTCATAGTTCATTTTACAGGCTTTCCTTATCCCATTATTTGCATTGAATTTGTGTCTGTCATCTATTAATCTATCACATTCTACAAATACATAAAATATCGTTAGTGGTCTATCACATTTAATGCACGTGGGTTTTTGTGCTTTCGTTAATATATAGGAATGTGTAGTATTTGTGTGTCCTATTCTCACTCTCGTAAGAACGACAGTATATTTTCTGGCCATTGGTGGATAAGGCCTTTTGTTTTGTACTCTAGGTGAATGTAGTTTTGAAAATATACTTTCCTTATCCCACTCTTGTTGCCGTTTACTCCACACGCTATTTTTTATTTCTTTAATCCCTTCATTCAATGTTAGGTTCAACTCTGTAAGGGCGTCTTGTAATCTGACCTTCATAGTTTCATTTTGCGCTCTCGTTGTTTCTTGTGTTCGGTTTAAATATCACGTGTTTATCCATATTCTTCTATACTTAAGAGGTAATAGCCCTGCTTCAATGTGTAAGTTACTTACATGACTCGTGGGAAACGCACCTATTGCGTAACGTATACATAAATTTTGAAATACATCTAATGTATTAGGGTTTGTTTTTGCAGCTTAACCATATGCCGTACACCCATAATCAAATACCAATGGTATCAAGGTTTTGTATACACGCAAAAGGACCTCCCTATCTGCTCCCCACTTTGAGTGTGATAAGCATCTAAGTATATTTAGCGCTTTGCGTGCTTTTACAATTATATAATCAATATGCGCTTTCCACGTAAGATTTTGATCAAGTATCACTCCCAAGAATTTATATTGCGATATACATTCTATTTGCTGTTGGTTTAAACATATATTTGGGCGATAGCGTGGATGCCTTAATTTAAAAAAATGCACGCATACTGTTTTTGTTTGAGTTATTCTAAATCCTACCTTCTCTGTTTCGTCTACGATATAGTTAACCGCTGATTGATCGATCGCCCTTAGAATATGCAAGTATGACCAAATAGTCCACGTACATGCATCTACCTATTGTGGGATGAAGCGTTTTTGTCAAATCATTGACTGATATTAAAAATAAGCTTACACTAGTAGGTGATTCCTGGGGTATACCGATCTCTAGGCAGTGTTTGTTTGACATGGCATTGCCAATTCTTACGCGGAAGTACCGTTTTGTAAGAAATCATTTAATAAAATTTGCCATATTGCCCCTTATTCCGTATGAGTGTATTTTTTGCAGAATTCCATATCTCCACACTAAATCATACGTCTTCTCAAGATCGAAAAATGTTGCCGTAGTATGGTTTCGGATGTTAAGAGAGACTTGAAATGCCGATACTAAGTATGAAATATTGTCTCTCGTCGAATACCCTTTACGAAATCCCGATTGGTATGTATCTAAAAGTTTATGTGTTTCTAAATATTTCATTAGCCTCTCGTTTACCATCCTTTCCAATATCTTTCCAATGCAGCTGGTTAACGATATTGGGCGGTAACTTGATGTGTGAAGAGGACATTTTTCTGATTTAAGTACAGGGATGATACTGGAAGTTTTCCAGTTTACGGTTGTATAGTAATAATAAATCTGTTAATGCTGTTTCAGGTAAATTTTGAATGATGGAATATGTAAATTGATCTATCACTGGAGAGGTTTCATTTCTTTTCTAAGGCGCGCAAGTTAGAGCATCCACACTGAACGCTTCGTTGAACTGACTTACATACTCCTCTGTGAAGTTTAATGGTGTCTATCTTACATTTAATTTTTTTCTGAATTCTGCACTGTAATTCTTTCAAAATAGTCAGCTACTGTTTGAAAATGTCTCTAATGCCCTTTTTCAGTTTTGAATAGCCTCTTTTAGCTGTGCATTCCACCAGGGAACTGGTGGCTTATGTACGTTCTTGTTGTTCTTAGGTATAGAACGCTGTACAGCCTCTATTATATTATACGTAAATTTTTCTGTTACGTTATTAATGTTTTGCTGCATGTCCACTTCCCTTACATTACCCTTACACTGATCCCAATTAGCTTTTTTTTAAACACTATTTTTCTGGTAGAGTCCATGTAGACCTGGTTCTTAGAGTTGTTAATAGCAGTGGAAAATGATCGCTCCCATGGAGATCAGCTATCCGAGCCCATTCAAATTTTCTAATTATTTGGAAAATGTCCGTGTTCGGTCGAACACAGACTTAAGTCAATCTCAGAGAAGGTATTTGGCCTTGAGTTAAAGTGGGTGGGTTTACCACTGTTAAAAATTGTTATTTCCTCCATGTCAAAAAAGATTCTAAGGTTTTTCTGCGATTATCGTGTTTCGTGAAACCATAAGGGACTATGTGCATTAAAGTCCCCTAAAAATAAAAATCGCTTAGGGAGCTGCGATATTAAATTTTATACGTCTGATGATTCCCACTTGTGATCAGGCAAATAAATATTACACATCATGATTTTAATTGGGTATTCAACAATAACCGCCGTGTCTTGTGTTTGTGTGTTTAGTTTAACCTGTTTGAATACCGAATTATTGTTAAGTAATATAGCTGCACCCCCTTTTGCTCTAATATCCTTGTGCATGTCCCTTCTAATAATCTTATAATTGCTTATCACTCACTTTAAAGTGGGTTGCTTGGAGAGCAATTGCAAGTGGATTTTATTCGGAAATTAAGAATCTTATTTTGTCCGAATTTTTTGAACAGCAATTACAGTTCCATTGCATTATGTGCTCCTTGATTAGGTTTATATAGATAATATTTAAATAAATATACTAATAAATAAATACTAAAAATAAAAACGGACGCTTAAACAGATCTAGACTGACAAACAAATATATCACAGAATCAATATCAATACACCATAGATTAGAATATCACAGAATCAGTATATCACAGACTAGAGGTTGAACTTACAGGGTCTACCCTTTGGCCATCCCTTCTTCTTTTTTTGCTTAAGCAAACCCAGTCTTTGTCCTTGTATGTTATCCTCGTCAATCGAGGACTTAATTGACGATACAGACGTTCTCTTTCGATTCTCGAAAAATTCCACCTGCATTTTTTCTGAAGTTACTTCGTCTTTTGGTATTTCTGCATCCTTTTCAGTATTTCAAGAGGATGTAATTTGAGGTACCCTCTCATAAGGGAAGCTAAATGTGTTTTTAAGATCTGATACGAGCATTGGAACTAAGGAGGTTGCCAGTTCTTTAACATTTATGTTTCCTGCTTTTGATGGAGATGCTACGATATTTGCGTGTGATTCTCTCGAAATATTTGCACATGCTTCTTTTTTGCCATCGAAATACGAGATGTTTTTTTTTACTTTTATTTCTTGGATTCTTTCTTCCTTTTTGTATTTTGGGCAGTCTCGTGACCTTGCCGATTGATTACTTTCACAATTTACGCAATGCAGAGGTTTCTCACACGGTTTACCTACATGCAGTTGTTTTCCACATACACAAGTCGGTTCTTTATCACATTTCACCGCTGAATGTCCAAATATCTGACATTTAAGGCAGTTTAGAGGCGCGGGTATGTACAGTCTTACGGGTATATAGCAATATATACTATATATTGCTAACTTTGGATATTGTTCCAGGTTATCACAACAAAAGTAAAGTACCAAGCTAGCAGTATTGATCACATTTCCATCTTTACGTGACGTAATCCTTCTAGCGTTGATTACTTTTTAGTTTGCTAAGTTTTCAAGGATCTCTTCAGTTGTGCAATTAAGGGGATCTCGACATATAATTACGCCTTTCACTATATTTAGTGTCTGATGTGACTCGACTATTACTGGAATACCTCCAAAAGTTTTGGAGTTTAGCAATACTTGCGACTGTTTTTTTTTGTTCTTGTATCTATTAATAATCCCACTTTCGTTTTTTTTTTACAGAAATTTAACATCCCCACTAAACTATATAGAGTTTTTGCAATAAAAACGGATTATCCTTTTCGAAATTACATTCCATCTTTTTAATGAGAAGAAACCGAGGAGTCACAATGCCCGACATCACCATCTCCATTAAATTATCTTTAATGGATTTTTTAGCTGCATCCACTCCAACATCCATGATTCTAGAGGTGGATTCCTCTAAGGCATTTTGATAACGCTGCCTACCGTCAGCACCTAGTTCAAAGGATATGTCCACATTTGAATTAATACAACTCATAGGATTCCCACGCGATGGGATGAAATATACGTCGACTACAGCAGTGCACCCATACCATAGTAAGGCTATGTGCTGTGGAGAGGCGCCTGTTTCGTTTCCCCACAGGTATTTCAAGGCTAGCGACAGGCTTCCCCCTGGCCACGCTTAAGTTTCCCTTCGCACAATCCCCTCGTCACCTAAAACTGCCAAACGGCCTTGGGATTGGGGAATTTTTTATATAGCTGTACGACGTTCCTTAGCCACGCAATGCTAGAGTCCCTGAAGTACAGTTCGCGGTTGCGGTATTAGAGCTCAGCCGCCCCCAGCTAGGACATCCCTGGCTAATCACACCCATAGACGGTTTTGGCGGCGCATGTACTGGGAAGAGTAGAATGAAAAAGGAAGAGGTCTCTCAGCTTTCGCTGGGAGTCTGAAGAGAACAATAGTTGGAGCGCGGGTGCTCCGACAGAAAAGAGTGAAACTAAGGGAAGCCACTCAAGACTAATACAAGGAAAGTGTACTTCCAGCTAGAGGGACGCAAGGTTGCCATCAGTGTCCTCGTTAGATACGAGTCCCCACGTGGACTGGTCCGCGACACCGTATTTTCTAGAGCTAACAGTAGCGATTTACCGCCACAAACTCATGTTCCGGTGTTGGTCGCGCATCACTTACGATCATTTGCAAGGTCATTCCCCTATCCTCCGCCTGGGGACACGCCTAGTAGGTAGTCCAATCCGTAGGTATTATTACTTTTTTTTTTGGCTTAACTACATGGTTATTGGCCATTTTCGATGTATCTTTATTTTCTTGGTTAACAGTATTTTATATTTTATCAAATAAGTTCGCTTTTAAAAACTGAAACAAATTATGTATTTTGTCATGGTTCATTTCAAAATCATTCTTTATCGCATTATTTACATTTAATTTCCTTCTATCGTCTATTAAATTATCACATCATTAAAATATGTATATTATGGTTAGTGATTTATCACACTTCATACATGTAGGTTGTTGCGTTTCGTTAAAATGTAACAATGTGTAGCATTTGTGTGTCCTATCCTCACTCTTGTTAGAACAATACCATGTTTTCTGGTCATTGGGGAATATGGTCGTTTGTTGTATACTGTAGGTGAGTGCAGTTTTGAAAATCTTTTTCCTTTTTTCCATTCTTGTTGCCAGTTATTCCACACTATTTTTTATTTCGTTTATCCCTTCATTTAAGGTTGGATTTAAATTCGCAAGTGCGCCCTGTAATGCAACATTCATTGATTCATGTACTCTAGTAGTTTCTTGTCGGTTTGGATTAAACATGACATTTTGAATGTATTGAGTAGGAGCGTCCTTTATCTTTTTGGCATATTTTAGCATGATCCATTTTCTTCTATAATTAAGATGTATATTATTTACATGGCTTGTTGGATAAGCACCAATTGCGTAACGTATACACCAATTTTGAAGTACATCTAATGCTTTCACACGCAACAGAATTTCTCTGTCCGATCCTCACTTTGAATGCGACAGGAATTTAAGGATATTTAGAGCTTTACGCGCTTTACAATACTATATTCAATATGTGCTTTCCACGTAAGGGTCTGGTCAAGTATTACACCCCAGAATTTATATTGTGATACACATTTTATCTGTTGTTGATTTAGAAATATGTTTGGGTGGTGGTAGGGACGTCTTAATTTGCAAAAATGGACACATACTGTCTTAGTTTGTGATATTTTAAACCTTACCCTCTCAGCTTCGTGTACGATATTATTAACAGCTAATTGTAGTGGAGCATTCTGTGATCTATCTCCTTCAGAAGATGCAAATATGACGAAATCGTCCACACACATGCATCTACCTATTGTGGGATGAATTGTCTTGGTTAGTTCATTAACAGATATTAAAAACAGGGTAACACTGATAAGTGACCCCTGAGGTATACCGATCTCTAACTAGTGTTTGACATAACGTTTCCAATTCATAAACAGAAATATCGTTCTGTAAGGAAACCTTTAATAAAAATTGCCCCTGATTCCATATGAATGCATCTTTTCGAGAATTTCACACCTCCATACTAAATCATGCGCTTTCTCGAGATCAAAGAACATTGCCGTTGTATGGTTTCGCACATTAAGGGAGTCTTGTATTGCTGATACTAAATATGAAATATTGTGTCTCGTCGAATATCCTTTGCGAAAACCCGATTGGTATCTATCTAAAGGTTCATGTGTTTCCAAATATTTCATAAGTCTCTCATTTACCATCCTTTCTACTGTTTCTCCAATACCGCACGTTAATGATATTTGGCGGTAGCTTGATGTACCTAGGGAATCTTTTCCTAATTTTAATATAGGGATGATAATAGATGTTTTCCAGTTGGATATATCCCTTCTCCCCATATACTGTTGTATAATAATAATAAATCTTTTCATATTGTTTCGGGTAAGTTTTTTTATCATGGCATATACAACTTTATCTAGCCCTGGAGAGGTTTCTTTAGTTTTCTCAGGTGCGGCAGTTAGTTCATCCATACTGAATGGTTCATTATACTAACTTACACATTCTTCTGCAAAGTTTAATGGTGTTTCTCTTACGTTTAAATTTCGTCTGAACTCTTCATTATAGTTCCCAGAACTGTTAATTTTTTGAAAATATTTAGCGAATTTTTCTGTTAGTAGACTTGGTTCTGTGATTACATTATATTGCCCTTTCAGTCTCATGGGATAACGGACACTGTTTTAATAGTATTCCGTACTTCGGAAATTGAGGTATTTATTGTTAGTTCTGAAGTCCACGATTTTTTTTTGCTTCCAATATTTTACGTCGTGCTATCACTCTACATTTTTTGTATTCAATTAAATTATCCATTACTGTTTTTTTTTAGGTGTTTAATGCTCTTTTGCGGTTCCAGATAGCTTCTTTTACCTCTGCACTCCACCAAGGTACTGGTGGTTTATTCACTTTCTTACTTTTGTGGGGTATCGAATGCTGTCAGCCTCTACTATATTGTGCGTTTTCACTTAGACTATTTATATCTTGTTGCATATCCACTTTCTTTATGCTAGCTTTATACTGATTCCAATTAGCTCTGTTTAAACACCATTTATTGGCTAGGGTCCATGTAGATTTCGTTACTAGTGTGGTTAAAAGCAACGGAAAATGGTCGCTCCCATGGAGGTCCGATATTGGAGCCCATTCAAATTTTCCAATTAGTTCAGGCGAACACATACTTAGATCAATCGCAGAAAAGGTATTTGCCCTTGAGTTAAAATAGGTGGGTATATTGCCATTTCCTCCAAGTCAAGCAAATATTCTAAGGGTTTTCCGCAATTGTCATGTTTCGTGGAACCCCATAAGGGGCTATGTGCGTTCAAGTCCCCTAAAAGCAAGAAGGACTTAGGGAGCTGCGATAGTAAGTTTTGAATGTCTGTTAGTTCCCATATCTGATCAGGTAAGTAGTTAAACACAGTATTCGAAGACCAACTACAGAAAAGATCCTGTGAGGTATAGTCTATTAATATTATTTATTTTTTTTGCTTGCAGCATTATTAATATTTCTAATTGGTTTTCGTGGAAATTCAAAAGTACTTTCATGTATATCAGGTATATTGTATGTTACCCTTTCTCGTTGATGAGCAGAGCAGTCTAGCAATAAATGTAAGTCTTTGGTTCCTACAATGTTGGCACCGTGGTTGCCGGCTCCCTGTTAGCATAAAACTGTTTGTTACATTAGAGTACCCTAACCTGATCCTTGTTAGCACCACTTTTTTTGTACGTGTTAAAGTCGTTGGGTAGGTATAAGTGGTTATGCCCGTTTTAACCTCTTTTAATTTGGAATCTGTTTCATTCTATTGTTGTTGCCATTTGTCATTTATTTGTTGGTTAATGTAATGTTTCATGTCTGTTCTTGTTATAGGAATGTCCTCCGAATCTACCTGTGCAGCCTTTCGAGCGGCCAAATCTGATTTTTCATTTCCGGCAATTTTTACATGTCCTAGAACCCATAGGAAAGTTACGTTTTTGTGTTGTTCATCTAACCACCAAAGGGATTCTAATTTGTTTACTACCAGCGAGTTATCCGTGTTTTTGTTTTGTAGCATTAGTAATGCGGGTAGTGAATCACTAACGATTATATATTTTGTGTTGGCATTTATGTCAATGTATTTTAATGCCTGCCATATTGCATACAGCTCTGCTGTTAATACACTTGCTGATTTAGGCAAACTCCAGGAATATTCATTTCCAATACAGAAGAAAGAACTTCCCACTCCTTATTTTGTTCTGGATCCGTCGGTATAAATTACGCTTGCATTTTGGTAAAAGTGAAGGATTTCGTTGAACAGTCTAAGATAAACTGATTTATTTGTTTCAGATTTTCTCTGTGTTGCCAGTTCGAAATGAATTTTGGGTGGTAGTTTGGTCCTAGGAGGGGTAGTGAGGTAGTGTGTATGGTAGGTATAGCAGTATCTAATAGTTTGCTCAAGTCCATGTACCTTTTACAGGATGAATTAGTAATTGTCGGCCGATGCTGAAAAATATCGCTTGAGGTAAACATATTTAGGTGGGTACTTTGTGATAAGACGTTAACGCCATAGTTTAGCAATAGTTGTTCTCTCCTTAGGTCTAAAGGAAGAGTTCCGGTTTCACAATTCAAGGACGAGTAGGGGCTAATGCGGTATGTTCCTAGTGCTAGTCTTAAACTTATCCCTTGTATGGAATCCAGATGCGGTAAAACCGACTTGCGCCGAACCATACGCTATCGCACCATAATCTAGTTTAGGTAACACTATCGTTTTGTATAATTTTAATAAAATCTTATAGTTCATTCCCCAAGTTATGTTTGATACAGATTTTATTATATTACTAAATGTTTTACAGCTTACAGTTAAATATTGTACGCGCTGTTTCCAGTTTAGCTTCTCATCGAAAGTCACCCCTAAAAATTTATATGTAGGAACACATTCAATTGGGCTTCCATACATTGTAAAGGTTGGGTCTTCATGTGCTGATCTCAGCCGACAGAAATGTAAGAATTTTGTTTTTTGTGGTGAAAAGGTAAAGCCCAGTTGTGATGCTTTCCATGTAATCTTATTGACTGTGTTCTAAAGTACATGCTGAATTTCTGTCATTGAAGTGTCTGAGATGAAAACCGATAAATCATCTACATATAAGGTGTTATGTACTTTGTCGTCTATCACTGATGTTAAATTGTTATTAGCAACTAGAAATAGTATCACACTTAAGGTGGATACTTGTGGTAAACCATTCTCTTGAGTGTCATATTCGGAGTACACATCGTCAACACGCACTTTAAACTGGCGATTTTTAAGGAAGTTGTCTACAAGGATTGGTAACTCTCCTTTTAAACCCCAATCATGTAATGTTTTTAATATCCCGTATCGCCAGACGGTATCAAAAGCTTTCTGAATGCCAAAGAAAATTACCACCAGGTGTTTTCTTTCTGCAAAACTATTTTGAATGTTGGTTTCTAGGTAGCATATTTGGTCTATTGCAGACTTGTTCTTTCTGAATCCAGATTGAACGCTGTCCAATGAGTTATTGCTTTCTAGATATCACATAAGGCGTTTACTACGACAATTTTGCCCATACAATTTGGAGATAGGCCTGCAGTTGCTAGGGTTCTTTTTGTCTTTTCCTTCTTTTGGGATAGGTATAACTATGGCTTCTCTCAATTGCTGTGGAAAAGCTTTGTGTTTCTATATTTTATTTTTAATATCTAGAAACTTCTGCTTTTGTTTGGCGGAAAGGTTTTTAATAAAGTCATATGGAATTACGTCTGGTCTTGGACTAATACCTTTTCCTGTTTTTAGCGTTTCGTTAAATTCTTTCATTGTAAATGGTAAGTTGTAATTTAGTACATGAGACGTATCGAAATTTAATGGTTGTTCTTGTACTGCCTTTAGGTCTTGAAATTCTATGTTGTAATTGTTTGTTAGGTTAATACTTTCAAAATAAGTAGCAAAGCATTCGGCAATATTATTTGACCCAATCACGTCATTTCCGTTTGACTGTAAGATGATTGACGAGTGTGTGAAGCGTTTACATAGAACTGTTGTGATTTTAGACCACTTCTCAGAAGTCGTTGTTTGGGTTGGGTATTGTTGTTATGTACTTGTGCCACGTTTACTTTTTTCTTTGTATGATTGTTCTCCTCGCCTTAGCTCGCAATTTTTTTAATTCGATCAGTATATCACGTTTGTACTGATTAGGTTTTTTCTGGTTGGACAGTAACAGACATACATTGGACATCACATTTGTATTATAAAATATTAAATATTGTTGAGAACATTAAAATAAAATATCACAGTTTTGGTTTGTGAAAATATTAATATAAAATATCACAGTTTTGACTAGATACGTTGTTAGTTTAGTCAAGATAACGTCGAATCTTTTTGTTTTGTGAACGGTTTTCTGGGTTTCCCTTAGGCCATCCTTTCTTTTTCTTTGTCTTGCTCGAGCTTACCGAGGAGGCTTGACTTGTATCAGAGTCTAACCGTGCCGCATTTTCATTGTGAGCTTGCCGTTTCCTTTTTTCAGAGGCGGTGAAGCTCTGGGGTGGACCCAATTGTAGGGCTAGATGTTGGAGTGGGTCCTCCCCAACACCTCGCTAATTGTAGTGTTCAAAATGTTGTAAAGGAAGTTTTGCCAAGCTTTATGAAAGGAATGGAAGGTGAAATACTACTTTCCGTATTTAACCTTCCATAAGGCTTGGCAAAACTTCCTTTACAACATTTTGAACACTACTTGTTGTGTTCTGCGTGATTTGCGCATAAGTGTTGGGAGTACTATTTGTTCGTACCTTTTTTATTGCTTCTAGATAGCCTATATTATCAAGTGTCATAATCTTCCGAACATTCGCTTTTTCGGTATACTTTGGGCATTGTTTTGAGTTTGAATTATGAGCATTATTGCAATTAACGCATTTATTGTTGGAACAATCTCTGTCGTAACCGCATTTACAAACTGCTTTGTTGTCGCATTTTATGGCAGTATCCCCTATTCTGTGGCAATTAAAACACCTTGTAGGCATAGGGATGTACTGTCTTACTTCTAACGAGTAAAATGCTGCTTTTTCTTTTGGGGGACCGTAGGTTTGTTAAATGTTAAAATATGACTGAGAATTTCAGTTTTTTCTTTTCCCCTTTGCTGTGTTATTCTTTTTACAGCAATAACACCTTCACCTGATAGACCTTCTAATATCTCTTCCACGGTACAGTTGAGAAAGTCTCTACAACACACAACACCTCTGGAGAAATTTAAAAGGTTACGTGGTTTTATTGTAACGTCATCCGCACCAATTCTACTTATTTTCTACATTCGTTAGGCTTGTGCTTCGGATACAGTTTCTATTAAAAGCTGCGTTTTCATCTATCTTATCGTTTTCAAATTTCCTATCAAACCATTTAATTTGTTATTTATAGTAAAATGATTATCCTTTGCAAAGGATCCGTTTACTTTTTCAATTACCCAGAACCGAGGAACACATTCCGCCTTTTCAGGGCTCAATGAAAAGTTTTGTTTTCCGGTAGTTCTAATGAGGCCACTACCTTCTTCCATAAGGGAATGTAACCTTGTTGCGCCTAGATGAGTGGAATCGGTATGGTTGGTTGCAGGTTTTTCAGTTGGACCAGCACCAACGCCTGTGTTTTGAGGCGTGGACACCTCTGTAAGGGGGGTTTTATTTAAAACACTCATGTAAATCCAACGAGTAGGGAACACCTATACGTCCACTATGGCAGTGGTCCCATACCACAGCAAGACTTAACTGATTGCAACTAGAGTCAGCCAGGTATCTAGAGGGCTCCGTTAATGACTAACTTCGCACAGTCATACATCTCTTGGCACGGATCGCATTACACCGTAGATTTCGGATTTGTTAATGAAGTTTACTCTCCAAACAGTAAACAGTAAAACAAGACATAGACAACAGACATGGTGACAATGAACACTAACGACCTGAGATCTCCTAGCTTCACCACTGCTGGCAACAGTGGCTACTGAGCCCCCCAGGTTAAGGTGGATCTCAGTCTGGAGGGGATTATTATTATTATTATTATTGTTATTATTATTAATTATTATTATTACTATTATTATTATTATTAAGATGATTTCATTTCCACCCCACTTTGTAGGTTGGAAGGTCGTGTGTTGTTCGACACCAGATATTTACACATTTTAAATAGTGTATGACGTGTTTTGCTTAGAAAATAATTAAATATATTATGTAAATTTGTTCATGAAAAATTTAATAGAAATGTGAAGTAATTGATGTAGTAATTACTTTAAAAAGTAATTTGATATAATTATGGAATGGATACGCCACAAATAATTTAGTTACAATTACTACGTTTAATTATGGATTTAAATAAGATTAGTAGGTATTCTTACAATTGCTTGCATCCTTGAATTTAATTAAGTTTAGACCTATTTTCGCCTGGATTTTATTGAAACTTTCTCGTACCATTACTCATTTTCTATAATTGAAAATTTTGTAGTAAAGTACAATTACGATTTGACGTTAAATGTAATATCTTTTTTCACATTATACTTGTATGTATAACAAATATTGAGAATGATTTTATATTACATTTCCTTGTATCAGGATAAAATGAGATTTTCTATATTAAAATTTGATACAAGTTAAATCCATGCAATTTTCTAAACACCAGCTTTGCAAAAAGAAATCGCCTGCGTACTACAATTAGTCTATTAATTCACAAGACGCGGTTGGACATTGACTGAACAGAATCAAAGTCACTAACAACAATGTTTTGAAGTGTACCTTGATTTGTAATTTAAAATAAAAACGTGATTGATTATTATTGTATATATTAATTATTTATTTACTAAAGTTCTTTGGGAAATGGTTTGAGTTTGACGAGTTTCAAGCAACAAGTATGCAATAAAACGAAATTAAACCGCAACCATTGAGACATTTACCATTTTAACGAAAACTTACTTCATTTTAAATTATTATAAGTTTTTGTATTTTAATTACTTCATTTTAGTTTACGAATCTCATGTCACTAAAATTCTGCTTTCGTGAAATTCGTATGGTTCTCGAAACTGCCTTACTCACTTAATCAGATCTCCTGTATAAGCAACCTGAGTTCAAACGGCATTCGAACATTTTAGTTATGTTAAACATTACGTTAAATCTGGAAATATTTTTGGACGCCACTCTATCTAAAATCGGGTGAAAGTACGCCAACAAAGGAAGCTGCACTAGTACAAAACAAAACAAATGTACTCACACACACACAGACGCGCGCACACATACAACGCAGACGCAGTTGCAAACGCCGGCGTAGGCGCAGGCTAAGACGAAAACGCAAACGCAGGGGAAAAGTAGACGCAGATGCAGGCGCAGGTAAAGAAGCACATACAGACGCAGAAGCAGACACAGTCAAAGACCCAGTCGCAGACCCAGACGCTTAGACAGCCACATACACAGACACAAAAAACATGAACATTTCTTATAGCAATTGTAATGCAAGTGATATAGGTACCTACAGACACGGACACGGACAAGGACACGGACACGGACACGGACACGGACACGGACACGGACACGGACACGGACACGGATACGGACACGGACACGGACACGGACACGGACACGGACACGGACACGGACACGGACACGGACACGGACACGGACACGGACACGGACACGGACACGGACACGGACACGGATACGGCCACGGACACGGACACGGACACGGACACGGACACGGACACGGACACGGATACGGACACGGACACAGACACGGACAAGGACACGGACACGGACACGGACACGGACACGGACACGGACACGGACACGGACACGGACACGGCCACGCACACGGACACGGGCACGGACACGGACACGGACACGGACACGGACACTTACACGGATACGGACACGGACACGGACACGGACACGGACACGGGCACGGACACGGACACGGACAAGGACACGGACACGGACACGGACACGGACACGGACACGGACACGGAAACGGACACGGACACAGACACGCACACGGGCACGGACACGGGCACGGGCACGGACACGGACACTTACACGGACACGGACACGGACACGGACACGGACATGGACACGGACACAGACACAGACACAGACACAGACACAGACACAGACACAGACACAGACACAGACACAGACACAGACACAGACATAGACACAGACACAGACACCACAGACACAGATATAAACACAGACACAGACACAGACACAGACACAGACACAGACACAGACGCAGACACAGACACAGACACAGACACAGACACAGACACAGACACAGACACAGACACAGACACACACAGACACTGACATAGATACAGATACAGACACAGGCACAGACGTAGGCACGGACACGGGCACGGGCACGGACACGGACACGGACACGGACACGGACACGGACACGGACACGGACACGGACACGCACGCAGACACAGACACAGACACAGACACAGACACAGACACAGACACAGACACAGACACAGACACAGACACAGACACAGACACAGACACAGACACAGACACAGACTCATACACAGACACAGATACAAACACAGACACAGACGCAGGCGCAAATACAGACAGAGATACAGACAAAGAAAAAGTGATGAAACCTCCACATCTCCGCTTAGACAGCCACATACACAGACACAAAAAACATGAACATTTCTTATAGCAATTGTAATGCAAGTGATATAGGTACCTACAGACACGGACACGGACAAGGACACGGACACGGACACGGACACGGACACGGACACGGACACGGACACGGACACGGACACGGACACGGACACGGACACGGACACGGACACGGACACGGACACGGACACGGACACGGACACGGACACGGACACGGACACGGATACGGCCACGGACACGGACACGGACACGGACACGGACACGGACACGGACACGGATACGGACACGGACACAGACACGGACAAGGACACGGACACGGACACGGAAACGGACACGGACACGGACACGGACACGGAAACGGACACGGACACGGACACGGCCACGCACACGGACACGGGCACGGACACGGACACGGACACTTACACGGATACGGACACGGACACGGACACGGACACGGGCACGGACACGGACACGGACACGGACACGGACACGGACACGGACACGGACACGGACACGGACACGAAACGGACACGGACACAGACACGCACACGGGCACGGACAAGGGCACGGGCACGGACACGGACACTTACACGGACACGGACACGGACACGGACACGGACATGGACACGGACACAGACACAGACACAGACACAGACACAGACACAGACACAGACACAGACACAGACACAGACACAGACACAGACACAGACACAGACATAGACACAGACACAGACACCACAGACACAGATATAAACACAGACACAGACACAGACACAGACACAGACACAGACGCACAGACACAGACACAGACACAGACACAGACACAGACACAGACACAGACACAGACACAGACACACACAGACACTGACATAGATACAGATACAGACACAGGCACAGACGTAGGCACGGACACGGGCACGGGCACGGACACGGACACGGACACGGACACGGACACGGACACGGACACGGACACGGACACGCACGCAGACACAGACACAGACACAGACACAGACACAGACACAGACACAGACACAGACACAGACACAGACACAGACACAGACACAGACACAGACACAGACACAGACACAGACACAGACTCATACACAGACACAGACACAGATACAAACACAGACACAGACGCAGGCGCAAATACAGACAGAGATACAGACAAAGAAAAAGTGATGAAACCTCCACATCTCCGACCATGATGAAGGTTCGAGAGGCCCCCAATTGAGTTGTTATAAATTAGGTCTATTTTCACCCAGTTTCTTTTGGCACCATACTTTACATTCCGTTACACCTGAAAAATGTTGTATAATCACAAATTCTGTTTAAGTCTGAGTTAATTCATGTGGATTAAAACCATGAATTCAGCCCTTATTCACTCATATTACACAAACTCTGTAAGGTATCATTTCACACTCATAAGAACAGGTAGCAGGACTTTTTTTGGATTTGCAATTAGTGCACCGCTCATGGGGTATTAATTTGTATTCTGCTTGCTCGCGTAGTTACTAAACACTATTATCTTATAAATATGTATTATTGTTTTAGATTGGTACGTGCCCTGCATTAACGTTGGGAACTTTACAAATGAAAGGGATCCAGCTCGACCGGTGAAATTTAGTGGATCTCTATTTCTAAAGTAGTTTGAAATTTCTTTAGCTGATAAGGTTACTTAATTCAACCACATAATGTGTATTGATGATTTTAGTATTAATTACTTAGATTATTGTGACTATCTGCGTATGAACCTGTATTCGATACTAAATTCATTAAATCTTAAACAGGTAATAACGGAACCGACCGGGGTTACTGCATTCAGTGCTACTCTTTTAGATCTTATAATTGTCGGAAATGATTGTGATGACTTGAGCACCGAGTTTGTAGGTATGCACACAGTAAGAGACCATGGCTTAGTTCCTTGTCGAGTGAATCTAGTTTAACACTAGTCCAGTTCTGCATAAAACTTACCGTAACTTCAAGCACTTTGTTTTAATTTATTTGAAATTTATTAAATATTGTTGATTGGAATACCAATTACAATTTACCATGGATACATAATAAGGTATGGTTTCTTAGTATAAATATTATAAAATTATTACGTATTCCATTCAAAATATCAACATTTGAGGTGCGTTCATTCAAAAGTAGATATATCCTCCAGAATAAGAAAATGAGTTACACAAAATTTCCGACTGCGAATCTTGATTGGAATTCAAATCTGATATCAGAATCAAGCTAAATCACTCACATCCCGGTTTACCATAGGTATCAAAATATCCTGTTCACTCAAATACAGACATATCCTTCTATAATGTAAATCATTCAGAAATATAAAAGTCTAACAAAATCAGCCATGTCCAATAACTCACTGCACCAGTTTCGTTCAAAGTCATATCCGTCTAGTCACACAATATGATAAATCAGTTTTCTACGTAATGTAATTCGGCATTCCGGCAAAAGCTGGCGCTTGAAGTAGCAAATGAACCAGTAATTCGTTACTGAAGCAATTTTTTTTTCTCACGTGGCATTTCGTGGTTTTTCCATTTGCAGTTTTGTGTTCAGAAGTGACTTTCGTTGAGTGTATCTGTATTATTTCAACTTATTTGTATTGTTTATATTTGCTTAAATTGAGATGGAAGGCATGGAAGTTCCGGTAACCAAAACTATTTGACGCTAATTTTGAATTTTTAAGAATAGGTAAGCATTGTTCAAGAGATAGGTTAGGTTATAGTAAGCACTGGAGCGATTTTATTATATCTGTTAGCTCAATTTCGAATTAGTGATTTTTTGGTAGATAAAAATACTTTACTTAAGTGCGGTTTTTGTAAACCATACGGCTTTGAATATTTCAATTTTATTTTCAAATGAAAATTTTCCTCATTAAGTACAGTTTTACTTACCTCTGATAGTGAATGACCATTCAATAAAGTTACAAATTTACTTTTAAGTTTACAGTTTACTATAAATTACAAACTTAGTAAAATATAATACAAAAAGGAAAAAGTGCGTTACAGTGAACAAAAAGTACTAAAATACTACGTACAATTTCAGTCTTAAATATTTGTCATACAAGGCTTATTATTTAAATAAAACATCAAATATTACAATGCTTTTAAAATGATAATTATATTATCGAGAGCCACACACTGTTACTCTAATGTTACACAAAGTTATTACTTTTGTTACAATTTAATCACTGTCACCTTCCGAACTTTCATTAAAGCTGCTCTCATCGTTAGAACCAAGGGAAATTATTAATAGTTCTATTACACTATCCAGTATTCCATCTAACCTGCACATTTTTTCTTCTTCTTTAATCACATGGTCAACACACTTTTGCCAATACGTAGAAGTAACACTTTCAACTGCTTGTAGAAAAAGTTGCTTAACATCTCGTATTTTAAAACCTTTATTTTTAGGTGCCACTTCATTGCATCTATCAGTGCAACTGTAGTTAAAATTGTCAATTTAGAAATTTCCCTAGCGTAAACAAGGCTACATGTGAGCCAATTGAAAGTAACCTTTTTTGCGGGAATTATTTGAAACGCTCCTCTTAGTTAAAAAATTAATTATATTTAATCTTGTTAACAGATTATAATTTTCATTTTTTTTAGGTATGCAAATCCTCTAAATCTAAAGGATTTTAAGAGACCATGTGAACATGACAGCAAGTCTTATCGGTGTAGAATGGTTTCATTGAAAGAGTCGAAGTTTCCAGAAGTAAATTTTATGCCATCCAAGAAATGTTTGCAAGAGCAAAAATTATACCAGTATGTTTCGGTATGTCTTGTAGTTAGGCGACGTGGGAACGATGATTTGCCAGAGTCTTCAAAAAAAAAACAAAAGGGTTCCATTCATATTATTATTTCCGAACTAACATTCATGGAACTGTCCCAGTTTGTCGCAGTTTCATTATTACAGCTTTAAGTATAGCAAAAAATAGACTTAATCGTGTGTCTCATACAATTAATACAGGACATGTGCAAACAGAGAAAAGGGGTGGTGATCATGTGTCTAAGAAATCAATTGAAAAAAGAGAAAAAGTAAAAGAGTTCACAAGCAGGTTGCCAGCTGTCGAAAGCCACCACAGCCGATCTAAATCTTTCTAGTGAGCTGTCAGTGCAAAAGTTGCACTGCAGATATAATGAGATTTGTTCAGAAAGCAACGAAGTAAGTTTATCAATGTTTAAAAGAGTATTTTATAATAATTTCAACATTGGGTTCAAATTTCTTGCCTCAGACGTTTGTGGCACGTGTCTCAATTTGAAAGATGCTCTCAAATTGGAAAACCAGGACAACAAAACTCAACTAATGACTGAGATTCGCTTGCATAAGGTTCGAGCTAAAGCTTTTTACAAGCTAGCCCAGGAAAAACCAGCTAACACGGTGAGCTTCTGCTTCGACCTACAAGAAGTCCATCCTCTTCCAAAAACACCCATCCAGGATGCTTTCTACAAGCGTCAACTCAGTTTTTATGCATTTTGCTGTGTTGACATGGAATCCAGGCATCCAACCTTTTACACTTGATGTGAAACCCAGGCAAATAGAGGGTCGGCGGAAGTTGGCTCGGCGTTAATAAATTATCTGCATTTACTCGATTTAGATGGCATTGAAGCAGTCACAATGTTCTGACGGTTGTGGAGGCCAAAATAAAAATGCATGCAATTGAATATTGGCTGAGAAAGCTGGCTTCCTACCGTACTTTCGTATACGTGGTCATAGTTTTTTACCTGCCGCTCGAGTTTTTGGACGTGTCGAAAGGCTATTGAAAAAAAGACCATCATTATTCAAATTGAGGAATATGATGAAGTGTATTCTCGAGTTGGTGAAGTTCAATCTTTGGAAGCAAGACATATCCTTTTCAAGTTTTGAACAGACACAGACATATCCGCATAGTTCAAGCAAAGTTAGACATATCCAAATATCTAAATAAAAAAAAATAAACAAAGAAATTAAAATTTTTAAAATAAAGAAAAACTGCATGCCTTGTAGCGCCCAAAAAATTGGTTGTATTTAGCTGAAATGTTGTGGATAATTAATCCTAACCATCGTTAGCAATAATACCAAATTTCAGCTTAAAATAATTAAAAGTGTAGAAATGGCAAAATTTTAATATTTAATTTGGTAGAAAGAATTAATCGAATCATTTGTTTTTTGATGACTATGGACCCATAGTAAAAGTCACCAGTGGACAAATGAACATCATTTTTCTTTGGAGAACTTTTGCCTTTTTGGTGCAATTTCCAGTAGCCGAATTAATCTGTAATATTGTAATGAAAAAAACTATTGATGTTTATGTGTGTAATACGTTTGACTAACAAAATTTATCAAAAACCACCGCAAGTTCTCAAAGTGCCCACCTCCTTGAGAAGGCAAATCTGACACCTTCTTGCAACTGAGTTGGTTGCAGCCCTGAAACTTCTGGTTTAACTTGGATATCCCCCGCTGCAGCCACTATACTGGCAACCGGTTCTTGTTCGCTTGCAATCTCAGTCCCGTCATAGACCAGACTCTTTATGTGGCCCTAGAGCCCAGTGGCGTCAGGTAAGGAGAACGTAGTGGCCATTGGACTGGCCACCTCTTCCAATCCACCTAACAAATTGAAATGTATCACCTTATTAATTGTCAATTCGTTTCCAAAAATCGATTTAAAACTAAATTTTCTTGAGTTGCTCACCAAAACCATATTTCAGTATTATTTTTTTTTATTTTATTATTCTGGATTCCTAACAAGAGGGCACAATTTTAATGTCAAAATAATGAATTGTAAACAGATCAATCCTGACCTACTACCAGTTATACTATGGATAGGCAAAAGAGTTAAAATTACAGTGTTTTTACGTCTTTAATGGTTAATATTCCGATTATTATCCACTTTATGGGTACTTAACAAGAGTACATATTTTACGTACAAGACATTGGAAAATATTAATTTATAGTTGAAATTGATATTTGGTCAGTGGCGTAATATTTATGAGGGGTGAAGGGGTATATCACTTATGTTGTACCCCACTCGCAAAAGCGATTTATATTGTTCTACGGTTGGGTGCGCCTTAGGCCAGTAAAACTTTCTATTAAATTTAACACAATAATGCAGGGTATTAAAAAAGTTAGAGCCATTAACAATTTAATAATTTTCAACTTTAACACCCTGTAACTTCTTAATTATCAACATTTTATTAAGGTCATATTTGGAAAATCGTCATAATTTTAGGTCAGAATTTGCTATGGTTCTATGCACTATTAATTATGGGACAGCCTTATATATATATATATATATATATATATATATATATATATATATATATATATATTTTGAGATGTTTAGAAAGAGGTAATAGAAGTATCGGACAGCTTGCATGACATTTGGGTCATAAAAGGGGTAATTTCTGGCTCGAGACAAGTGCGAGACACAATTTTACATAAATATGGTTCACGATGTGTTTAAAATAAATTTATTTGGTATAAATTGATCTGAATATCATTTGCTAAGTTTGGTTTCATCATAAAAGCAATTTGTTGCTACCAAAATTGTCAAAGATGTTAAATATCACCATTTTCGTAGAGTCATTTTAGTAGTGCAATTTTTACAATAAAATTCAATTTTTCAAAGTTAATTTGGCAAGTAGACATTTCACAGGTGTTTAAACATGGACTATGTAGTTAGGATTATGTTAGGGATAAGGTATGTTTAGTTTTTAAAAGCAGGAAATACAAAAATTTTGTTAAAAGGGTTATAATATGGATAGTATAGACAATTTTCGCACACATTTTTGTTAGTGAATTAGTGACAAAACTTATAATAAATGATTCACAAGAAGAAAGACATTTAGAACATTTTGGCATACAAACATTTATAGTGCCGTACAATTTATAGTGTAAAAATCCCAAAACAGTGTTAGACGATGAGACATTTTCAATGCAAGACTAAATAACATTATGCATTGCAAATAAGTAGTGTGAACAATAAAGACAAGTTGTACAAACCTTAAACATAACATTTAAAGTGCTAAAAACATATTTTAATATGAATTTATTTCATATTTAAAATTTAAGTATGGTTACGTTGTAAATTTTAGATTTTTCACATAATTTTATACTTTTTCCATATTATTAGATTTAGTTTTTGCTCTTAAAGCAAATAATAGATGTTCTTTCACAATATAAATAAGTTTTTATAAGGATACAGCGTTTTATCCGCAAAATTTTGCTAAATCTAAGTTGATTTCTAGACAAATTTACAAAAACTTAAAATTTTCATTAAAGTAAATGTTTCGAATTTAAAAAGATATGTTTTCTTATGTAAATTGTCCTCAGAATTCCATTTTCGCAAGTAATTTTAGTGTAGCTTGTAAGTGTGTATAGTTAGTAGCTTATTTTGATTAGATTAAGTTGTTTCGTTTATTAGTGGTAGGATTTATTGCTTATTCGGTGTCCTTTTATTCGAAATTTCACATAGTTTTCATTTCTGTTTTAAATTTCATTTCCGACCATGTATAAGAAAGTTACGGCCAAAATTCCATTTTGTACAATTCTTAATTTTGATTAGCCAATCACATTCATTGTAAATTTTGCAATATGGCTGTAAAAAATTGAAATTTCTGTAGCAACCAGAAACCTATAAAAGCAAGAGCTCAGGAAGTCACGCTCTCTCCAGTTTTTGTTCAAAAGTGAAAAGATTAAAACAGTGTTGCTAATTTAGTGTTTACTTAACCTAATTTATTTTCATCGAGAAAGTTTACGGTACGAATAATTTCGAGAGCACTTGTTTTTATAACTTCGGTTAAAATTAAATAGTTCGGTCACCGATACCTGTCGTTGTTAATAAATTATTGCTGTACGATTAATTGATGTCACGATTTTGTGTTAAATTTGTTTTCATGTTTTCCGAGTTAAAATAATACTGATTTACCAAATTAAATTCCATTTTATTTGGTGAAAAATTGTTTTATTTATCCGGACAATTCCTCTTAAATAAATATTATATTTTCGGTAACTAAAATAAAATTGTGTTAACAAAAATCTTGCATACTAATAATACATTTTAAACGAAATCAGTCATAAAGATTTAAAACCATTTTAATAAAAGTTACCATTGTAAATAAGTGTTTGGAGGTTGCCGTTTTTGAAGGAAAACATCTTGAAGATTGGAGGTTGGTGTCTTCGAGAACCGAGATAGCAGTTGGATATTAGTAACAACAACATCCGAGTGAACATTGCCTGCCTCCAGCTGAAGTTTGAAGACATCCTTCAATCGACAGGAAGGATTGTATCTGTGAGTTTTAAAATTTTTATAACCCTGTTATTGGTATTTCCTGCAATCTATATTTGTTATATGTTATTAATTAAGAATTTTCAATTATTTACCTGTGTAAACACCTGTGAAGCAAATCATTTCCTTTTCTTTTCTAAATTTTCATTTTGATGCAAACACTTAAGTTTCTTAATTATTTGACATTTTTGACAGTTTTAATTATTTTACACTTAAAGTCAGTAACGCATGCGTTAGAAAGCAAAACTTATTCAGACCAAATTTTATACGTCAAATTCAATTAAGTATAGGATATTTCCTATACAAAAATATATTATCTTCAACTAAATCCTAGAACCCTATCCCAATTGAGATTAATCATAATCTAATAATAAAGCCCATATTGATATTATTAAACTATTATACATTACAATTTATTGGCACCGCAACGTGTGGGCACGATTTAGTTTGAAGTTTTTGGATATAAAAGCACAAAAAAATTTTATAGGTATTTAGTTTTTTTTTCATTTTTCGTTCATTGTTATTTGTTATTAGTTATTGTTTATTGTTTATTGTGTTCATTAGTGTTACGATTTTTATAAAAAAGGGCAAATTTAGTTAGTACATTTAGTTAATGCAAGATCGTAGGGTAACTAGATCAGGAAAAGTTTACGGACCTAAAGATATTGAGGTAAAAGAGAAAAAACAGGATCTAGTTACAAAGATGGAGGATATTGAAAAGGATGTTGAAACACAACAAGAAGGGGGAAGTCCAGTTAGAGAAAGCAAAACCTTAGACGTGGACATGATAATCGCCATGCTAATGAAAGCGGAAGAAAGTAGAAAGGAAGACATGATGAAAGCGGAAGAGAGTAGAAAGGAAGACATGATGAAAGCGGAAGAAAATAGGAAGCAAGACATGATAAAAGCCGAGGAAAATATTGATAGAAAATTCAACAAGCTTGAAGAAAATAGGAAAGAAGCAGAGGAAGAAAGGAAGGAGGATATGAGACGGCTACAAGAAAGTATCGATAGACAACTGAGTAAGTGGGAGAATGATAAAGAGAAGTTAGTACATAAAATGGAGAAAACGAAGGAAGAATTAAGCAATAGCATGCACCGAGAAAATGATAAGTTATGGGGAACGATTATCGACAATAAGGAGGAGGCAGATGACAAGATCGGCAAGTTGGATAAAACATTAGAACTGAAACCCGTCTAAGAGAAGAGGTTTCTAACGAAATAAACGATAAAGTAGGAAGGATACAAGACATCCACGAACAAATATGTTTCCAGGTGGATAAGAATAAGGATGAGAACAAGAAACAGATAGGGGAAATTTGCAATAAACTAAGAATACACGATCATGACCTAGAAGAGCTGAAAGAACGTGAAACACCTCGAAATTTTCAAATCGGCTGGGAAAATTGCATGTGGAATCAAGAGATGCCATATAAATTTGAAGGAAAGAAGCAAGAATCGCCAATGCTATTTTTGAAAAATATAGAAGAATATTTTAATGACATTAAGGACAATAAACAAAGAATGCGTTTGGTGAGAAAGATGCTTAAAGGAATGCCGAACTATGGTACAATTTAGTACAAGAGCAATGTACCGATTATAAGCACTTCAAGGAATTATTTACCAAACAATATTGGAGTGATGTCCAACAAAATGTAATAAGGGAAGAATTTTCAAGGGCGAAGTATGACAAAAACTATGGCACTTCGAGGGAGATTTATGTAATGAAGAAATACCAAATAGCAAGATACTTCACACCACCGATGAATGAACAAGAAATAGTTCAATATTTAGCAAGGCAACTGGAGAATAATGTGGCAGAAAACATTATTCTGCAAAATATAGATAATATAACATCACTACTGCAATTTTTAAGAAGATACGATGCATACGAACAGCATCAGAACAGTTACGAAAGAGAATTTAACCCTAGGAATTATGGAAATGACAGAAGGGAATATAATTACAGGCACGAAAGAGAGGACAATAGGAGAGATTATCAAAATCAATATCATCGTGCTGATAATCGTAGAGAGTATTTCCAAAATGGCAACAATAGAGAAAGCAATTATAGATCGGGAAGAGAGAGGAACAACTTCCAACAAAGACGAGGAGGATATAATAATGGCTACGATAGGAATAGATTTAATTACAACAATCAAGCCAAGGATAATGAACGGGAGCATCAGAATAATAGAGAGAATGAAGGAAAGGATCATCGTAGAAATGATATGCAAAAAGAAAATAGAAGGCCATACCAAGAGATCGTGGATGATCAGAATAGGAGGGTGAATAACATCCAGGTACGAGAAGAGAAGGAGGAACCGAGTTGTGGAAGGATTAGTTGGGTCAATGCCATCGTACATGCATCCCAAGACGAAGAAAAGAACACACAAAAGGACTTTGACAAGATCACCGTTCAAAATTTTTAAACACGAGCTTCCTTGTCAACAATGTAAAGACAAACTACCAACATCCTACGGAATTTTTAGAAATTGAACAAAATTCAGAACCAGAAACTGCAAACATTTTATTACCTTTCGTTAACATTAGAATTAAGAATTTAAATTTATTAGGATTAGTTGATACCGGATCAGAAATTTCATTAATACAGGAAAAAATCATCGTAGAGAATAACGATTTATTTAAAGATGAGATCATTAGAATAAACAAAATAGAAGTTATGGCGGCAACGGATAAGAAGCTTAGCACTATAAATAGGATGCTACATACTGAAGCTAAGGTAGGGGAACAGATTTTTCAAACACAATGGTTTATAACTAACAATTTAAAAATGGAGTTAATAATCGGAATGGATTTGATTAAGCAATTAAAATTGATTATCGATGCGCAACATATGAAGATAAGAATTGGTAAAGATGAATTAAACTGGGTACAGCCCTACAATAAAAGATTAAATTTATATAAACCGCATATCCAGTATTTGAAGGTGGAAAGAATTATAAAGGATGAGCAATTCGATATCAATCACATTGGTTACAAGCAAGAAGTTATAAACATTATACAAGAAAATTTGGTGTTGATAAATGAAGAACCTAGCGTAGCAAGTAAAATGTACATAAAATTGAGGTGCCTAGATGAATCTAAAATTTTCATACTTCTATAATTTATTCTTATTTCAAAATTTAATTTTAATAGGTAGGTCAATTAAAGAACTTAATATTTTCTTGTACAAAATATCTTCATTCTTAAATTGGGGAATTTGAGATGTTTAGAAAGAGGTAATAGAAGTATCGGACAGCTTGCATGACATTTGGGTCATAAAAGGGGTAATTTCTGGCTCGAGACAAGTGCGAGACACAATTTTACATAAATATGGTTCACGATGTGTTTAAAATAAATTTATTTGGTATAAATTGATCTGAATATCATTTGCTAAGTTTGGTTTCATCATGAAAAGCAATTTGTTGCTACCAAAATTGTCAAAGATGTTAAATATCACCATTTTCGTAGAGTCATTTTAGTAGTGCAATTTTTACAATAAAATTCAATTTTTCATAGGTAATTTGGCAAGTAGACATTTCACACGTGTTTAAACATGGACTATGTAGTTAGGATTATGTTAGGGATAAGGTATGTTTAGTTTTTAAAAGCAGGAAATACAAAATTTTTGTTAAAAGGGTTATAATATGGATAGTATAGACAATTTTCGCACACATTTTTGTTAGTGAATTAGTGACAAAACTTATAATAAATGATTCACAAGAAGAAAGACATTTAGAACATTTTGGCATACAAACATTTATAGTGCCGTACAATTTATAGTGTAAAAATCCCAAAACAGTGTTAGACGATGAGACATTTTCAATGCAAGACTAAATAACTTTATGCATTGCAAATAAGTAGTGTGAACAATAAAGACAAGTTGTACAAACCTTAAACATAACATTTAAAGTGCTAAAACATATTTTAATATGAATTTATTTCATATTTAAAATTTAAGTATGGTTACGTTGTAAATTTTAGATTTTTCACATAATTTTATACTTTTTCCATATTATTAGATTTAGTTTTTGCTCTTAAAGCAAATAATAGATGTTCTTTCACAATATAAATAAGTTTTTATAAGGATACAGCGTTTTATCCGCAAAATTTTGCTAAATCTAAGTTGATTTCTAGACAAATTTACAAAAACTTAAAATTTTCATTAAAGTAAATGTTTCGAATTTAAAAAGATATGTTTTCTTATGTAAATTGTCCTCAGAATTCCATTTTCAAGTAATTTTAGTGTAGCTTGTAAGTGTGTATAGTTAGTAGCTTATTTTGATTAGATTAAGTTGTTTCGTTTATTAGTGGTAGGATTTATTGCTTATTCGGTGTCCTTTTATTCGAAATTTCACATAGTTTTCATTTCTGTTTTAAATTTCATTTCCGACCATGTATAAGAAAGTTACGGCCAAAATTCCATTTTGTACAATTCTTAATTTTGATTAGCCAATCACATTCATTGTAAATTTTGCAATATGGCTGTAAAAAATTGAAATTTCTGTAGCAACCAGAAACCTATAAAAGCAAGAGCTCAGGAAGTCATGCTCTCTCCAGTTTTTGTTCAAAAGTGAAAAGATTAAAACAGTGTTGCTAATTTAGTGTTTACTTAACCTAATTTATTTTCATCGAGAAAGTTTACGGTACGAATAATTTCGAGAGCACTTGTTTTATAACTTCGGTTAAAATTAAATAGTTCGGTCACCGATACCTGTCGTTGTTAATAAATTATTGCTGTACGATTAATTGATGTCACGATTTTGTGTTAAATTTGTTTTCATGTTTTCCGAGTTAAAATAATACTGATTTACCAAATTAAATTCCATTTTATTTGGTGAAAAATTGTTTTATTTATCCGGACAATTCCTCTTAAATAAATATTATATTTTCGGTAACTAAAATAAAATTGTGTTAACAAAAATCTTGCATACTAATAATACATTTTAAACGAAATCAGTCATAAAGATTTAAAACCATTTTAAATAAAAGTTACCATTGTAAATAAGTGTTTGGAGGTTGCCGTTTTTTGGAAGGAAAACATCTTGAAGATTGGAGGTTGGTGTCTTCGAGAACCGAGATAGCAGTTGGATATTCGTAACAACAACATCCGAGTGAACATTGCCTGCCTCCAGCTGAAGTTTGAAGACATCTTTCAATCGACAGGAAGGATTGTATCTGTGAGTTTTAAAATTTTTTATAACCCTGTTATTGGTATTTCCCTGCAATCTATATTTGTTATATGTTATTAATTAAGAATTTTCAATTATTTACCTGTGTAAACACCTGTGAAGCAAATCATTTCCTTTTCTTTTTCTAAATTTTCATTTTGATGCAAACATTTAAGTTTCTTAATTATTTGACATTTTTGACAGTTTTAATTATTTTTCACTTAAAGTCAGTAACGCATGCGTTAGAAAGCAAAACTTATTCAGAGCAAATTTTATACGTCAAATTCAATTAAGTATAGGATATTTCCTATACAAAATATATTATCTTCAACTAAATCCTTGAACCCTATCCCCATTGAGATTAATCATAATCTAATAATAAAGCCCATATTGATATTATTAAACTATTATACATTACAATATATATATATATATATACAGAGTATCAGAACTTATGTCTAAATTCATTCAAAGTTTAAGGGTCTAGTTTTGGAGAAACGCTCGGACACGTCGATTTTTATTTTTGACTGAGGGTCTTTTATTGGTAAAATTTTGTATATAGGGTGGCACAAAAATTACTTACGACCACCAACTTTGAGTTCTCAGTAAATCTCATGTACCATGTCCTATACCTACAGTCAACAGAACTTCAGCAATTTACAATTGAACGTATCAACAATTAAGACCATAACAAGGAAGGCGGCCTTTGTTTCCTGTCAAAAGGAACAATATATATACAGAAAATGTAAACTTTCACCATTAACACTCGTTTCGATAACACTTACAGTTATCTTCGTCAGTAGTAATGTTTGTTAAAAATTGTTAAAGATGTAATAAACAATTTTGTCAAATTTGAAAAATTAAAACATAAACATAAGCCTTATGTTTTAATTTTTCAAATTTGACAAAATTGTTTACTACATCTTTAACAATTTTTAACAAACATTACTACTGACGAAGATAACTGTTAAATCAAACGTTTAGATTTATAATTTAAAGTACACCATTAAAAATCCCAAAAAGATAAGTATTTTAATATATATATATATATATATATATATATATATATATATATATATATATATATATATATATATATATATATATACAGGGTGGGCCACCACCAACGCGTCGGTCTCTAGCACCCAAACGACTGAATTTTTTCAAAATCTGTTTGGGCGAGAATATGTAAGCCTTCTAGGACTACAATCTAAAATTAGTTTGATTTATACAGGGTGATCTACAAACTTGTTACTTATCAAAGTTATATTATTTTAAATAGAATACGCCCCTTTTTAATTTTTTATTTTGAAATAAGGTGTAAAAATAAGGTAGACTTTCATTAGAGTTCCCTATACCTAAACATTACAGTTTCAGAAATATTTAACATTTTTTGAAAATGTTGGGCTGTCAAAAAATTCAAGTATTTTTCGATTCAGAAAAGATGAGGCAATCTAATCTAGTTCATCGTAATAAGGATATTTGGAAGTACGTATTCTGTTGTTTATTGTTTCAAATCATAATTTATAAAATACAAAGAATAACGCGTAAAGTTAACAAACTTGAAAGTTAAATATCTTTGTTATTTTAAATACAACGCCCAAGAAATTTTTATCGGAATGGAATAGTGTTTTGGCAATAGTTCGAACTGTATTAGGGTTCCCTATACTTTACTTCAATACTTTTCGAGAAATTAATGTATTTGTTACATTTTTAGAAATTACGCCATTAACTCATGTCGATCAGTTAGAATTCTTTGATTTATAAACATTTCTGTCACATTGACGTATTTCAAAATACGACAGTGTTTATAACTATTGATGATTTTTTCATTACAATGAAATATTCAGTGCAAAAAAGAGTGGATATGGTGTTGACCATTGAAGAAAGCCATGAAAATTGTCTTTTGGCTTCCGGGGTTTATTCCCAAAAGTACCCTGATCACAACCACCTTGATACGAGAGCTTTTGAAAGGCTTTTACAAACATTTCGAGCCACAGGTAACACTGCCTATCCAAAACCTAATAAAAGCAAACCGGTAACTGGCAATGAAGATAGTGAGTTTTTAGTATTAGGATCTATCGCTGAAAATTCCCACAATAGTACTAGAGTAATTGCTAGAAAAACAGATTTAAGTAGAGGAAGTGTGAGAAGAGTTCTCAAAACACAAATTTCATGCTTATCACATAGAAATTCATCAAAATTTGTATGGCAATGACTTTCAACAACGAGTAGATTTCTGTTTGTGGGCAATTGAAAAAATAGGGGATCAACAAGATTTTTTAAATTTCGTTTTGTTTACTGATGAATCAACATTTCACAACAACGGTTTGGTAAATAGACATAATTTTCACTATTATGATACCGAGAATAGGCATGCTTTTAACACTGTTGACCGACAAAATCGTTGGAGCATAAACGTATGGGCAGGAATTATTGGAGATCAGGTAATTGGACCATACTTTTTCAATGGTCATTTAAATGGTAGAAAATTTTTGAGATTTTTAAAGCGAGACTTTTGGACACTTCTCGAAAACGTTCCGTTGAACATTAGAGGGAATATGTGGCTACAATTAGATGGGGCACCGGCACACTTCGATCGTAGAGTTAGAAATTATTTAACTAGAAAATTTGTTAATAAATGGATTGGAAGGAACGGACCAAGATCGCCTTGTCTTACTCCAATGGATTACTTTTTATGGGGCTATATTAAAAATATTGTTTACAATATTCCTGCTGCTACTGCAGACAATATGAAAGAGAGAATTAGAAATGCGGTGGACACAATTACTCCAGATATGTTAAGAAAAGTCAGACAAAATTTGGAAGAAAGAATTAGACTATGCATTCAAGAAGACGGTCATCAGTTTGAACATTTACTGTAGTGACAAATCCAGCAGTAGGCTCTCGGTACATAATGTAAAACGGTCTTTTTCAAGACCAGCAACCGTATAACCTTGATAACCTTAATAAACCAAAAACCGTTTAACACATTTGTAACCTTTGTAAATCACAAAATTCTAACTGATCGACATGAGTTAATGGCGTAATTTCTAAAAATGTAACAAATACACTAATTTCTCGAAAAGTGTTGCAGTTAGGTATAGGGAACCCTAATACAGTTCAAACTATTGTCAAAAGACTATTCCATTCCGATAAAAATTTCTTGGGCGTTGTATTTAAAATAACAAAGATATTTAACTTTGAATTTTGTTAAATTTACACGTTATTCTTTGTATTTTATAAATTACGATTTGAAACAATAAACAACAGAATACGTACTTCCAAATATCCTTATTACGATGACCTAGATTAGATTGTCTCATCTTTTCTGAATCGAAAAATACTTGAATTTTTTGACAACCCTACATTTTCAAAAAATGTTAAATATTTCGGAAACTGTAAGGTTTAGGTATAGGGAACTCTAACGAAAGTCTACCTTATTTTTTCGCCTTATTTCAAAAAAAATTAAAATGAGGGTATTCCATTTAAAATAATATAACTTTGATAAGTAGCAAGTTTCTAGATCACCCTGTGTAAATCAAACTAATTTTAGATTGTAGTCCTAGAAGGCTTACATATGATCGCCAAAACAGATTTTGAAAATATTCAGTTATTTGGGTTCTAGAGACCGACGCGTTGGTGGTGTCCCACCCTGTATATGATATATATATATATATATATATATATATATATATATATATATATATATATATATATATATATATATATATATATATGTATGTATGTATATAACTATATCTAAACTGAACGAATTATTCAATAGTTACATTAGTATCCGGTATGACTCAGGATTTGCATAGCTGTATGAAATCACCCCAAACGTAGGACACCGTTGCTAACTTATCGGTTTCCAAACGCGCATTCCATGTTCTCTTTCCGTCAAATTTGACGAATCTTTGTATTTCTTCAAAGCGAAATATGGACATTGTGGCTCGGTATATAGGGCTGGCAAATTCTCTCGCAGAAACATCCCAGCTGTTGTCAATTCCCGCATGAATAAGTAAATCACAGAATGCAAGAAATTCATCAACAGTTACATCTTTCCACGATTTTCCTTTTGCTCAACACCGTCAACACCGGCTTTTGTTTTATTATAATGACAGTTAATTTGAGGCTTCCTCTTAGCGTTATCATTGATGGATGCGTCGTGGTGCATGGTGCTTAGTAAAATTACGCATTTCTTAATTTTGCGTGCGTAACTTACCATGGATACGTTATTTCGATAGCAAAACAATGAAGAGCAGATTACACGATCTCTTGAGGCTTTAATTTCTTTCGGAATGCCACGTTTATCCTAACAGTAATATTTTTATCCAACAGATAAGTTGCTAACAGAACACTAGTGAAGAAGTGGTCTAACGTGAGGTTGAGACCAGAATTGTGATTTCCACGCGCAAGAGTTTGCACTACTTAAAGCCCCAGGTGTTTATGTAAAGGTTCTCCTGTTTGGCGACCAACGCAAAATAAACCATTCAGAGCATAACCAAATTTAGATTCACTCATCACAAATGCTTTAAGTCCATATTTTTCCGGTTTGCTTGGCATGTATTGAACAAATTTGCATCTATCTCTAAACCGAACGAGTTGTTCATCAATAGTTACATTAGTATCCGGTATGACGCAGGCTTTGCATATCTGTATGAATACATCCCAAACGTAGGACACCGTTGCTAACTTATTGGTATCCAAACGCGCTTGAATAAGTAAACCACAGAATGCAAGATATTCATCAACAGTTACATCTAGCTTTCCACGATTTTCCTTTTGCTCCGTAAACACGTCTCCGCTCTAAATTAGTACAGTTCGAAATTTGTTGTAAAATAACTGGAGCTGTAAATAACTGAAACGCTTCGTTTGGTGTTACAGCCATATATTTTCTGCTAGTCCAGGGGCACGCCAAATAATGTTATGTGGTCGAATTTTATTTTTTGTTGGAGCTTGCAAGCTCCAATCCAGACGAATAGGAGCAATGTAACCACTCGTTGTAGAATCGCCAATATCACCAATATCATCCTTTGAATTATCGTTATCATCAGAACTAGATCCAAAATGCTCATCAGAAACCCAGTTTGAAATTTGTGTCTTCTATGTCATCATTTTATGCTTCTGACACATCACTTTCTTCAGAAGGCAGATCATCACTTTCAGCTGCCCACTGCGACCCTGTTTCTTCATAGACGCGGTCACCAAATCTTACGCTTTTCCCATTCTATTTTGACGCCATTGTCGTATGTGTTTCACAAGTTCACTAAATGAAACTTTTATTATAACTGAATAAAAAAAAAAGGAAAGGTCACGTGTTTCATTCCCTCCCCAAGGTGAGCGGGCTGTTTGAGCTTTCCAAGCTCCTTCAGCTACAATCATGGATTCGCAGCATACATACATACTTTACGTATATATGGATGGTGGGATTAAGGATGGGTGTGGTGTGGATAGGATCAGAAGGAACGAAGTTAGGGTTCTGAGGGGGAAAATACTACCCTAGCATTCGCCTAAGTGGCCACACATTTTGTGCGTATATACAGTGACCATGCTGCTACATGTGTATGAGGAAAACCCCCTGAAAAAACCTCAAGCAAGGTAGACAGTAACGGGAATCGAACCCATTACCTACCGAATGCTAAGCAGGTCGTGTCACCACCACTCTACCCGCTCGGTACTGAACGAAAATCAGCTGCGTCTACTTTTGTACATCCAGCAGTAAAACAGGTTTCAACTTGCACAGACACGTATAATTCCGCGCAGCAGTGCTGACTAATTATAATAACTATCAGCCTTGAAACTGGTTTTATGGAAACTAGTTATACACGGGATTCCGAGGCCTGGTTTACGTAAATACAGGGTACACATGGAAAAGATTAATTTTTCGATTTATAAATAAACTTGAATGTTTTTTGAGTCAAGTGTGTGTTGAATTAGGGCGTGTTTAGAGCATATCTGAATGCTCAAGCCAATTGAAAGTATTGTAAGCAAATTATGAGTAACTAAAATCTCCGGATTATACCTTGTCCAGGTTTGAACCTCCGTCGCTCAGGTTATTATTATTATTTTGCTAGTAAAAATTAATATAAAACTATAAACTATAAACATGAAATTGCTACAGCTTACAATCTATCAAAATATACGTGTTGCTTTACTTAATAAAGCGCCACATTATATCAACCTCACTTAAGGTTTCAAATAATAATGTGATAATAAATATATAATTTTCGTTTTGGGCCATATCAAAGATTTAAGTAACAATCACAAAAACAGTTATCACTAAGCATCGGATTTTAAGCAATAAAAAAATCAAAATAGTCACCTAAATAGGCGTTCATAATCTTCATAATAGTCCGTAAACATGCTTGTTTAGGCATATTTTCCATTAGGTAAAATAAATATTTGAGAAAAAAATTATGGGGATTATTATTAATTTATTGCTTAGAAAATTTATTTAAAAAACAGGAACAGTAAATTTTAGTTTTTTATTGAACTATACATAGTTTGCGTTAACAATTAAATACTTTTCTAAGTTTTCTGAAGTGAACCTTTGACGATTAAAAATATTTTTATACCTCGAAAAACTTCTCTCCACATCACATGATGTAATTAGTGCAAATTTAAACATTAAGTTTTCCGCTGAACAATCATTCTCGTCCGAACGTTCACCTACAAATATTTTTCACAGTTTTTGGAGATGGAATCCCTCGTTTTTTTCTAAACAGGTTACAAATTTTTTGCAACCTATTGCCGCCACAGAACCGGTAGCTTTTTGCAAATTTTTTTGAATATTTTCTACAATACCTATGGATTCTGTAAGGGGCAAATCGGTTTTTTCTAACTGAGTGATGCTTTCTACAATTTTTTGAAAATGGCATTTTATGTAAATTAGGTTGTTTTAATTCTTTTTTTTTTAATAAATTTTGAGCCTTTTGGATGGCTTGTGCATATTCTGGATCAAACAACATAACGACCTGTAAAGTGAAGTACTTAAGTCAATATTGTGATTTTTCCTTTTTAATTTACTCACGTTTTTTATTGATTCAAAGTGTGTGCTGTAAAATATAGCAGCTTCAATCCACGTTCCCCAGCGAGTTAAAACAGGTTGTGGGGGTAAAGGTACTCCTTTCAGACGTTCTTTATACACTTCAAGTCTTAGAGGCGCTTTAACAAAAATCTTCTTTACATTCGCAATCAAGCCATCTACATCTTCATAGCTACGTCTAATTGTTTCTGATACCAAGTTTAACATATGTGCAAGACAAGTAAGGTGCACTATTTTTGGATAGAACACTTTTAAATGTCTGCCGCATTTTAACATGTAGGCTGCTCCGTCGGTAACAAACAGCCTAAACTTTCGAGCAATAATGGTGGTATTCCACAGAATTTCTAAAAAAATATATACACATGTTTACACATATATTTTTACCATTGTTTTATTTACCAAGTGATTCATTTACAAATCGTGCCACTGTTTCGTGATTGGTTCGTTCAAGTTGACGAGAAGCTAACAGATACGATTTTCCCGTGTCTTCCTCTGAAAGTTTTCCAACGACACAATTGGCAATGTAACGTCCAAGGGCATCAGTTGTTTCGTCCAGTGAAACCCATATGCTAAAGCCATCTAATTCATCGTGAATTCTATCAATTGTCTGCAAATGAAACGTAAAACATGTATCTTGAAAATTATTTTGAATTGAAAGTAAAAGTAGATATGTACTTACATTTTTATAGCAAACTAGTAAATAATTCTTGCGAAGTGTAGATTCGTCAGGAATTTTTCTTCCACAGTATTTATTTAAAAAACTCTGAACCGCTGAATTTTGTAATTTATTCCATGGTATGTTAGCGGCTAAGAAAAGATTGCAAAGTACCAGATTGAAGGCGGTATTTGAAGCGTCAGGAACAACAATTTGTGTAAGAATTGTTTGTCTAGACCCCGTTTTAACACTATCCATGTGAAAACCTGATTTTTCGTGCTGTTGAAGGTGTCCCCTTTTTTCACATATGATCTAAAAGTATTAGAAGTATTAGGATTAATTATATTTTAAATTTAAGGAACTTTAGTTAAAACATTTTTAATATTTCCTATTAACATTTGGATAATTTATTCGCCACACTTTCATTTAGTAATTCGGTATACCTACCTATAAAATTCAGTAGAACACTTAAGTACTTACCACTTTTCCACATGCTTTACAAAACAATTCCCGCGATGATTTTATTTCATATAATTCCTTCTTACTTGTCCATTGTAACATTTTATAACGTAAGTTACCTTTTTGTTTAGGCATTTTGCTATACCGTTAGCCGTTATACTCACAATCCAAACAAGTGACCGAATGTACAAACTGGAACTAAAGTCGTCTATTCACGGAGATCAGCGGCCACAAGTAAACAATATCACGTGCATCTATCTCCAGCCGCTTACTTCAGCAAGTAGCGTTTGCGTAAAATTGCCACTTACTATACTAATGTTTTTTATCTCTAGAGTGCCATGAAAGAATAATTTGTGCGTTATTATTTCTAGAGATGAAAACGTGAAAGATAAAGTGACAATCACTGCTTGCATTGGTTTTTAGTATTCTTTAAAATTATGTTAAACATAACGTAAATCGCTTTCAATTGAAGGTGTAATGAAATGAGAGGTGTGAAAGAACCTGCAATTAACGCGTTCGGAAGTGTATTTCACGTGATGGCCATGCGGCTTTGTTTATTTTTGCTAGCGACTCGTCTCCGGAACAGACTTTAAATGGAAAATGAACACAATCTTAGAAAATAGTTTCACCTTAGAGTCTTTAAAGCAAACATCTGGTGCCCAGATATTCTACGAATTTTAAAAAGGGTCAGTTATAAAATTTATATACATTTACATCCGGACTACAATAAATCTCTGCCGATGGTCGGTTGTCGGTAGTGTCCGGAGATTTTGGTATTTTAAGCATTTGTAGGCGGTTAAACGAAAAATAGGCACTTAAAATCAAGTTTAGGCATTTTAGGAAAAATTAAATAGGGTTCAAATTAACTCATTTGTCGTAACAAACACAAATACACGATTTTCACACATGTGCCTAAAAAAATTGCAGTAGTCCATTTTGCCTAGAATTCGATGCTTAGTTATCACATACACCTATCAGCATTTAAATTTACTGTTCTAATTGCTTAAGGAGTACATAGTAGTTTTTTTTCTAACCAAATAAACAAACGCACCTCGTTGTTCTAGGTGAAGCAGTTAAATATGCATAAAGTTTCTAAATTATTCAAAAATGAAAAGTTACATGATCGGTAAAAGGGTAATTCGAATTCATGTAGACCCAAAAGGATTTTGTTAAGCTCCCACTCTTATTTAGTACAATTACTGGATTACCTTAACTGCTATAACGAGCTTACACCGCATCATAAATTAAGTATTTTATACAATTTTATTATAATACACAGAAATTATAAAACGATATTTTAACATTTAATAATAAACGCATTGTTTAGATGAGTTTCAAATAAAATATTTAACGTACGTTGAAAACATACATTATTAAAAAAAGAAAGGTTTAACGAATATGTTGTTAGAGCAGCGACATACCCGTAACGAGCGTATTTTACTGAAAACCATAAATTACTGCAATGGACAAAAAGCGTAACACAAAAACACTTTAAAGCATCCTCATCCAATTTGACACTTACTTTTTCACATCGTTACTCTAAAAATAGTACATGTTTTGAAGATAAATTAAACGTATCGTAAAGCAGTAAAAAAATGATTACAGCGTATTATGTCTAACTGTTATACATTCGACAGGTGTATGTATTCAGCAATGGCTCTAGGGAGCGATTATTTTTTATGGTAGATTCGATTTTGAAATATAGAAAAGTTGTAGATGTGTGTTTAAAATTCGGATCAGTTAGTATTCGACTTGGCAAGGATAAAGTCAGGGGAATAATTAAAGGGGAATTTTGCATTACATTAAACTAGGTCCTTTTATTATTCCCTTTAGATTTGATGCACCATAATACAATCTGAATACTAAGATAATTTAGTGTTGTTAAATTATTTGGATATTTCAAGCTTTGTCTTGCGTACGTTAGTGAGTTTAAATTATAATGTTCAATTAGGAATATAGATTTATTTGAGAATTGTAAATGTTTCCAAACTTTAGTCAATACTAATTAATATTAATTAGACAAATTGCTTTATTGCACTTTACACGTTAAAATTATACACTATAATTTGCGCTTTTGTAAGTAAGCATTTTCAAAGATGTTCGTAAAGAGTCACTTCAGAAAAAGAATTTAAAAATATTCTGATGTAAAATGTTACAAACTAAATATTTAAGTTTGAGATTATATTTGAGAGCTGGCTTTAATTTAAATTCACATAAGACTAATTTACGTCAATTAAAAGAATGCCATAGGAACGTATTATTAAATTTGATGTCAAGTTTCCTTTGCAAGAAAGGTGCCGGTCCAAACTTTTATTCAAGTATTAAGGCAGCTGCTATTTTAAATTCTTAAGTACTACTTTTGCGATCTGCAATTTCATGCCCGATATCATCTTCTTGTCTACTTTAAAATCTAAAATGTATAAAGGCTAAGTCTTTTCGTTATCAAAGTAGCCAGTAATTAGCATAAAATTGCTAGCATTAATTGTAAAAACTCCCATAATTCCGTAAAATGTTATTTATTATGTAGTATAGGAAATTTGCAAACGATTCGTATTTAGTATTAAAACAAAAATGAATAAATAAAATAACCCTTTTTAAAAATAACTAATCCAAAATCAAGCACATAAGTTAATGAACACACAATCCGTTAAAAATTGATAAGGCGTTGCACAAGGACTGCAAATAATTAACCCGTAAAACGTTTGGTAATGAATTTCGAAAGAAAAGTAACTTCAAATATGCTTTATGCTCGAAATAGAGCTCTAGTGTGCCCGCTCGTGTTTCATCTAGAGCGAGAAAGCCTTTGCTCAAGAGTACCAAACACAATTTTTTCCATAATCATATCAATTATTTGGCAGTTCAATAACTCGTTCTTGTAACTTGTACTGTAACAAATCTATTACAATTATTGAACATGCGCCGATGTTATCTTGCATGTGACATTCTGTCAAAAATACGGACGTAAAAACTGAGTAAAATAATGGCCAAGAATCATAGTAAATAATTTCGTTAAATATGTTACAGTAGTAAATGTGTGCCTTTTAAACGTTACACGAAATTTAATACACTAATTGTTTGGTACGGTGTAAATGTTTACAGTGGAGTTATGGCATGTCAAATTAATTCCGGGATTGCTTGAGCGCATGTTAGTTGTTTTTGCATTTTGTGTGAGATTGGTCACATCGTTTTCGTAGATTCTGTTATTTCACTGCAAGTTGATGCACATATTGTGGAAGAGCTTGTTGGCGGACCAAAAATTTTATTTGCAATGGCTACCTTACTCGAGTGGCTTTCATTTTTATAACCCTCTGCAACACAGTCTCCATGCTTCTTTAAGGTGAGTATGTCGCCACCATTATTAACCAAAAATGGTAGCTGAAGTTCTACGGAGACAGCGGCCTGTGTACCTTGTGGCATTGTCAAGTAGCAAAACGGTAACAATTCAAGATGGAATTTTAGAGAAAGTGTTAATTCCGACAGGCTGTGTAATGCATTGCAAGTTTTTGTAAAACAAAAAGAACCTGTTATCTTGTATGCTTTGGTCTGAGTTACATGCACCTTTTAGTAGTTACTAAGTTATTAGTGGTGCCATTTGTTATAGTAATTTGTCTTTCACGTTCTGTTTTAGTTAGGATCATTTTTACTGTGAAAGATAAATCTTTGTTTTCAGATACATCGTCCAAAGTGAGTTTGCAGAGATCGTTAAATCGTATGGCTCCTGCTACGTCAAAAATTTATACGATCTGAAAAATTATATCTTTATGAACTTATATAATTCGCGAGAATTACCTTTTCAAGTAAGTAAATTGCGTCTGAATTGCGACAGAAATTTTTCAATTTATATTATCGTAAAAGTATCTCACTGTTTACCTTTATAGCCTGCGGATTTAGCTAAAAATGCTATTAACCTTTCATATCTGTTAATGTGCACGTTTTCTTAAGTCAATGGTTTTTTCAACATTGAAGAAATGCTCCATTGTGAAGGTCCTTTTAATTTTAAGCTTTTCTGATGAAAATATGCAAATAAAACTTTTTCAGGTAACTTTTTACAGTGATTTTTCGCTATCCAATCCTTCAATGAATTGCACAGCTGTGGATATTTAGTTCTTGAAGCAGTAGAAAGAATTTCAAAATCATCAATACTGGCTAATTCAGCAATATTTGGCGGAGTGCATGAAATGTTTTAACCACTGCACACCGGGGAATTCATTATTGGCACAACCCTAAACCGACACAGATTAAGATTAAACTGACGTTTGAGAAATGTCAAAACAGGTATAATATGATTTTCACAGCCACCGCAGACATAGTGTCTGATCAACAAATATTGCTCACTAGAGACCAAACGCCCTTTTTGCTCACCAAAAATAGAGTGTCACGTGCCTAGATGGCAAGCGGAGGAGAACGGAAAGTCTTCTCTACTTACCTACAGATAATACAGAAACCGCCTAGCTCAATACGGTTAGTGGGTGGCAAGAAACATAATCGGAGTAAAATTAGGTGCCAGAAGTCGCTCCCCAAAAGCAAAAACTCACCGTTACCCCGACTTCTGAACAATTATGTCTAAAGAGGTGAACAGGGAATTAAAGGAAAGGAGAGAAAAAGGAGGACGAAAGAAAGTTGTAGTGTTTTTTTATGATTATGGATCTGAACACGCTAAATTTAGCCTATCGTACTAAAGCACTCAGGAACACTTAGTAGGATGGATAGAGGGATAATGAATTGCCAATAGATGCCTATGAATAGCTACCTTAAATTTTCTCATATCGTAAGTGAGAGGAAAGCAGGAACTAGGGAGATCATTCCAGACCTTAGAAGCCGTGCAGAAAAATGTGGATTGCGCCAGTTTGGTGCGACAAGTGGAGATTTGTACTGCATACTGATGATGTGAATAAGCGAATCGAGTGTTTCTCGCAGAAATAGCCTAAGATGGTATCAAGGAATATAATTCAGCAGCACAATAGCCATTGTAATAACGATAATACAAAGAAAGAACTGAAACCATCCTTGTATGCTCAAGGGACTGTATGTGAGAAGTTAAGGACGGACCATTTATAAGCCTAATCCCTCTCTTTTGAACATGATCAACGATATAGAGAGCGTATTGTGGAGCACTAACCCAGAGGTGAGAATTACATTCCAGATGAGGCCGAATTTGGGCCTTGTACAGCAGAAGGAGTTGTCGAGAGGTAAAGTACTGCTTAGCTCTCTACAAAAAGCCTATTTCACGAGCAGCTGTTTTGGTAGCTGACAGAAGATGGTCAACCCATGAGAGATTTGAAGATACAGTCATACCCAACAGAGTAATAGAGTCTGAACACTTAAGAACTGAGCCATTCATACTTACAACAGGAAATGATCGATCTTTTTTGGCGGACACAAGGCAACACTGAGTTTTATTAGCATTAAATTTAACTGGATTATTGCTTCCGTATTCGAGAATACGTTGAATGTCTTTGTTGATTGACTTTGCCATTTCAGCTTTAATTTCTTGATTTGACATAGAAGGTGGATTATCACTATGAGTAAACTGAGATGAACTACAGTAAAGGGTGCTATGGTCAGCAAAACAATGGATGGGTTAGTTGTTGAAAAAATAAGGTCATTTATGTACAGCAGAAAAAATGTAGGTGCTATAACGGATACCTGTGGCACGCCGAGTTAATGCTAACTTCTTTTGAAAAAAAGTCATCAACTAAGACACGTATTCGTCTTTTATCAAGGAAACTAGAAACCCAGTTGATAATCGTATCATTTAACCCATACGAGGTGAGTTTGGCAAGTGAACACTTATGCCAAAATTGGTCAAATGCCTTTGAGATATCTAAAGCGACTACAACTGTTTCACCGGACTGCTCTACTGCATTGTTCCAAACATGGGTCACATATGAAAGAAGATCACCTGTTGAACGACTTTGCCTAAACCCATGTTGGTGGTCACTAAGGAGTTTGTTAGTTTCAAGGAACGTGAGCAGTTGCTGATTGATGGCTTTTTCCATGATTTTAGACAAAATGGAAGTGATGGCAACTGGTCGGTAGTTAGAGGGATCGGTCTTATCGCCTTTTTTGGGAATAGGTTGAACATTTGCTAACTTCCATGATGAAGGGAATTCCCCAGAAGACATAGAGATCGTATAGGGCTTAGACAGGACTGGTACTAGTTCGGGGGAACATTTCTTTAAGACAATAGCTGGGATACCGTCTGGGCCAATCGCCTTATTGAGATCAAGCCTACTGATGATCGATTCTAAGAGCTTATGCCGAAAATGAATTGGTTTGATAGCGTATGAAGAAGAAGAGACTAGGGGCATATCTTTTCCAGAATCATTAAGATCAAGTTTGATGCAAATAAATCCACAAAAACATTGGCTTTGTCTAGAGAATTAGCAACTACCGTTCCGTCAATAGATGTCAGGGGGGAAAATAAAGATGTTCCAAAGTTTTTGCTAATGGCTTTAGCTAAAGACCAAAATTTACGACTGCCTAAAGGAGATGTAGCTAGTTCATTGCATTTTCGTTGTTCGAACAACTTTTTAGTTTTAGTGATGACACTTTTGCAGATATTTCTAGCACCAACGTATTCTACATGACTGTCGACCGATTTATTAGATTTCTATTTAATGTAATATTTATTTTTAAAGATATTGCATCAGCTCAAGCCATCTTGAACCAGGGTTGGGAACGTGAATGACCTATACGGTACTGTGTTTTGGGAATGTATAACTCCATTCCCATGAGGATGACTTCAGATACTGAAAGAGCGATGTCCGAAGAAGAGGACGACTTAAAACAATATTCACGCCATGGAAAGGTTGCAAAGAAATCCCGTAAATTACTCCATCGAGCTGACTTAAAACACCACAAGGTTCTATCGGTTTTGCGAACAACAGTGGAATTAGGTACAGTAGAAATGATTTCTATTAGACAATGGTCGGAAAGACCTAAAGGCGAAAGAACGGAAGTTTTATAAACAAGAGGGTTTGATGTAAGAAAGAGATCTAGAAGATGTGGGGTATGGTTAAGGTTATCAGGGATTCTTGTGGGTTCAGAAATCATTTGTGTGAGATCACATGAAATAGCAAATGTTTCTGCACTGTGACCAGCAGGATTTGCAGTAGATGAAAACTGAAACCAATTAGAGTTATGAACATTGAAATCGCCTACAATTGAGATATCGCAAGATGGAATCTGAGACAGGAGATAGTCAAATTTCATTCTAAGGTAATCGAAGAAGTCTTGAAAGTGACTGTCATTAGGAGACCTATAAATGCAACAGTAGAATTTCACAAAATTAGGACTAGAATGTTTAAACCAAATCACGTAAAAACTTTGTTTTCTAAGGAAGAAATCCTATTGCAAGCAATTCTGTCCTTGGTGTAGGCACATACACCTACTTTATATGGAAAGTTAGAGTGAACGTGGTATTGAGGAAATTGCAAGTCGGGTCACTCGGAGCTTTCGGAGGAGACTTGTGTTTCAGATAGAAACAAAATATCAGGTTGTAATTGTTCAAGATGTTGGTAAATACCAAAAATATAATTAAAAAAAGATAGGTGTACATACAGAATCAACCATACAAAATTAAAGGAAGTTAAATCTTTGCTTCGTTATACACCAATCTCAATAACATAATATAATAATTTATATATACCAAATACGGTTAACACCCACAAGTAAAGCGGTTTTTTCTACATCGAACCCAAAAGAAAGTTAATTACAAAATTAATTACTTTAAACGTTTAACTCTCGGAAATGAAAGATCTTCATTACGCAGAAGTTGAAAGAAAAACATATACCTACGTCAAAAAAGCGTTTTAATAACCAAAACTTATATTTATCATAAACTTGCTGTGTTTTCACAACACCCAAAAAACTATAGCAAAGTTGAAACATTTGTTATTCATAAATTATTTACAAAATTTTGTCGGAAGGTGGTTCAGTTGCACCAGATACTAGAAAAAAGAGAGAGAGAAACAGGCAACTGAAAATTCCCACCAAAGTTAAATTTAAATACAGTAGAAGTGAAATTTTAAGTGGGAATGTATATATATATATATATATATATATATATATATATATATATATATATATACACTAGTCCAAAATAATAACTCAGTAATTGAAGTAAATAGTTTTTAAATTTACAGGTAAATGTAGGTAAATTCAAGTATACACAAAAGTTAAGCAAAGTTATAGTTAAACTAAGAATTTAATGTAAAAAAAGGAAGTAAAATTACGTGTTCGCGCGTATAAAAAATTAATCGCAAATGAAACTAATATAGAATAGCTGCTGTCGCGCAACTCGGTAATCAAACACGTTTGAGTGCAGTTGACTTACTGTTCACTATCACAACGAATGGACGTAAATTTAAGTCACCAATTTTGAACAGGCACCGTTTAATTCCAGTAGTAATACAACGTCTATCGCGGACGAGTAGTCCCGATTGCAGATGTACAGAAAGGAAAGTGTCCCTAAGATTGTAGGCGACACACTGAAGTGGTACTAAATACCTTCGGTTAGTCGATCGGAGGATTCGTAATTTGTTTATGGTTGTACGTTTTCAGTAGCCCTTTTACGACGAAAAATTCCCTTCTATCCACGAGAAACAAGTAATTTCGAACAGTAATTTTCAGAAAAACCCAAGTAGGTCTTGTTGCAATTAATTCTTCTAATTTATATCAGAAAAAATCATCGATTTAGAAGAGCTCAGAAATTTTTCGTGGCGTCGCAAAATGGCGACTGCAAAAATCACACGAGAAATTTAGTACGTTTTTCAAAACGAAAAATTGTTAGAATCGATATTGATAAATAGATCTATTGTGTTTGAATGTCTTAACATTCTGCCCTCTAACGACAGTTCAATAAACTAACAGAATTATCTGTTATTGAGTAGATTCAAACCTTTGCGGATTGGGCCATTTGCCCATGGGTGGCGTAAATATGTAATTTCGTTCAATAAAATTATTTGTTTAATTTAAATTGCTTTATATAACGAAATATAAGGACATTATTTTAATAAAAGGGAATTCCAATTCAGTGTATACGATTTGTTATTTAGTAATTTCTCATATCATGAGAGATTTATGCAGAAATATTTTTAGCATGTTATAAGAGAGCAAAACAAGGTATTATTTAATGGTTATGGAAAAAGTTGTTTTTACAGACTTAAAAGAAAAGAAGATTACACCGTGAATGTAAATACCGATCATCTGTTAATATTTCTCGATTAAATATTTGGCAAATGGTAACGCAATTTGTATTATAATGAACACCTTAAATGGAAAGTTATAAACAAATATTTTGTATTAATTCGTGTTAGTACAGATTAGCATTCAAATAAATAAAATAATAGGTTTTGGAATAATATAATTAGTCAAGAGTTGAAGAGAGAGCACGCTGCAATCTCAAAGGTAATATTAACAAATTTCAGTCGTCTACAACTACTGTTTAGATATAAACGAGATAATTTTGTAGTCGACGTACACTGCCAGAATAAACAAAGTTTAATTTAGTGACTTTTAATATTACCAATCTACTGAAAATGTTGATAACCTTAAGTATAACGGAACAACTCTGAAATAGTACAAGTAAAATACGTTTGTTAATTTACTCGTTATTGTGTAAAGTACAATGTACTTTAAAGATTATATCCAACGCTAACATGTATGAGAAAGTGGGCAATTGCCTGCTATAATTTTGAATTCTGAGTTAACAGAACTATCCGTAATAAGCAATCAGGCCATTATGTAAACGATTATTATTTTTATGTATGAAATGGTAATTATTTTATACCAAATACTAATCACATGAATTGTAAATTCCAAGGTGCAGCACGGATACCGTAGCGGAAGTTATATAGGCAGGTTTCCCAAGTACTCCGTCATATTCATCGCATTACACTTACGTGAGACGTACATTAACTTATTGTAAATTATGAGATAAAAACCAGTTTTAATTGCATTTCTGAATTTACTTTAGTATATGTTTCCTTAAACATTAAAATTGAAAGTAATTTTGATTAATACTAGTGAATATTGGTCGATACTGAAAAATCGCCCGTTTTGGCTACATAAACTTAATTAAACTTAAAGAGAGCTTATATTTATTAAGAATCATTCTTATTCATCATCAATCATTAGTGAAGGAACTGAGTTTGTAAATAGTGAAATTGTGACCTTTGTCGGACTCCCTTCCTACCGAAATAATTTTATTTTAGGAACATCTTCAACCGCCGTGAAAACCCTGAAGTTTAGGAACCGTCAAATTGTAGTCTAAAATTCTGTATTGGTCCAAAGACAATTTGGGCGGTAGTACATCTTTGGTGACGCTCAAGGCACTTAATCTTATCAACTGGAACCGTATGACCACCCAGGTGTTGAATTAATTACCGCATAAAGGATTACAAATAAAATAAATATACATTAATTATGTTAAGTTCAATAAAAATTTTCAACAAGTTTTTAATTTGTGTACAAATGGACCTTACTACAATTACTTTCAACTGAAATTAGTATAAAAATATCCAAGAAATTTACTAAGATCATATCTTTATTTATATATATATATATATATATATATATATATATATATATATATATATATATATAATGTACTTATATAAGTTAGGTATATCGTACCAGTTTTCTAATTTCTAGGTAAATGTTGGACCAATAGTTACAGTAGATGAAAAATGTTATTGGAAGAGACACATTTGTTCATAAAAATAATATAAATTCATTATATAATAGCAATAAAGACATCAAAAAGAAAAAAAGGTAGATTTGTCCAACTCGTTCCATAAATCGTACCTAAGAGTGGCCAATTTTACCTATGATTACTTAAGGAGAAATTCAAGATACCGTGACTCATTGACAAGGACACTTCTTTGCAAGGTCGCCCTAGAACAAATTTATTGGGCTCACCGACTTCGACAACGCAACGTGTCTTCAATCAATTCCTTCAAATAAACAATATCATTTATTTGGGTTCACCTTTATTTGAATTTGCAATGCTTTAGTTTAGTCTTAGTAGGTACGAGCACTTAGCATTTGTTGCATTAATAGTCTGAATGAGCTCTATTTTTTTCATCACTGAAATGATACATTGTTGCTCTATAATCATTTTGAGGCAGTTCGTTTTGAAATCATATTCCCGTTGTTAGTTCTTAAACTTCTCCTGCATTTGTTTTTAGATGTCTCTTGTTGCAATTGAGCTTACTGTTGACGTGCCTCTTTCAAGCTTAATTCGTTTTGGTAGGCACTATTTAAAATAACTGCTAAATGAAAGTTTACGTTTTTTTTTTTGCTTAGCTTCCTTAAGTACAATTCCTTGAATTGATCATTGTTCGTTAAATTTAATCTAACTTCCTTACTACCTGCGTCCAGTGTATTCATTAATTATCGTTACCACTAACTATCCCTCGAGTCATTAGTTGTCACTATCTTTTGTTTCTAGCGTTGTTCGATTTGACAGCATTATCGTGAGTCTCTAATAGATCTTCAGTGGCTACAAATCGGCATCATTAAAGACTTCTATTCAGGTTATATGCCAGTAGCTTTGAATTAATTACTGATGGTCATTATGAATGCATATAAACGTTTACCTCGCCAAAATAGCTGTTACGTTATATTACAGTCCTTCAGGATTGGCGTTCAACGATCCTTTACTTTCTATTGTTTAAATCATGTCTAATGGTTGGAAACGATCTGTTATGTCCCTAATTGTGGTAAGATAACCTAATGCATATGGCTAGTAATAAAGTATTCAAATTCTTGGGTTGACTGTATGCCCAACAAGCAATAACAAAACAATATTTTCCTGAAAATAGTTGAAGTATTCATGAAATGCTTCAACCACTCCAGAAAAATCTTCGTTAATATAACCTATTTCAGAGATGACCACTTGGCTCCTAAGTTTTATTTAAATTGCTATACTTACGTTCATTGACAATCATAATCATAATTGCCGCAATTGGCACAACGCAAAATATATGTTGACGCCATGATTCATTCTACTGAAATCCACTTTCATATTTATATATAGTCAAGCCGTAAACTATGCACATCAATGTTTTTCAAAATTTGCGAAATCGTTTACGTTTTCTATTAAATCTGCTCTAGAACAAAATTTGAGTGACGTTTCATAAGATTATAATATCATGTTTTACCAGCAATAACCTCCTCCATATTAAAATTTGATTTCGGCTTGCAAGACGACGACCGTCATCTATAGTCAGTCCAAAGAATCTTCTAACTTAAATGCATGCTGGGCCAGTTCTGCCTCCATTTCCGGAGATAGCGTTGACAAGCGACCATGATATATTTTACTATTGGATTCTTTATTGAGGCATTGGAACGTCGGAAAATTGGTTTGGGAATATTTTAGTGTTTGCAACATTTGTTATATCCGTACTTCTCTTGTTGAAATGCTTTGATTGCTAGGATTGGTTGTATTTCCTTTTTTGACCATGGGACAGTATTTCCATTGAATAGCTTACTGAAACAAATCACTTCTGGATATACCTACAGTATTTAACACAATTCTTATGTTGAGTAGTTCGGTAAATCGTACCATGTATGATTTGACCCACCGTTAGTAGTATGATATACCTAACTATTACTTTATTAATTTTTATTATTAATGTGAGGTTTCAAGGTCTTGAAACAACGTGTATTTATTATATTTTATTTCTAACAATTTCTTGTGTGAAAATGTTGACTTGGTTTAACTCACCGTTTTATATTGAAACTCTTGCTTGTGAACGGTAAAATTATAGGTTATGGCACTGTTTTCACCATAGAGTAAGGACGAGAGGGGACGTACCAATAGTTTATAGGCGCGCAATTTGGAAACACAGACGAAAGGGGAGAACGCGAGAATTTATGCAACCAGTGAAGCGCTTTGACCGAAACATTAAATTACCATATGCTCTAACACGATTTAATATCGCGTCGATTCCTTCAATTTTCAGCATTAACTGATAAGATAGGTTTAACACATTTTGCTAGAATAATTTCTTTACTTATAGAGTTAGGACTAGGAATATTTTTCGTAATAATTGAAACAAATTAAATTCATCAAAAATGTTTATAATGCTTTTATATAAAATCAAAATCATAAATTTATAGTAACATTTTATTAATATATAAATATATATCTTAAATACATAATTTTGCAACAATTTTATTTAGAAAAACGCATTGTACATACGTACACACATAGATATTTAGTGACCCGAAAATATAAAAAATTTATTATAAAGCATCCGGTTTGAATATGAACTTTGAATATTCATTTTGCACACATTATGAATTCGTGTTTTAATATAAATTTCACATATTGATGAACTAATTGTATTAGATAAATAAGTAGATTTAACAGGTAATAAATACTTTTGGGGGACATAAAATTAAATGATTTTAATTTATTTTTGTAAATTTAGAGAAGAGCGTAATGAGTTTGAAATAACTTTGAAGTAATATTTTACTTAACGTACACTTTAATTATTAATACAGCTAATGTGAATTAGAAGTAATGGAAATAAATCAACCAAATTTATTGAAAATAGTGATTAATACCAAGTAAGATATTTAAATTAATTTCTTTTAATTTTATGTTGAAATATTGCGTTAAATTAATTTTTTAATGCTAAGTGGACGCCTAGAATACATTTATCTACGCTAACCGGTATCAATTCGTTGACCTAAACTTTTTGTGCGGATCGATTAGCACAACTCACAACACAATCGCTTCCTATCACTTTTTATGCACTAAGTTAAAAAATGCGTTCATGGATACATACGGAGTTTTTGTTAATTTCAAAGGTTATGGTCAACATGTAACACAAGTTGCCTACCCATCAGCGTCCCCTTTAGTTTTCAGTTAAAATTGCTTATGTTAACTCTCGTCTTACTCCATGGTTTTCGACAACTCGAGAGTTACTTCAAGACAATCATGTTGGCGGTTAATATACCTAATTCAACTGGTCTAAGCCTAGCCAGTACGCAAGCTTCGCCTTAAGTGCAAAAGATCCCACGATTTATACTTCATGATCCGAAAAATGGCCATGGTGCAATTATTTTCTATTTATTGCGTAAGCGGCAATTAGTAGATGCTAATAACAGGCTACATCAAATAAGTAAAAGTAACGGAAACTAAATGTTTAATCAAGATTAGTAATTACCGTCAACCTTCCTCGTAAAATTATGTGTGGCAAGTTAATTCAGTTTACTAAAAATAAATTAATACGGAACAAATAAAAATTGAAGACGTAAATTTAAGCGTGCATTCTCTTCATTCATCTATGCACGTTTTTTTTACAAAAGGTTTGGATTTCTAATTTTGGATACTATACTATACATTTTTTTAAATCCGCGTACATTTAATATTTATTCTCTCCAAATAGGTTCCTTGCCTTTGTCACCATCTGCCTTTAAAATACGGTTGTTCTTGGATTAGTATTACTTTATTATTCTTAAATCTAATAAGTACCTCAATAGGGTATTGTGAAGACTTGAATTTTAATATAAAAGCCTTGGAAGTTTAAAGAATACGTTAGAAGTTCTCCCAAACCACAGTCGCGTGTATCTCAAAGCAAAATTGTATGGACCAATTTTTTCCAAGCACAAATTATAACCTCTTTCACGTATGTTGATATGCTTGAATTTTTTGGATTGGAAGTGGCGGCCCTATATCCTGCCCAGCTGGATGTCGGGACTTGGCAATTCCAGATTTCTTCGTATGGGGATATGTAAAAGTACCTTGCTAACATCCACTACGTAAAAATTCGTAGCAATTAAAAATTAATATTCGAAACATAACCGAAAACATTCCTGAAGCTTTACTCTAGCATTGTAACTTTCATTTTGTGAATAACCTGTAGCTTTGTTCATGTATAATCTGTATTTTCTTGTAACAGTGTGTTTAGCAAATTCTCATTGTGTACTATTATTCTCTGTTTAGGTATTAAGGATCCTATACTCAACAATTTTCTATGGCAACGGGGCTTAATGAACATAAATAGTTTCTTTCCGCAGACGGTTTTTCAAAAAATAGCATTTAAATAGTATTGTTGATTGATTACAAATTCGTTACTTCTCCTACAATAACCATAATTTTACATTTGCAGAAATTAGAAATTTTGAATTTTTGGAATACTGAATAAACATACAGGGTGTTCCGTTTAAAATAAGAAAATTTTCATATACCCGAAAATTGACTATTTTATTTTTGGTATAACAAAGGATAGTAACAAATCGGCAATAGTGCCAAAAAGACTTTCCCTTATGTGAAAACCGCATCATGCTAGCTTAAAATGGATCAAAATATGGCCGACTGACCTAGTAATTGAATTTATTGCAATTGAAATAAAACAAAACTTAAGTCGTCTTGATTAATGATTCGAAAACAATTGAAATTACTTTGATGCAGTACACATGATGTTTTAATTCATTATTCTTGTCACTGTACTCCCATTTCTTTGAGGGCTGAACGACGTTTCAACGGACGCTGCAACAGCTAGTCGTCCACTTTAAGTGTAACGGCTCGCAAATAATACTATAACAATTGCAGATTGGGTGTCCGCTCCACAATCATATATTCATAAGTTTGTTACGTAAAATGTCTCTAATACGGTTTTGTAAAATACACTTAATAGTATATAAATAAACACGTCAGTTATATTATTTCATACTGTCCGGTAAAGTGCACTTTACATCACCAGAGCCTATACCGGAAAAACATCACTAAACAGTGGAACATGTGGAAATAAATTTTTTTGGAAAGTAATAAACAGTTTTAGATGCCGGGGATCGAACCCACGGCCTTTCACATGCAAAGCTAACGCTCTACCACTGAGCTACTGCAGCTGCACGTGTTGTTTAGAAATTAAATCGAATTTAAAGTGATGCATGAAATAATATTAATTTTCTTAAATAAAATTGTTTGCAGTATGGAATAAAATACATAACGATACACGTCCGTGAACTCATTTGACAGTACTTAATGCGAGCTTCTGAACCGGCTCCTTCGTCGCCCCTTCCACAGACATTGCGTTCTACTGTAGAATACGAATTCCCGGACGTTAATGACTATTACGTATACAATAATTTGGTTTACGACCAAGGTTACTCCTATAAAAAAACGTCTCGTACACTATATTATTAATAATTGAAATGATTTAATTAAATTCAATATCCGTATAACGTCATGTAATGACGTTCAATCCGCTAAATGTAAATATGACGTGTGAGTCCATCACAACACGAAGTCTATTCATGTATAATTCCAACTTTCTCATTTTAAAATGTCACAAAAATTCACAGATTTTAACTATAAAGCGAAGATTATTTCAGCTCATTATAATTACCATGACTTTAACGATAATTAACGTAATAAGTTAAAACTGGTTAACATCGATTTAAAAAAAACGTTTTGAAATCGTCCGTGAAGGTGTTAAAAACTCTGAATACAGGCACAACTGTTTATATGTGTAAAATTTTTAAGTCTAGCTGAAATTTGACATATTCTACGTTAGTTGATATTCATCTGCCGCTAAAAGTGTTTCGTGTATATTCATATAAACCTACTGTACAAAAACTGATCTTAAAAAGCAGCTTTATGCTCTCATATTAATGCATACGCCGCTTGGCATAACCTACAGTGCTACTATGTGACGCTTACACAATATATGAAAACCAGCAACCGCAACTCCAGTGCGGTACATAACTTCTTCATACAAAATAATTCTTTAAATGGTCAAATATTTCCATTTATTAAGATATCAGTGAGGTAGCACTAAAAAAATATACAATTTTTTTTTTCACACAAATACTCTCTTTCACGATTCTAAAGATACAAAAGGGCAATGATCCTTGCTTAAAACTCAATTGAAAAGCAAATCGTAAAAATACACACTTATCACTTAGACAACAGTTAAAGGTCACAGGCGTTATTACAAGAAATAATCTTACGTTGAGCTCAAACATTTTACAAGTTCCCAAACCCACCTTCAGAATTTGACGAATTGTTTCTTTGTTGATGTTTAACGCCTCTCCCATTATTCTCTGTGTCGCGTTGATAGCGTTGGATACGAATTGTTCGAACCGACTCTGCTGTTGGAATTGATGTTGGCCTTGCCATACGTTCGTCGTATTCCAGCGATTGTCTGCCTCCTAAAAATCATTTGTGCCACTCAAAACACGTCTTTGACCCTGATAAACATTCACTCCCATAACCTTTTTGCATTATTTTGAACGTTTCCGTAGCTGTTGTGCCAAGTTTTGCGTGAAATTTAATAACAGAGCGGTGTTCCATGATTGTATTATGATGCGTAACAAACTGGGCCGATAAATGAGATATCATAAAACTGGCCGATTTCAATAAAACTTTTACATTACGTTCATAAGAGCACAATCTTAAAAATGACAACAATTTCAGTAGATGTCGCTTCCGGTTGCTGAGATATAGCACCAGTTTCGAAGTTTAATTGCCGCACTGTGTATCTTCGGTCGTTACAGTTTCTCTATTGTCGCTTTTCCGTCCTTATTTCGCCCTTAGTGATTTTGCCACAAGTCAATTCTAATCAAAATTGGTATTTATTTCTGTTTTATGCAATTTATTCTTTATTAATTAATAATAGTAATATCCATATTTCTAATTAACAGTAAATATCATAGATATCTAATTACAATGTTAGGGTTGTGGTGTAACAGCTACAGTTAAACACTAGACAATATCATCTATAAGTTAATTAGTTCTACATTTACTAAACTTAGTAGTTAATGAATATGAAATTTCAACTATGGGTAGTAAGTTAGAATAACAGGATTATTGCACTAGCCACTCGCGTCACAAGATATTCATATTACAACAACGTTCACGACAACACTTGTCTTTAAGAATACTCTTAATATTCAAGCATTGAGTATCCAACCTTTAAAAAATAAAAAGTATCAATTTAGTTACTACAATTACGTATGGTTGTACTATTTTAAATATGGTACATTTTGTACAACCTCATTATAGTATTTATGAGCTAACACTTTTTTTTGTTTTAGGTAAGTTACCACTACATTAAACACTGTTCTTGGCTGCTAAAGGTAGAGTAAGCGTCATATCTAATACAGGATGTCCTCAATCTTAACAATTTTCTGTTACAAACCCAAACAGTTGGAGTGAGCTTCATTTTCGAAAAAATAAACCTGCATCGCGCGAGCTAAGTCGTACCAAAACCTAAGAATTCCAATTGACAGTGACTCCTAACGTGAAAGTGACATATCAAATGTGCGATACCGGGTGGCCAACTAAGAACGGCTGTCGGCCATATCTCTGCAATGGATTACAGCACAGGTTCGGGAAAAAAATTTTGATAACAAAAGTGGCCTCGAGAAACGCCTGGAAATTATTTTCAGGATTGTAGGTCCACCGCTAGAGGGCGTACTTGACAGTTAAAATTTTGAAAAGCAAAATTTTTCAAAATTTACTCACTTAAGAGGCATATTAAATATTATAATCAGATTCCTCGACAAATTCTGCATATTTTTTATTTGACAAGTTTTAGTCTATCTCTTCAAATAAGGGAAGGGGAAGAGTGGGAACCTTGTTACGAAAAAACGCCTTTAATTCAGGTTCTGCTTGACCGATTTTAATAAACTTGATGATGTTTGAAAAAGCTTTTATTAAACAGTCGAAAATTTGTAAATTTGAAGGAATCTGATTAATAACGTGAATGCTAGAGGGCGCTGTTTAATATTTTTTTAATATTGTGCTTTCTCTTTATAATTTTAAATGGAAGCATAAAAATTTAAGTAGGTCTTTAAAAAGTATCCTAAATTAGTAATAAAACAGTGAAAACTGCCGCTAGATTACCTAAATGTAATGCTGTCGCGACTAACAATGAGAACAACTTCTAAATTATAATAATGTGATAAATCTAACAATTAAAACCTTAAATAAATAACTACGTAATTAGTGTCGCCCTAGATGTTCGAAATGTCGTCCATCATTTTCAATGCATGAAATCAATCGCTGACGGGTGGAGAGAACAGCAGTTTAAATTTCTGCCCTTGAAATACTTCGTATTGTCTGTCGTATTCTTTCAATCATGTCAGCTCTTGTTGTGGGTCTATCGGCATAAACGAGATCTTTTTAAATAAAAATCTAAAAAAGTTAGGTCTGGAGACCTTGGTGGCCAAATAAATAAACTTCCACGTCCTATCCACCTTTCAGTGTATGATTGATCTAAGAAATTCCGAACATCTCTAGAATAATTTGCCGGGCACCCATCATGTTGCAAGAACATGTCACGACGAATGGCCAAGTGTATGTCTTCTAAAAGAAGCGGCAATTCGTTGCTTAAAAAATCTAAATATCTTTCTTCATTAACAGTCTCATTAAAAAAAAGGCCCAATTATTTCTCCACCTATAATCCCGCACCACACATTTACAGACCAACGACCCTGAAGTTGGACCTCCTGCATCCAGTGGGGATTAGTTTCAGACCAGTAGTGCATACTATGTCGATTTACACTAACATCACTACCAAAAGTAGCCTCATCTGTCCACATAATTCGTGAAAGTATTTGAGGATCGTCGTGTATCATATTTGAGAGCCAGTTGCAAAAATACAACCTGGTATCGAAATCTTGAGTATTCAAACTATGGTGTAGGACCATGTGATATAGGTGCAATCTAAAATAGTATATATTATAAAGTAATCAGATCAATGGGACAAATTGAAGTCCTTCATTGTTAGTAAACGAAAAAGGACTTTAAATGCATTAACTCTCGTAATGTTATTACGAATTTTTTTCGCCCGGCCTCTCATTATTTTTTGTTATTGGTACCTTTTTACTTTACTTTGACTCACTTAATTATCATGTTGTTAGTTAAAATCTAATTACATCGCATAAGATAATTTCATTAAATAATTTGTTGCTTTATTGAAACTGGACATAAACATATAACGACAAACGTAAAAAATTAACACTTTTTGATCACTATAATACCGAATAAAACATGCATTAATAAATAAGTAGGCAATTGCGTTCTCTTAAAATATTTTGGACGGTGGTTCGACATATACCGAAGTCTCTAGCGATAGCTCTGGTGCTTGAATGATGGTTAAGATTTACATAAGCTAAAACATCAATAACATTTTCCTCTGTTCTACCTCTGCGTTGTCTTCGGTACACAGGAAGATACACATTTCCAGTAGTACGCACACGGTGTGCGAGTCGGAGAAAAACTCTCCTGCTGTGATGCCGTCTATTTGGGTACTACAGTGCATGCACTCTAGCAGCAACGGTTGCATTTCTCATACATTCAAAATAAACTGCCAACATATCAAATGCTTCTTCATTTGCAAGAATCATTTTGGTACGAAAAGATAAAGAAAGTCTATTAAATGCAACACGATGAATAATTTTTGACATATGCGTGAAAATCATAGCTTGATTGTTTTCAACAGGGAATTTATTTTATATCTTACATGGCCCTCTATACTAATTTTGTTGTCATCAGTAAATCGTAACTCATATTTTAAACTGTATTTGTTGTTGCTGGGCAAATATTTTATGCTTTTGATTTACTAACGCATCGCTTGAAAACAAATATAACATTCTTATATAATTAAAAAAATATTAGATTTATCACATTATTATTTTATAATTTGTTCTCATTGTTAGTAGAGACAGCATTACATTTAGGTAATCTAGCGGCAACCATAACATTAGTATGATAACAGTTTAAATTACTGCAGACCAATGTAAGATCTTTTCATCCAGGCTAAATTTAATAATTTCCGTTAACGCGAACTAGCCTATTAGACGTTGGAAGAACAATTCCCGCCATTCACCTGTTTCTTACGATATCTCAGGATAGGAAAAAGATATCGACTTGCAGTTTTCATTGTTTTATTACTAATTTAGTCTACTTTTTAAAGACCTACTTAAATTTCTATGCTTCCATTTAAAATCGTAAGGAGAAAACACGATATTAAAAAAATATCAAACAGCGCCGTCTAGCATTTATGTTATTAATCAGATTGCTTCAAATTTACAAATTTTCTATTGTTTGTTAAAAGCTCTTTCAAACATCATCAGGTTCATTAAAATCGGTCAAGCAGAACCTGAATTAAAGGCGTTTTTTCGTAACAAGGTTCCCACTCTCCTCCTCCCCTTATTTGAAGAGATAGACTAAAACTTGTCAAATAAAAAATATGCAGAATTTGTCGAGGTATCTGATTATAATATTTAATATGCCCCTTAATTGAATAAATTTTGAAAAAATTTGCTTTTTAAAATTTTAACTGTCAAATACGCCCTCTAGCGGTAGACCTGCAATTCTGAAAATAATTTCCAGGCGTTTCTCGAGGCCACTTTTCCCGAACCTGTGCTATAATCCATTCCTGAGATATGGCCGACGGCCGTTCTTGGTTGGCCACCCGGTACAAATAACCAATTCTGAAAGTAATGCGTCGATTCCCGAGAAATATCAAATAGCTTGAAGATTCTCATTTACTTCTAAAATTTAATAAATATTGCATCAAACGCTAAAATGTTTTTTCTTCGAAATTCTTTCAAACCATATGCTTCTAAATCGATGATCTCAAGCTTTAAAGTATAAATTTAAATGTGTTCAGTGTTCAAACCTTAACCATCTGCAAGATCAATCTTGAGACCACTTTCACTAAAAGATATAACCAGTGAAGTTATTCGAAGCACAACTATTCTAAAAAATGTTATCTGCTATGTAGTGATGACTCTAATCACACGGTGACAACAAATCTACCTTGCCAATTGAAATAACTGATAAGCGTCTTAATGACGTTTGCAATCATACTGTTTTACATCCTCATACATGAATAGTACTTCAGCATATTTGGTGTTACAAGACGATATTTGATTATTACAATTAATTAAGACTATTTTATTAATAATAATTCTATACTTATCCACTTCGTCCTTCTTAGGGTACCCGGGAAGTTTAAAATTGTACAAAAGGGACGTTTCCCCATTACTCCTACAAACATTGTTGTTATCACCTAGTTAATAACCAGTAGCTCCCCCTTTAGTATCCCGTATGATGTGACTCAATGGTGCCTGGTTGGCAATGTGCGTCCGAAATCAGCTTATTTAAAAATGGCTGTATGTATATGTATATATATATATATATATATATATATATATATATATATATATATATATATATATATATATATATATATATATATATATATATATATATATACAGAGTGGCCCAAGAAGAAGTTACGACCACCAACTTGATTTTGTTAAATGGAAGCACCTGTTTTTTATTTCATTTTCTGAACCAGCTTTGGATTCTGAGTGAATCTCATATTTCATATCCTACACCTAAAGTCATAATTCGGCTAGTTGCATTTGAGATTTTAAAATTGGGGTTGCTAGGGGGGTGATGGACTGTACAAAAACTCCTCAAGAACCAAGATCGGCGGGTCTCGGCAAATTTAGAAACATTTTTCGTTGGGAAACTCTGATAGTTTTGCAATAAAGACGTTTTTACTGTTCTTTCATTGTTTGTCTTCTAAATGTGTCAGCTTTGGCGCATATAAGGAATAGCTTTTATTTTGTATCGGAACGCCATAGCGTACACCCAGGCTTGTAAAATAATAATTGAGGGTGTTTTGAAGAATCTAATTTTTATTTTTACCTAATAATTTGACATATAGATTAACACATTCAAATACACTTAAAAATACATTGTTATAAGTACTGAAAAGGAAAAATTAGGCTTTTTCCTAAATGTACAAAAAAATAACGTTAAAATTAGTGAGCATATATACGCTTTATATCCTATGTGTTGTAATATTTTATGTGTCCGGCACGCATGACCGTTTCTTATAACTAACTAGCACCCGAGTGATGAAATAATGTTTTAAACCATCACATGAATTGCAGTATATGCAAGTTATGACAGGATTTTTGGTGTCCGCCCCTTCCATATGCGTAAATATGTCTGCGTAGTCGTTAGAATAGACGTGATCGCACGGCGTATCCACTATGGCGTGGTACAAGAAGATGTGGACAATTGGTGAGTATACGCCAGGTAAGACATCCGTGTCCGCTAACACTTTTAAAATGAAAAACTCCAGAGGCATGTTACGCTTAATAGTCAAAACCGGCGTGGCAGTGAAAGTGTTAATTCTTTGTGGTACGTGGGTATGCTCTGTTTGTTACAGGTCCAGTGTTCAAAGTTTTTCAAGTTTAATCAGGTCATTCAAAAAGAAAATAATGTGAATTGCTTACTGATAGACAAATAAGATGCTGCAGAAACCTGCAAATCATTCCTGATATCAAAATACTCAAAACAAAAATAACACAATTTACCAGTAATGGTAATGGATGAAATAAATCTAAAGATCTTGGTTTTCAAAACCACTTTACCAAATATTCTTCAGTTATTGAGCATAGTTTTCTTAATGAAGGAGCAGAAATTAGTCATGATTTAGATGAAAAAGAATACCTAGTCAACGTGAATGAAAAACATATCCGTATTAATAGAAGAATGTCCATGTACATAAAGTAAAATCGATCAATAAAGTAAGCTTTGAGAAACCTCTGGGTGACTGATGCAGTTCATAAAATTAGTAAAATTCAAGTCTTTCTTCTTGCATTCGCTAGAAACCATATTTAGTATCAAATTGAAGCAGAAATCGAATTCTACTTAACACGGACCCATCCAAATCAAGATTCCCATTTAGATATCCCATGAGGGATATAACTTGCCACTTTTGTAAACATTCAGAATATAGAAATAATGCACGATTCTGAAGCGAATATAATATAATATATTATTAAAACGAAGTGTAACTACTGGACCTGGAATGTACGAGATTTAGTAAACCGATTCAAGCAGAAAATATGGCAGGGCTCGAACACACCCTAAGCACTTCAAGTCGTAGCAGTTATCTTAATAATACGGAAATTTTATCTAAATAAACTAATCCTTACGCTTGCTTACAACGAAAAGCTGTTGAGATATATAAAATTCCAAAGAACTTCAACAGATAAGAACAAAATCTCCCACTGAATAGATTTTGTGTTTTGTAATTAAAAACACACAGAATGGTGCGTCTTAATTTTAATTTTTGTTACGTGAAAGCCTTTTTATTTACCATTTCTACACCTTGAAGCAAATATTTCACTAAAATAAGTCTTCATAGCATTACAAATATTTAACATTCATAGTAAAAAATAGATTAATTGAGTGTATACATTCTGTTTTCAGTGTACATTACAATTACAGCTTTAAGTAGTTACAAAATGTTTTTTACGATATCTTTAATTGGTTTGTTTATCACTTTCATATGAACTTTGCACCGACATTATAATGTGATTAACGTTTGTTAAATTTTTTTTTATGATTACCTATGACATGCCTCATCGTTAGAACTCGTTCATTGAGTTCTTTCAGCCTATTATTTAATCTACTAAAGATTTATTAATCATTGATATAAATCATTCCGTAGTAGGCTTATTTCTTAATAAGTGCATCTCCTTTACGGAAGACGATTGCTGTAACTGCTAATGAAAGCCTTTAATTTTATACAGAGGATAATTAGAAATACACGGCTTCACCCAGCATGTATTATAAGCATTTAGTGAAACAGTTTGGTATGAAACATAAACCTTATTTTGACAATTTAACGTATTTAATATCTTTAATATCTTTCACCATAATTTCTTAAATCATTTAGTTTTTCAAAGTGTAGGCGTTCAAAATAGGCAAAATTATCACATTTAAAATTAACAAAGTCAGTCAAGCGTTCTTTTACTCTTTCGGTAATAATAATATTTATTAACCGGATTAATCCTATAGATGGATGTAGGACACGTCAATTACACACTTAACATAATATTAAAATGTTACAATTGCATCTACCTATACAGGCATCACAAGACACTAAAACAAACAATAATATATTAATAGGACAGCATTAACAACTAATGACTAGATGATAAACTATATATATATATATATATATATATATATATATATATATATATATATATATATATATAGGTACCAAGTGTACTCTGTGGAGCCCGACGCGTTATCAGGTAGTTATGAATCCCGAGGTAAGGTTGCTTACACAACTCGTTTTTTTATACAAAGTATATACTAGGTACTTGTGCGTCCGACAACGTTGCCGCGGTAAAATCAAACTGTAGCAAAATATTAAAGACTAACTATATAGTATGATATACACGAAAATGGTGAAAGCTATAAACATCTGTAAAATTAAAATAGTACTTTGATTCTAACAGCAATTAAAGTCAAACTGACACGTCTAATCGATTATTTTAATTTATCATCTTCAATATTTTAAAATTTTTATTAATACTTTTGACAATAATAAATTTATCCATGATTGCACTATAATTGAAACAATGCACTTACTTGATTCTTGTTCGTTATGTTATAAGCAATTTTCTAAAGGTACTATAAATAAATCGTTGTCATTTTAAAACTTACTTCTTGTTAGAAGTATAGAGTGTTTCAATTAACAATTTTTTTAACACAAAAGTTCGATTCATTTTATTTTAACCCATGATTCATTGTAATAAATGAAATGCATTGTCATTGCGGTAAGGTTTTAAATGGTACATTAGAACAAAGTTTTTCGGAAAATCGTTCAATAAAATTGACATTTCTGATATTTAATAGAATAAAAGATCAATATTTCTAAACTTATGTTCGTTGCTACTCAATCAAAAAAGTAACAGTTAGGCAATATTCATTTGTGTATGGAACTATTTATATCTATAATGTAAGGAAAGGCTTTTTTGCAATCGTTACTTTTAATATATAAATAGAAAAGTGGTATATAACTAAATATATAAACTTTTTGCTTATATATTTAATTTGACATTTGTCAACAAATATTTCAAAATTTAATTTTTTCTAATTTTATGTAAACGATTACAAAATTTTGTTCATAACACTGCCTGACACTTTTTGGTACTCGGCCTTATATTTTATCCTCGGCTACGCCTCGGGTAAGAACGGCCTCGCACCAAAAATGTAAACAGACTAGTTGAACTACTATTATGTGTTTCAAAGTTAGGCAATAGGTATCGAGGTTGTCAAGGCAGCGGTAATAACAGTAATAACACCAATAGTAGTAACTTTTTTCATATTAATGATATGAATGTGATATATTATTATGATTAAACATTGATACTATTAATATAGAAAAAATGTTTTCTTTTAGTTTGACATTTACTAAAACTTCCAAATTAACAGTGCTTCAATATCCGCAATTAAAAAAATACTTTTTGGCTGAATAGTAAAGCAATACGCACGTGTGCTTTGACTATCTTTCTTCAACCCCTCTAAAAAAGTTGTCCAAATCTACCAAAATTAGATCACATTTTGCTTTCATTTTCTTTAACTGTTAACAACACTACTCAGCGTAAAAGCAAACTGGTTAGTTTGCTTTTAAATTTTATTGGTACAAACTAACGTAACTCGTTTCTCCATTACCTTTCACGTAAATATAAATACACGTTTTTTTGTACTGCTCAGGTCGTTGTTTCTAATAATGAAGACAGAACTAAGCCAGATTATAAGTTTAATTATTCCGCAATAGATTTAAACATGTTTGATTGCACAGAACTGCAACCACTATCTGCTTCATCAAGTATTTTCAATAGTACTTCCGTGGAAAATCATGTCCTATCCAGTGAAGAAGTGATTTTAGAAGGTACAGAAACCTCTGCGGAATATGATGAATCTCAAGGTGTTGGGGAACTAGTAACCTCGGAAAATTTCTATGATTGTGAATCAACCACAGAATGTAGACGGGACTACCTCCAGATTTGGGCAACTTATTCAAGTAAGTCAAAGCTGTAAAGTAAGAAGGGTTGAAAAAATATGTTTGATTCCAGGAATCGCGTGGAAGTGTACAGGGAGCTGTTGGTTGTAGAACTTGGACAAAAAAGTATTCTTGTCCATATTGCTTCACAGATGTTACACATTTCTCTCGACATTTAATAAGAAACCATAAAGAAGAAGGTGCAGTAAAGGAATTATTATCTCTAAAACTCAACGATCCTAAGAGACAGAAAATCATTAAACTTATTCGGAGACAAGGGAATTTTGCGATCTCCGAGCAGATAAATCAACTTCGACCAGTTAGGAGACCAAAATAATTAGACACGTTAACGCAGGATGATTACGTCGTCTGCCAATTTTGTTTTGGATTTTTTAAAAAAACCTATTTCAAAAGGCATCGAAATCGCTGTGAATTGCGTACACAAGGTAAAACACCGGGTCAACGTGAAAACCATCTGACAGAATCACAAATATTTGTCATGTGTTCAGCAAACAAAGAATTTTACAATTCGTTACGCTTAAAACAAGAAGTATTTACAGTTATGAGAACTGATCAAATATCTCAAGTGGCCATGAAAGATGTACTAATATGCAGCTATGGTGAAAGTTTATTGCAGAAACATAAACGAGTTCCAATTAGAAATACGATTTCAAATAAAATGAGGGAATTAAGCAGACTTTTAATAACTCTACGCCAAATGAAACGAATAAACACCCTTTCCAAGTATTAAAACCTGAATTTTTGATAATATAGTATCGGCGACAAAAATAATCACTGGGTATGATCCAACATCCTGTACATTTTCAGTGGCAGCCTAGCTGCACATATGTACAACATTAAAACAAGTCTGCGACATCGCGGCGAAGATGGTTATCAAAAAAGTAGATTTTTCCTTTGACGACCCAGAAGATAATCTTACGTTTGAGAAATTTAATCACGAACCACTGGAATTCAGAAATTTCTAGTTTAGCGTTAAAAGACATGAATGAAAAGAAATGGGAGAAACCAAAGTTATTGCCTTTAACAAGCGACATAATAAAGTTTCAAAAGTATATGATAAAAGAAACGAGAGAAGGCAGTGAAAACATATCACAGAAACATAACTTGGTCAAGAAATACACGATTATCAGAAAATGTCTTGGCTATCGTAATTTTGTTAAATAGAAAACATGTTGGTGAAGTTCAGTACCTCAAACACCTACTGCAAAGAAGAAACACACAACCAACAGGAAGAGTTTTATGCCACTTTAACAGAAAGTGAACGAATACTTGTAAAAATTTTAAACAGTAGTAACTGGCGGAAAGGAAGTAAACCGGTGCCTATACTATTTCCAAAAACAGTCCAAAAATTGATCGAAGTAATGATAAGTGTCCGTAAGGGATGCGTTCCGCGAACAGACGAATACCTCTTTGCCAATCAAAAAGCCTAAACAGATGGATAAACGGTTATCAAACACTCAAAAATTGACCACACAATCAAAAGTCAAAATAAGGATCTATTTACATCTACTCGACTTCGAAAGCAAATAGCGTGCGTTATTCAAGTATTGAACGTCACAAACGTGGAAATGGAACAGTTTGCAACTTTTATGGATCACACCAAGGAAACTCACAAATCTTGTTATAGGTATATGAAGAATATCAATATGCATTTAAACATGAATTCTATCGACAGTCATATTTTTGTTTTCTTTTCATCTATTTTAAGTTAACTTTCAGAACTTAAGTACATGTATTTTAGATTACCTCAAGGATTATACCAAACTGCTAAAGTGTCAAAACTCCTCCTGGCAATCAACAAAGGGAAAGCCGCCAAGTATAAAGGAAATCGAGTTGTCAGAAGATGGGTCAGAAGGATCTGACGTCGACAAAAAACAAGACTCTAACAAAGAAATAGTTCGAAATTCATTAGGTTTCAATCATTCGTCTTTCTGTATATTCTCAATTATATATGATTTTTAAACTATCGGTATGGCTGATCGTGCGTCAATATCTGATTTAGAACTCAAAGAAGTTGAAAGAGCGACGCAAGACAAATCAGAACAGACAACCGGTGAACGAGGAACGATAAATCGTACAGGTATATTACATATACACCTGTTAAAACAATATAATTTTACTGCTTTATTTAGATATTACTTGCGGTTCCAAACAACGAAAAATATCTCATACAATAAAAGACGCTAATGTTGATATTTTCCCAACTTCAACTTCGTTTTCCGATTCCGAAATCGGAAATAAGAGGAAAATATCAGGTACATTTATGCGGTTTTGTATTTAATGCACATTTTGAACTGAGTTTTTATCTTTCAGCTACAAGCTAATTATGCAGAAAACTCAGGAAACAAGAAAAAGAAAACAAAAAATTAGAGAAAGATGGACAAAAAAACAAACAAAGCTAATATTACAATATTTTGGTCACCACATAAAAAATAAAATTTCGCCGAAGAAAGGAGAAGTGGAAAAATTTATTCGCCAACATCACCCAATTTTTGAAGGAAGAACTTGGACTGTAGTGAAAACATATGTTTATAACATATATAGAATAAAATAATGTTTGGTAAAAAAAATAAATTTTAATGTTTCTGCAAATAACCTATTTAATATATTTATCTAGTACACCTTTCAACATATTTAATTTAATCCCGTTAATCCATCATTTTTCTGAAACCACAAATAAATCAAAAGTAGGTAACCAATAATATATTAGATACAAGCGCTTATTGTACCTCACATTGATGGAATATACGAAGTAGTTCCTTAAAGAGCCGAACGTAGCTGCCACTACTTGGGCTACACAAGGTTATGTTAGTATATTCAGACAAGCTGTATATAAAAGCGACCTCTGCAGCGTGATCACAAGAACCAGTCTGTATATACTGCATATGTAAACGGTATATTATGGAGCCCACCCTAAAATTCAATTTACGCGTTTTGTGACATGTACAATCATATTTTGATGATATACACATGGGTACCTTACGAAGACCGCAGCCGGGCTTCATAACGATTTTCGGGCTTGAGAGGGCACTGTTAATATGTCGTACGGCTCCTAATGACCTTAAACATGTCTATATATATATATATATATATATATATATATATATATATATATATATATACCTACCAATATGTATAACAAAACGTGTTAAGTCGGTTTAGAAAATGACAGGTGTGACTTTAAAATTGAATTTAAGTATTTCAGTCACGAACAAAACAATTGTACGAAATCCATTTTCTCGGTGAAATAATGACATTTCACACCTAAGAAATTAAGTAGATATAAATAATTCAGTAACAGTATAATTTTGTATACGAACCAAAATCACATTAAATCAATTTCTAAATAGGTGCATAATCCTATTTGGTATGAGAAACTGAATACCCAGTCATTGAAGTCTTAATTAAATTCGGTTATACAATACTGCCAAATCAACAAGATTGTGTAATAAATACTGGTCAGCATAATTTCGATATTGGTACAGAGAACTTTGTTCCTCACTAAAACTTTGCATAAATCCTAAATTTGCAAACAGTTTAAGAGGCGCACTTTTGCGGTTTATCTGCAAAGATTTTGTTAAAGTGTAACTACTCTGTTATTTTTACTTAAGTTCGTTTGTATAAAAATACTATTTTAATCTAGAACCATTACCGCATGTATCCAAGGTATTGCTCTTTAGAACTAAATTTATTCAGAGAAAAAGTTAGAAACACTCCGGCAATAAATTTATAGTAATTTATTTTGTGGTAATTTTAGGTTTATGACGAAGCAAGTTACATTCCGATTACAAGTGGTCTACCTTCTAAGTGAAAAACTGCTGTGATTAATTCGTTATTATTATTTCTATTACTAAACGATCGTAAATACGGATCAACAGTTGGTCGTTTTATTACAGGATTTGATTTATTTCTAGCTTAACTACATAATTTTTTTCACGCAATTCTTCAGTAAATTATGTTGCTTCTTACTTTCATTTTAACTTATGATACGTAATTTGTTATTAATTATTACGTTTTTGATCGTATTTGCTTTATTCAGATCTCTATTAATCGCTAGTTTACTTTTAGTGGAACAGTCGCCAATAAGAGGTTAAAGTTACTTGTTTCCAAATACATTTTAGCTTATTTTTTAATTTCACAGATTTACTTGGAAATAAACTTGACGAAGCGGTAAAGGCAACATTCGGTTTATCAGTAATAATACGATGTAGGTACTAAAAGGCGCAATTGAAGCTACAGTGACATATGTTTATGATATTAAGTCCTGAGGAGATTTTGTTTTTTGTACGAATGTACGATACAAATAAAGTTGTTCATTCGGTATTATTACAATTGCAATTTATACATAAACTTTAAAAGTTCACTTTAATTTAGTAAAGTAAAACAAAATTTTTGTAAGTATGCTCACTGGTTTCAATTCGTAATATACATAATTAATGAACTTGCGAAATGTACCATTGTTAATACTGTAACGTTATAACTCGAAATTTGCGTTATTTAAATATTCAGTGGAACACTCTCCCTTAACATTCACCGTAATTGCTACATTTTTTACTCACCAAACGATAACAGATTAAAAGATCACTTATTATGTGCAAAAAATTTCTATAATTGTAATCGCAAGTTCTTCATTTCAATTAGAGATTTTGAGTTTGGTCAAACGCAATAGAGAATGTGCTAAAAGAATTAGTTAATTACCCAAAACTGCCTTCGTAATCAAATAACTACTTTAAACAAAATAAAATAAAAATTCAATGTAATTAATTCATGTGTGCAACTGCAATTTGATCACTTTAGTTTAACTTATGAGTTCAGCCCAAATATTATTTTTCATCCATGGCCTAATTCTGAAGGGCTTAAAAGAATAACTCTGTCACCTTGCGTATTTTAAACCACAATTCCAATACTTATGTATAAGTAATCATTACGTTAAATAAAGTTCCAAATGAACTACCTTCAACATATCTACTTTTTAAATGAATGAATGTCAAGGTTGTTGACATTCAAACCAAAATGTGATGCAATACATTTCACACAATAAAATTTTGCGTAGTCGAAATTTTCATAACAATGCAAACTTTACTTAATTCTATTCTGCCTAACTAAATACTACATTTCATGTAGATACACATACCTATCGTAATTCAATAATAATTACTCCATACAAGTTTATTGAACTGGCAGTGAATGAAAACGACGTTTAAATCTGACATTCAATCACGTCAAACAATTTTTGTAATCGTTACTTTTAATACATAAACAAAAAAGTGGTATATAACTAAATATATAAACTTTTTTGTTTATGTATGTAATTTGACATTTGTCTTCAAATATTTCAGAATTTAATGTTTTTCTATCTTTATGTAAACGGTTACAAAAAAATTTATTCGCAACACGTGCGCTGTCACATTTTTGGTGCTCAGCCTTATAGTCCTTTCCGTGATGTTTATCCTTAATTAGTGCATTAAATTCTTTATTACCTTATTAAATCCATTAAAGTGGTTAATCACTGCCTATACCTCTTATAATTCTATATTCCTATCAGTTTGTTAATTTTACAACTTTTCACATAAGGTCAGTGTCTTTTCAATAATTTCTGGACTAAACATTTTGTATAATTTTACTTAATGTCTCAGATACTCTTAAAAATTTTAAAATGTACCTATACTTTAAACACACGATTGGTATTAGTTAAAAACAGTAAATTATAATATAGTGTAAAAAGAGAGAGGCACTAATGTTAACGTACAGATTGATTTATTTAAATAGCATGTCATAACGCTATACTCTTCCGTTATTTCGCATTAAATTAAAACAAGAAACGCGCCGTATTATCAGACTTTAGTAAATAATGATAAGAAGCAATTCTAAAATTAACGAAAATAGACTGACAACGGTCTACAGTTAATGCAGAATGCTTTATTTAACTTTAAGGTTCAAGAAAAGGTTGAGAAATTGATATGAATGTCATGGCAATAAAGGAAATTAAAAAAAAAATTTTGTATAATACTAAATTAATTATATCGAACTGAAAATAAATGCATAATAGTATTTTAAGTACGAGGATACTTCTGCAAATAACAGAATTTCGACTTAAAGTTTGCTTCATGTAGTATTCGCGTTTCAAGTAAAAATTTATAAATTAATTTATTTTTTATTGGCGAATTTAAAACTGTTCACTAATAATTATCTCTATACGGACCAGATGGCCGGATTTAAATAAAAATCTCCCACTACAGATCAGTCAGAAATTAGATTGTTTAAGACTGTTGAAGTTTACCCATACATTAAATGTCATACGTAAAGTAGTTCGTTTAAACTTACTAGATACTTACGCAACGGACTTAAAATGTAAAGATTTAATGCAGGAAGGTAGGTACCGTTTATTGTGGAGGGAGAGGATTTATAAATTAAACCTGTCTTAGTTTAAAATTTAACGCCTTCTGCCGCTTTGGAATAAAGAAACACGTTGCTATCAATGAATTTTAAAATGTTTAAATTCCTTAGTTTTTTGAGTTTTTAATGGTGTATTTTGTATTTATGTTTACACTAATCTATACGTTTCGATAACATTCACAGTTATGGTCCTCAGTAGTAATAAAATCTTTTAGAATTGTTTAAGACGTTAAAACAAATTCATAAAAAATGAAAAGTAAAAGCACAGACATACGCCTGCTATTAGTATAACAGTTTTATAAATGCATAAAGCCAACTATCGAATAGAATTTAAGTAAAGTATAACTAGATCCTTAATAAATTAAATATGGTTAAACTATCTTGTAGATGAGAAATCAGAACACCCACTGAGGGTCGAAGGCTAACAGTGAAAAGTGTCGATTAAAAAGCAAATTTAACCAAAATTTAATTAAACAATTTGAAAAATTAAGGAAACGCAAAGCCCATATACTATGATCACTCTCTTTTTTATTGCCATGTCGATGCCAAAAAAATATCCCAAAATCGCTCTGTATTAAAGGAAATTTTAACAAACAAGCTAATAATATTCATAGAAGAACTGAAAATGCTCTTCTACGTAAGCAAATACGTATTACTAGGAAGTCATTAGATAAAACCAATAGAGATCTTTTATGTTTACATTTAGCAATCTCATTTATGTAAAGTAGAGACCATTGGGATAAAATTGATTCATTAATCTTCAAATATATGGAAATAAATTTTAACATCTCCTGTATACGTCATAAAGCAAAACTTGATAAACTATTCAAACAGCAATATAATAGACAATGTTTTCTAATGCTATTGGAGCGCTTTCTAACGACCAAGAGTAGATATAATTTCCAATACTGAGAATTATATTAAATCATTACCTTTTGATTCTGTGAATGAAGTTAGATTTGAAGCTGTTAACATATTACGTAAAGCAAAACCTCCAAAGAATGACTTATATTTTAGTCAGCGCTGTGCTTTATTTGATCTTAAACGTAATGAAAATATAATAATATTACACTCATATAAAGGTAGTGTAACTGCTATGTTAAATATGAACTATATTATACTATATATAAAGTATTGTGTAGTGTTTCGTGGTGCGCTGCTTAGGAGCCTTCGTCCTCCTCAGCGCGTGGAATGTTGCAGCTACGCCACCAATATCGGGATCGGGCGTCCTCGAGGTTTCATTCTGAAACAAGAAAAAAAATAATACCTTCAGGCCTTACGTCTGAGCTAACACCAGCCTCAGAAAGCCATCTTGGGATGAGGCAGTCTGTATTAGATTCCCTCTTAGATAACATCGTCTTTCGTGAAGGCGAACCCTCGTCGATCTACTTATCGGGCGAAAACGAACCAGTTCTCCTTTTGGCGAGGAATTACCGGCGACACATTCTCCTTGGTATCGATCCTTCCCACGGTAGGTTGAGTAGTGACGGTGATGGCGGCGGACTGGGTTGTTCGCCATCTACTGATGGTAATTACGCAACCACTCCTCTCGACTGTACGGCCTACCCATCGTAAGAACGATATCCGCGAACAGTGCTTTATTTAACATTCTTGTCGAGACCCAAACCTCGATTGTGTGGACACAGGAAGGGCAACGAGAAGTTCTTAGAAGGTGTGTACCTTCTAATAGTGACTAGTTTAATATAATAACAAAATGATTTTTTTTTTCTCTCTGTAATGGTTTTTACGCACATTGTGCTTAACTGATTTTCATGGTTGGTCTTTCAAAAAATACTATTGCTTACTGACATTACTTGAGCTTGAAACACCACAGGAGATCAAAATCGGTAAAGTAGGCTTGAGGTCCAAATTTAATCAGTACAGGTCTTAAATACTGATCATACTGAACAGAGACCAACCAACATTTTTGGTTGAATATTGTGAAAATAGTGCGAGTACAGATGTAATACGGTAACTGTACTCATATAGCTAGTGACATTTGAAATCTTGTACCGTTATTCTGAAATCCAATCCGTATTTTGGCTTTCATTACGCATAATTTAAACATTTGTTACATCGACGTTGCTTTGAATGGAATTCCAACAGGAAACTTTCCGAAATTCTTTTTGTTTAAACCATTATCAGTCATTACCACCTCAGTGCACATACGAAAAAGGGATTGCAACCTATAAACCAGAGCGTTTCACTTTATGAAATACCAAGTGTTTACGTAATAACCATCATCTATTTTTATATCTATTTGTATTTATTTTTTACTAGTTACTCATGAAATCTAAATCTAAGGTAAAATAAATTTTAAAAATGAAATTAATATAAATATATGTATAAGTGGATCAAAGTATGCTATTTGTGATAGGGACAAGGAAATGAAATAATTTCTTTTAAAAAATAATATGCATTGCAACGAATAACAATTTAGCCAATTTCGAAAAATACCAGACTTTGTAGTGTTTGTATCTTCAGATTTTTTCATAGATACAGACCTAGTTTATGAGCTATTGTTACCTATAAATACGTTTTATATTTACATAAACGGTATTTTTCCTGAAGTTTGTGTTTTAAATTTTAGCACAGTTCTCGCATAGAATCAGTTTAATGTAATTGAATTTTTCGTTATTGTTCTAGATAAATAATCTGTAAAACTGCTCATAAAATGTAATGTGCTATTGGCCACGTAACTTTAGTTCCATATTCGATTCGTTTTAAACTTCTACCGATAAGGCGATAAAAATATTGGTACATTTATTGCATTGTAAGGTGTGCAATTCCGTCTTTTTATACACATTTTGCATAATTCTATCACACAAATCTTTCAATATTTCTTTCATTACTATAAACGTCATAAACACTTGTGCAAATATTTTATCTATTGTTAGAATACTGTACGAGAAAAAATATTTGAAAACAAGAAACTGTATACATAGCAGATTTATACAACAACAAATAATGATTCTACTCGTTTGCTGTTATTAAAACGTTTAAAACTTAAAATTACAAAGAAAAGTCACTAATATTTAACGAAATTTGTATCAAGGATAATAAATTATTCTGAACTTAATTGGATATTTTCCCTGTAAAACTAAGCAACTTCATCTTCCTTTTTCTCAGCTTCTTGTTGCTTCCTATTGAGCTGTTTCTTTAATTGTTAGTTTTGTTATTATGTGACCTTTAATTGAATCCATTCTTATTTCCAAAATTTTCTTTTAAATATTTTTCAGATTTTCAATTAGGTGATTGGGTTGAGGGAATGCGGGGAAAAGGTACATGGGTGATAAAGAATATTATTTTTCAGGAAAGCGATTAAAATTCAAGCGATCAGCTGCGTCTAGTCGTTCTACTACGCAGTATGGAACGCACACAGTCCTTCCCTCATCCAGTGTTTTTCTTGCTGTTATGCTATTTTATGACGTCATAATTGATAATTCATTCATTCATAATTTTTATTATAACCTTGTGTTACCAGAGTTTTATAAAATACCCAGCTGCTAAAGAAATGCGTCCACGGCCAAACTCAAAATCTCAACAAATCAATATGGAATATTGTTTCAAAAAGAATTATTGCGAGTCTGGTCACATTGTGTTTGGGCGTATACAAGGCTGTGTAATAAAATAGATAGCGAAAGACTTATCAGCTCAGACTCAGCTCAGAGAAAGAAAAAGAATCGAAGTCCAAAAGTAAAGCGCGAAGCAAATTAGGAGAAGAACTAAACTTGGTTGACGGAAATGCGTATGAGGGCGGCGGTCATTAACTATGAACTAGCTATACGTTTTTTAACTTTTTTTATCACTTCCACTACTCAGAAAGAAGTGAGAATGGTTTTAAAATGTTTCTAAAATATTGTAGTTTTAATAAAAATGAAATCAGAAAATTAATTTTTTTTTCATTTTAACCATTTAACTAACTACGGCAATATTTCATAATAAAAATAGCAATAGGTACATTTTCTACATTGTAGTGGTTAGAGAATACATTTTACATGGACAGAAAACAAACACTGTTTTTAAAGTATCACTATATTGCTTAAAATTGTTTCGGCAACACCATGTCTTCATGAGATTGAGTAATTAAATTAATTTACTTCAATTCAATTCAATTCAGCAGAGTTAACATTTTGTATATTTAATAATGAATATAGATTATAATACAGAGTACAATTGTTAACTAAATAAAATATACAAAGCATCGTGTTATAATAATAATAATAATAATAATGGTTTATTTGCCCAAGCGATAGCAATAAAAAAAGTAAGAAAAATACAAATGATTCTTAAAACTAAAAATGTATTAATAGTATATGATGAAATTAGTTTATAAAGCAAGGGATTATGGCAGGAGTTAATGGAAATGAATGTCATAATCCCACATTATAAACAAATTTCATATACTATTTTGTCGTCGAACTAGCCACTTTGAGGCACAATTTAAATGAAATAATAATTTCAGACCGTTACAAAAAAAATAGCATGTCACAGGAGTTCATGAACGGTCTTATTATAGTTGCCATAGTTTTGCATTGTGTCATTTATTTTTTAAATAAACAAATTTTGCAAAAATGGATTCAGACGTGGATGAAGAAATCCTTAAAAAAGCAGAAGAAGCTGAGTTGAGTCTTATACCTAAAAAGTCTGAAATCATTTATAAGAAAGAGTTCGACAGATGTATTGAGTGGATGCGCAAGAATAATACGGAAAGTGTTACATATTTCCTTGATCAGGTAAGTTCATTACATCATTTATTAAAGGTAATCATTCTTGTATTTATTTTATTAGTCGAGAAGTTATTAGTGTTTTCAAAAGAACACTTACTTAATTTTTTCTTGAAGCACCCAACGACAAATATTTACTTATGAACGGATATTTTTACTTTCAAGATTATTCTTAATAAATATGATTCCATTTTAGATAGTTGCAATATTTGGTGTGTTTGGCGGTTGCTGACACATATAGCTGTACAGTCTGTGTGTTGGGGATATTAAAGAAATAGGTTCTGTCTTTGTGGTTTATATTAGATATACCAAAACACATAGACCTAGGATTTTTACCGTACTAAACGATGACAGTAGAGTAAATTATATTGACCTCATTAAGAAGTACATGAGTTTAAGAACGAAGCATGCAAAGGATTAAAAAGTTTATTTTATTCTACAATGGTTGTACATGTACCAGTAATCCTATTGGCATTAACACATTTGGTCCGATTCCTCGACAGATTGTCAAGTATTTAAATATTCCCAATACAGATCAATACACAGGACATTCATTTCGTAGAACTTCTGCCACAATCTTGGCAGACAATGGAGCTGACATTAGAATTCTAAAACGGCATGGGGATTGGAAAAACGATGCTGCTGCTGAAGGGTACGTGGCAGACTCCATCGAAAACAAGAATAAAATTGCCAAAACCTTAGGATCTAGTAGCGTACAACAAATGATTAACCGAGAAATATCTATATCAACATCTCCAAGCAGTTCAAGCGAATGCCTTCTTGAAACATCTGGGGAAATTTCAATTACCGGAAATTCCAATTGCACCATTAATATTAACTTCAGTAAACAATAATTTCATTAATATTACATTAATTACAGATCATGTTCTAAATGTACTATTAATATAAATAAATACTTTGTTCTATTATAAGTTTTGTTATGGACGAATAAGTTCAAAAGTAACTATTAAATTAAAAATTATTATTAATTTTATTAAATACATAAATAAAAAGGTTACCTCGAGTAGGATTTGAACCTACGACCTGTACTTTGCTAGAGTACCGCGCTAACCGTCTGCTCCATCGAGATTCAAGCTCCAATCGATGCAAATTTTTTCTTTATGTATGTAGAACTGATGTCGTAGGTTCAAATCCTACTCAAGGTAAACGTTTTATTTATGTATTTAATAACATTAGTAATAATTTTTAAATAATTTGTTCAATTTCTTTGTTTGTATTTCATCTTCAAGACGACTTGATGGCACAATTTTATAGCACGGATGCCATAAATTGACAAATTATTAACGATTTTGACATTAATAACCAATGAATTCTAATGCTATTCGACGACGAAAAGTAGAACTTAAAAGCCTATTTTTCGTAAGACGTACAATATAATTAGAACAATAGTTATTTTCGTAACTAGTGATCTGTTTATACATTTCTTGGTGCTAGGCCGTTCTTTCTTACCCGAAGCGTAGCCGAGGGATAAAATATAAGGCCGAGCACGAATCATGTGACAGCGCACGTCTTGCGAACATCTTTTGTATTCGTTTACACAAAATTAAAAAAAATAAAATTTTGAAATATTTCATGACAAATGTCAAATTAAATACATAACTAAAAAAATGTATATATTTAGTTATACGCCACTTTTTTGTTTATGTATTAAAAGTAACGATTACATAACTTGCACATTGAATTGACGAGTAATGATTGTAATACGTTTGTTTTTTTTTGGAAATAAACATATTTTCTTCAAACCTTTTAATAATTGTTATGATTTTCAAATTCCGGGGTCAATTTAAACAAAAACCCACCCCAACCCAACTACTGCCCTTTAAATTTTTTTTTCTTTAACCCTTTCCCCGGCATCTTAAAATTTTTCCTAGGATAATTTATTTTCCAACACTATATCCCTACATCAAATCATCGTTTAATTAAATTTGAATAATTTTTTAATTTTAATCCAATGTTACAAACAACCTTTTCTAAACATTAATACAAAAAATAAACATTTTTTAAACATTTTTTTAATAAAACTTCTTCTATAAAAAAAGTCAATCCACATATACTTTCCAAATGCCTTTCTCATTCTTTTAAAGTTTTAAAAATATCTTTCCAGGAATTTTATTTTAACTAATGCTCCATCAGTCTAAACCAATTTCCAATACTTGGGTTTCTTTGGGTTTAATAAAACAAAATATTAGTCCTAATGAAAATTTAACAAAAATCTTCCTTTTAGAAAATAAAAATTAATGAACTTTTTCCTTTTATTCTAGGTTTGGCATAAATATAACTAAAATTTTAAATTTTAGAAATTTCCCCGATAATGCCCCTTATCCAATAGCAAAAATAAAGGTTCTTGGTTTGGGTACCCAAATAAAAAATCATTATTGAAAGGTTACTTTAACCCACTAACCTCCTATTGTAGGTTCTTTCGCGAAATTTGAAGGCTTTTGTTTTTAAATCAGGAATGGTTTTCGTTTCCAAGTTGGAAAGATTTTGACTTTAGTTATGAAGTTAATAGGGCTTATTAATTGTCCTGACCAAGAGCCTTTTTAAAGGTTTTAAATATCACAGAACCAATGAGGAAATTTGTTGTTTAAACCCTGCTTTCCTTATAAGGGAAATTTCGCGACCTTTGCTTTTTTCAAAGCTTTTTTTTTTAAATAGGAAAGGGGGCCTTTAAATTTAAATTACTTGTGTTATAAATTTTAAATTAAAACTATTTGGAATTGTGTTTAAATATTCCTTTTTAATTGGTTATTTGTCAAGGAAAAGAGGAACCAGAACTGGTTTACCTGTTTTCCTTTTACCCAAACTGGAGGAATAATTTATTTCAAACCGTTTTTTTCTTTTAGGGAAAGCAAAGGTTTAAATAAAACTAAACCTCCCAAAAATAAATTTTCAAAGTTCTGTTGTTTTTTTCGTGAAACATTTTTCTTACCAATATGGCATTTTCATTTAATTTAAAAATGTTACTCAGAGCTTTATATTTATTCCTTACCCAATTATGAAAACTACTTTGACCAGTTCTTAAATGTTCGATTTTTCCAAAATTGCAAAGTTTAAATTAAACCTAAAGCTCAACTTTTTCTTTCAAGTTCTTTTTTCCTTCCGTTTTTCCTACTAATTGAGGCAACTTCATAAATAAATTAAGAATAGCTTACCTCAGGGTTCCTTTAATAATTTCATTCCTTACCCAAAATTTAGTAAACCCATACTTTAAATTTGGTTTTGCCCTTTCGACATTTTCCAAATTGGCCGGGCTCTCCAAATTTTAACCTTATTGGCCAACAAACACAGGCAATACCCGACGCGCAACTGGTTTTGTCAGGTTGCCGGATGTCGCACATAATCGACAGTGTCGACCATATGCGTCAGCCGCCTGAGTGGTAAGTATGCAATAAACAAAAAGCTGTGACAGCCGTCTGTATACCAAGTCTAAAATTATATGCATCGCACCCAAGCCGACAGTCGTCCAGGAGAAGGTATGCATGTAGTCGACCGTATATGACAGCCGTGCGGTCGTCACATTTACTCGGTGTCGTACAAGGTGCATCAGCTATCCAAAAGGTTTAAGGTAATGCTAGTCATCGTGCGTCATCTATGTCCTGGGCTTTGTCTAAGCGCAGCGTATTGAAATCTCCATACACTTTTTATTCTTTTGGTAACAGGCACTTATGTAGTATTCTACAATAGATCCAGACCCCACTCCTCTAATGCCACGAATTAATTTCATTAAGTTAATTTCAACGTCATTTTTGTTAACGTGTAGGAATATTATTTTGGGACCACGACCAACCCACTGCCCACTGAATCTTCAATTTGTATAAATATCATTCACTGTTCGCTCTAATTCTCTTTTACTATTTCTGGAGTAGTTAGTACTGTTGCCTGTAAACCTATTTCGTCAGCGAACTATAAAGTTTTTATATTGATATAATATTTTAACTATACTCTTTACATGAATGGTATATCACAGAACTGAGAACCCTCCTGTTTGATGCACTCTTTTAGAAATGATTTACTTTCCTTCTTAATTATGAATCTCGCTTTACTGAGCTTAATTAAGAAATAATATCTACTGTTTTGAATGTTCTTGGGACATCATATGAATTTGGGTAGTTTAAAATCTGGACACTTTTGTTGTATTTGTCTATTTAATATAAAATTGTATAATTATTCTAAGGCATATTTACTATTTATATAACAAAATATTCAATGTAATTAGAATTACTGTAAGGAAATCAACGTTTGTTTTAAAAACGTAATGTCACTTCTTACTACGTAACTTGTCGGAAGCTGTTTTGTTTCGATGTCTTGGTTAGTTTTTCGGCTCCGTGCAGGATTTTGTAGGAAGCAACTTATTTAAAACTAGACCTTATATATGCGCGCACCGAGTTGAAATTTCTCATTTGAATTTCGCACATTATCATTGAGTTTCGGCGGCTGCAAATTTATTAAACACTTCATGGTACATTTTTTTCTTACGCGCGGTTACATAACTAGTAGGATAGATTTATGTATCTAGACAATAACAGATTTTTGTGAAAAAACGCAAATATTTTGCAAATGGTTTAAAACGTAACGTTAATTAAAAAATGCGACTTTGATCTATCAATTGGAAAAATTAAAATAGAGTCGCTCTTTTGCAAAATATTAAATCCAAATCAACGTGTCGAAACAGCAGAGCATTGTTTTGCAGAGATTTATCCTTATGGAAATGTATCCAAACATTTTAATTCTTACATTACTATAAGCGGTTGACACATTTTGTCAAATTAATCTTATTTTAAATAGATGTCTGATAATCGGAAAAAGCTTTCTAAAGCTAAATGCAGAAAAGAAACTCGAAAAGAAGAGTTATCCGAAAAGGCAAACGCTCACCTAGAACATTTTAATCTCAGAAAAGGCAAAAGAGGCAACAAAGGTTACATCATGAGATACCACTGACGAGATAGACGAGACACAGGAAGGACCATCTTCATTAAAAAATTTCAAGGAAGCAGATTTAACCAAGAGACAAATCCTGAAATAGTTGAGTCTGTGGTCAAGAATAAGTCAGAAAGCCAGTGTTCGTTAGAAGAAGCAAGCGTGCATAAAGACGATATTTATAAATTCTCCATTGTCCTTCCATACTACCTGAAAAAGTTAAATTATGTTTAGTAGAATTAGGCATAACCCAACACAGAAACAGATGCGAACTTTCCTTGGATAAAGATTGCAGAGGTTTCTCATCTGCTATTATCAAAAAAGTTAAGTAACGGGTGAATAGTTCCAAAAGTTTGGCTAGTCTGTTCTACAAAAAAATTGCGTATCTTGTTTTCCTTGCAAAATATTTAATACCTTAGCTAGTGCCTGTGTTGAGGGTAAACGATTGGACATGTATCATGAAAAAAGTCATTTGTAACACAGAGTATTTGGTTTGGTTGATTATAATTTTTGTTAAATTTTGGCCGGTCAAAATTTAAGTTTTATGGGTTAAAATAGTAAGTTACACGAAGAACAAAATGGAATTTTTTTTAAATTAATTGAAGCGATTGAACATTTCAATATCATATCATATCTCTAGAAATAACAAACACCCAATAATTGTGCCTCACTGTTTGGGTTTTCATTTTCAAAATGCACTTATTTCCCATTTGGGACAAGATAAGACACGAAATAATAAAACTGATACAGGATAGTAAATATTATACCAGTTTAAGACCCACGCCTGATGTAAATCCCGGACCAACTTACCGTTTGGTAAGATTTATTCTGTAATGCATCAAAGCAAATTGAAATTAGGGATCCCTTTTAGGATTCATTTCAATATCTGATTCAACAGAACATGGTATAACTAATGTTGTAATAGATTTTTGAAAACTCATAGCTTACCTCCAGGGTCTCGTTTAATAGATTTTCATTCCTTACACCACTACTGTTATTGTCAAACACATACTTCGTAGACTGAGAGGGTTTTTGAACCCAAACTAGTTCGACATTTTCAATATTGTCTGAATCGTCGTCTAAATTCTATTCCTTATTGGTCTCAACAAACACAGGCAATAGTCCCGACGCGCAACTGGTTTTGTCAGGTTGCCGGATGTCGCACATAATCGACAGTGTCGACCATATGCGTCAGCCGCCTGAGTGGTAAGTATGCAATAAACGAAAAAGCTGTGACAGCCGTCTGTATACCAAGTCTAAGAATTATATGCATCGCACCCAAGCCGACAGTCGTCCAGGAGAAGGTATGCATGTAGTCGACCGTATATGACAGCCGTGCGGTCGTCACATTTACTCGGTGTCGTACAAGGTGCATCAGCTATCCAAAAAGGTTTAAGGTAATGCTAGTCATCGGAGTGCGTCATCTATGTCCTGGGCTTTGTCTAAGCGCAGCGTATTGAAATCTCCATACACTTCTTTATTCTTTTGGTAACAGGCACTTATGTAGTATTCTACAATAGATCCAGACCCCACCCCCCCCTCCTCTAATGCCACGAATTAATTTCATTAAGTTAATTTCAACGTCATTTTTTGTTAACGTGTAGGAATATTATTTTTTCCGGGACCACGACCAACCCACTGCCCACTGAATCTTCAATTTGTATAAATATCATTCACTGTTCGCTCTAATTCTCTTTTACTATTTCTGGAGTAGTTAGTACTGTTGCCTGTAAACCTATTTCGTCAGCGAACTATAAAGTTTTTATATTTGATATAATATTTTTAACTATACTCTTTACATGAATGGTATATCACAGAACTGAGAACCCCTCCTGTTTGATGCACTCTTTTAGAAATGATTTACTTTCCTTCTTAATTATGAATCTCGCTTTACTTCGAGCTTAATTAAGAAATAATATCTACTGTTTTGAATGTTCTTGGGACATCATATGCCGAATTTGGGTAGTTTAAAATCTGCACACTCTTTTGTTGTATTTGTCTATTTAATATAAAATTGTATAATTATTCTAAGGCATATTTACTATTTATATAACAAAATATTCAATGTAATTAGAATTACTGTAAGGAAATCAACGTTTGTTTTAAAAACGTAATGTCACTTCTTACTACGTAACTTGTCGGAAGCTGTTTTGTTTCGATGTCTTGGTTAGTTTTTCGGCTCCGTGCAGGATTTTGTAGGAAGCAACTTATTTAAAACTAGACCTTATATATGCGCACCGAGTTGAAATTTCTCATTTGAATTTCGCACATTATCATTGAGTTTCGGCGGCTGCAAATTTATTAAACACTTCATGGTACATTTTTTTCTTACGCGCGGTTACATAACTAGTAGGATAGATTTATGTATCTAGACAATAACAGATTTTTGTGAAAAAACGCAAATATTTTGCAAATGGTTTAAAACGTAACGTTAATTAAAAAATGCGACTTTGATCTATCAATTGGAAAAATTAAAATAGAGTCGCTCTTTTGCAAAATATTAAATCCAAATCAACGTGTCGAAACAGCAGAGCATTGTTTTGCAGAGATTTATCCTTATGGAAATGTATCCAAACATTTTAATTCTTACATTACTATAAGCGGTTGACACATTTTGTCAAATTAATCTTATTTTAAATAGATGTCTGATAATCGGAAAAAGCTTTCTAAAGCTAAATGCAGAAAAAGAAAGCTCGAAAAAGAAGAGTTATCCGAAAAGGCAAACGCTCACCTAGAACATTTTTAATCTCAGAAAAGGCAAAAGAGGCAACAAAGGTTACATCATGAGATACCACTGACGAGATAGACGAGACACAGGAAGGACCATCTTCATTAAAAAAAATTTCAAGGAAGCAGATTTAACCGAAGAGACAAATCCTGAAATAGTTGAGTCTGTGGTCAAGAATAAGTCAGAAAGCCAGTGTTCGTTAGAAGAAGCAAGCGTGCATAAAGACGATATTTATAAGGATTCTGGCCATTGTCCTTCCATACTACCTGAAAAAGTTAAATTATGTTTAGTAGAATTAGGCATAACCCAACTTACAGAAACAGATGCGAACTTTCCCTTGGATAAAGATTGCAGAGGTTTCTCATCTGCGTATTATCAAAAAAGTTAAGTAACGGGTGAATAGTTCCAAAAGTTTGGCTAGTCTGTTCTACAATAAAAGATTGCGTATCTTGTTTTCCTTGCAAAATATTTAATACCTTAGCTAGTGCCTGTGTTGAGGGGTAAACGATTGCAGACATGTATCATGAAAAAAGTCATTTGTAACACAGAGTATTTGGTTTGGTTGATTATAATTTATGGTGTTAAATTTTTGGCCGGTCAAAATTTAAGTTTTATGGGTTAAAATAGTAAGTTACACGAAGAACAAAATGGAAATTTTTTTAAATTAATTGAAGCGATTGAACATTTCAATATCATATCATATCTCTAGAAATAACAAACACCCAATAATTGTGCCTCACTATTTGGGTTTTCATTTTCAAAATGCACTTATTTCCCATTTGGGGCAAGATAAGACACGAAATAATAAAACTGATAAAGGATAGTAAATATTATACCACTGTTTAAGACTCCACGCCTGATGTAAATCACCAGGACCAACTTACCGTTGTGGTAAGATTTATTCTGTAATGCATCAAAGCAAATTGAAATTAGGGATCACTTTTCAGGATTCATTTCAATATCTGATTCAACAGAACATGGTATAACTAATGTTGTAATAGATTTTTTGAAAACTCATAACATTAGTTTAGATGACCTAAGGGGACAGTGTTGTGGTAATGGTGCAAACATGAAGTTTTACAACCATGAAGCCCAAAAAATGTCTTTACTTGAACCCTAGAGCTTTCGACGTGCCTTGCGTAGCCCACAGTTTAAATTTGGCCGTGAAGGATGCTTCTAAAGTGTTTTCAGAGGTAACAACTTTTTTTTTTCAATTGTACAAGAACTCTACGATTTCTTCTCTCCACCGAGTAAACGTTGGCAGGTATTACAAGATGAAATCCCTAGTTTAACGTTAAAACCCCTTTCGGATACTAGCTGGGAAAGTAGAATCGATACACTAAAAGTTCTTAGGTACAATTTAGATAAAATCTATGATTTTTTATACAACGTCGTAAGCAAAACAATACAGGGAACTGCGTTGTCAAATATTGTGTTATTATTGCAGAAGTTAAGGCATATTTACATGATATTAGATCAGACAAGGGATTTAATAGTATTTTAGGAGAGGCAAAAAATATTGCTGAGAATATCGATTGTGCCCTTCATTTCCACCACTTAATATTATTAGACCTCGACCAAAAACGATCATTTGTTCATGGGAGCAAGAATGAGATTCCAAAAAATCCACAGGACTTATTTAAAATTATTATTAGTTTTTGTTATGAACGAATAAGTTCAAAAGTAAATATGCAATTAATAATTATTATTAATTTTATTAAATACATAATCGAGCAGGATTTGAACCTACGACCTGTACTTTGCTAGAGTACCGAGTAACCGACTGCACTATCGAAGTACAAGCCACAATTGATGTAAATTTTTGTCTTTATGTATGTAGAACCGGTGTAAATTCTAAATATACTAAGATACAATCAAATTACTTCTACACTACGTTTCAAATGAAATGCGCCACTTATAAATAATAATGCTATGATTTTGAAATTTTGGTAAAATGTTTCAGTATCATATAGAAAACCATGGAAGTTTCAATGAAAAAGAACAAGTCATTATGTACTTTGCACCACTGTTATCAATTATCAACAATTTTTATTTATACATTTTAAGAAATCTGGTCACTTAGTGTCAATTTTTTGTTGTTTAACTGACACATTTATTCTGAAAAAATGCCCCCAGTAAGACAACGACGAAACTTTACCCAAGTTTCATTTTTGACAGGGGTAGAGTTATCGGCATGAAAGAAGCAGGTTTATCATTTCGAGAAATCGGCAGAAGACTTAATCGAGACCACACCACGGTGGCCCGCATTTGGTCTTCTTGGTCTTAAGAAGGCATTCAACGACCTCGTCCCAGTGAGAGACCACCACGAAGCACCAATGATCGTGAAGAACGACTTCTTAGGAGGATGGCCAAAGAGATCGGTTTTAGTCAACAAAGTCTATTGCGGTGAACTGGACAGGAGCTATTGGTCGTCACCTATCAATGTCAACAATCTACAGGAGAATTAAGTCTTTTGGCTTACAATGGAATAACATCGCCTTCAGCGACGAATCGCGTTTTTGAACGTCGAAATTTAGAGTTTGTTGAAAGACGTTCCACAGACTTAACACCTGGAGTCATGGTTTGGGGTGCCATACGTGTTGATGGAAGACCTCTTGTGTTCATTCTAGGCACATTAAGTGCTCAGTGTTAAATTGATAATGTTTTGGAGCCAGTGGTAGTACCGTTAAATCAGACGTTGCCAAATGGTATTTTGTAACAAAACAATGCTAGGTCACATACCGCACATGTTACAAGAAGGTTTCTGGATCAAGTGCATCTACCAGTATTGCCGTGGCCTGCGCGATCGCCAGATCTTTCGCCTATTGAACATGTATGGGACATGGTGGGTCTCTGCAGGTAGCCTGGGATGAAATACTTCAGAAGGATATAGACCATCTCATAGAAAGCATGCCTTGAAGAGTGAACGATTGAATTGCTGTGCGTGGCGATGCTACACGCTATTAACCTTTCCTTGTTAACTGTTAATATTTTGCTTTCAAAACTTCATCATCTTATACATGTTAATAAAGCATTATTTTACCATACTTTCAAGATCATAGCATTATTATTTCTAAGTGGTGCATTTCATTTGGAACGTATTAATGGAATGTGAACCTGCAATATCGCAAGGATTCACACATACCAAAGCAACTTGACTAATATTAAATTGTTATAAGTTTTTGTTATGAACGAATAAAATTAATTTTTATTTTGCAATATTAGACATTGTATTAACAAAAATCGAAGCAAGTTTCGATACAATAAAAATCATCACAGTTTTTGATTTTCTGAACGACTTAAATAATTTCCTCAAAATAGATACTGGTTGGTTGTTAAGCTGGTATTGTAAACCAATTGGATTAAATTTATGTAAAAGAGGAAATATTGCGTTTAGCTACATTTAAAGAAAGTTTATTTAATTGACACCATTCATGAACTTTGTTAATTTGATTTTCTCAAAATTTACAATCTTCATGCGTAGATACAGTATAGATTATTTTGAGGTAGTCTGCAAACATCAGTTTTTCGCATGACATTGTAGAGATTGAGAAATAATAGTGGCACAAGATTAGACCCTTGGGGTACACCCTAAATTACTACAAAAGCATTAGAATTAAAATTATTGTAGCTCACAAACTGAAGGCGTAGACGTAAGTAAGACGCAATTAGATATACTAAATTATCGTGGAAACCAAATGTATGCAATTTTTGTACCAAAATGCTGTGACTAATACGGTTAAATGCTTTGGAGGTATCCGTATATGGTGCATTCATTCGACCTTGGGTTTCAACAGACTTTGAAATAAATTGAGTAAAGCAAGCTAGATTCTAAATTGCTGAACGTCTTTCCATAAGTCCCTGCTGTGAAGGAGAAATCAATCGTTTTACTGCCGGATAAATTTTTTATTAAGGAATTTTTAAAATTATTAAGCACAGAAATAGGTCTATAGTTTGTTATGACACTTGCATCCCCAGATTTTAGGATAAGACAAATGTGAGCATTTTTCCAAACCTCCGGGAAAGCGTTGGTTGACATTAAATTTATTATTATAGTAATAGGATTAACAAATACGCTGGAACAGTCCTTAGGAAAAAAGGATGGAATTTGTTCCGGCCCGACAGTATTTTTGTTTTTTAAGTTGCAAAGACAGGCATAGACTTCATTTTCTGTAACTTATCGTACAGAGAGAGCTTGCATATTTATATTGGTAGAAGAGTAAAAAGGAGACTTCTGATAAGGTGAAGACACACTACTAAAAAAAGATTTGAAAGACTCCACAATGACCTGTGGTGAGGTAAAAGTAATATTCATGTAATTCATTACACTAGTAATTCTAGAATTCCCTTTCATTGAATTCATAAACGCCCAAAATTGTTTAGATTCTATAGAAATAGAATCCTTTATTTTGTTGAATCATAGTTGGTATGCTGCTTTTATTTGTTGTCATTGCTTCCTAAACCTAGAATAATCGTGGTAGAATTCTATTACTTTATACTTTTTATATTTTTTGTGTAATATGTACTTTACCCTTAAATCGCTTATGATAGAATTATTAAATCAAACAGGATAGGTCCTTTTAGTAGTTCGATAAGCAGGAAAATATTCGTCAAAATTCCTGTAAATAATATTTGGTTCATTTTTATCAGTAAAATATGAAAATGTAAACTTTCAGTACGGTATTTGAACTGAATATTATTGAAGGAAAAACTGGCTCGCCACTGCTTTTTTTGAAACTAATTATATTTGATATCTCCATTTAATTTAGAGCAAACCTGATCCCTTGACTTTTTTCCGTACGACGCACTGTTTTCGCGCAAAAAATTTCAACAGTTTCAATTAATGTTAATTTCAGTGGCAAAACTTATAAACGGTAATTAGAGTTAATTCTATTTCTATAATAGTACATCATTTTACAAAACTACTCTTTATTAACTAAGTTTGTAAATAATTTTACAAAAACTAAAATTCCCAACTATTAACTTAGTCAAAAATTTTACAGAGCACTATTCAATAATTTTATTCGTTAACGAATAAAGAATTTTAATGTGCTCCCTAAAGTTTACAATAATCGTGAGTGGTTAAATAATAATTAACCAGAACTGTGGATCGGATGATTAGGAGCTAGAGCCTGGCAACTACGTTCCCCTGAACTCACCCCTGAGCTACTTCTTTGTATGGGGTTATTTGAAAAACGCGTTTATTCGACATCAGTTGATACAAGGCAAGAACTGATTCTAAGGGTAAATCAAGCCTGTGGAACTTCGCGAGCCAAACGAATTTCATAAGCAACGCCACTGACTCAGTTAAGCAATTATTGTAAACTTTAAAATTAACATTAAAATTCTTTATTCGTTAATGAAAAAATAATTTAATAGTGCTGTGTAAAATTTTTCACGATCTAAGATAATGAAAGTTGTGAATTCTAGTTTTTGTAAAATTATTTACGAACTTAGTTAATGAACAGTAGTTTTGTCAAATGATGCACCATTTTAGAATCTGATTTAACTATAATTATTATTTTACAAGTTTTGACACTGAAATTAACTATATTAAAAAATATAGGGATGTTGGGAGCGTGACCAACAGAAGCGTAACCTAATATAAATTTAATTAAAAAAAAACCTTGTAATTCTCATCAAAACCCTAAATGAACTTGTTATTTAATAAAAATCTGTACATCAAAATAATGTCAACCTGTTCGCAATTATTTAAGTGCACAAACTTGCAATCATTAAAATATCTATGAATGTTTGTTGCAGTATTAACAGTATTTGGGTTGAACGACGAAAAAATCGTATATTTGTTCAGTTAATAATAAAACTTTGTATGTTAAAACATTGTTGTACCATTAAATCTAATTCATTTCAGAAAAATAATACAAGTTGTGTAAAAGAAATTCCATAAAACTGGTAATAAAGTACTTACATGTACAAAAAAAAAAACTGCGAGCGGATTATTATTTTTAGATTAGTTTATATTAATAAATATAAATAATAGTATATTATGTATATTATAACAGGTCCTTTAAAGCACGCGCGACATAATACAAAACACGACGCGCAGCGGAGTGTTTTGTAAGTCGCCAAGGCTTTAAAGGCTTTTTATGCACACATATCCTACGCTATTTTATTCCGCTAACGGAATTTTAGTTTCGTAACACACCCCTCGTTATTTGCATAGAAAGATCAAACCTTTTTTTAAAGATAGCTCGGTGTCAAAGGTAATTAAATAAACTAGATAGGAATAGCAGTATACAGTGCGGGATAGTGTTTTTTTTTGCCGCAGAAGACCTCTAAAGAAGCCCTCAGAAGCGGCTGAAGGCAGCTATGCCCTCAAAGAACCTACCGGAAGCTACAGAAGACATCCAAAGAAGTCATCAACGGAAGACTCCAGACGCCATTGAGGAATTCCAACATGGTCTCCACATCTCTCATTGGCCAGCTAAAGGGCCATCCCCCTTCCTGAACTCAACAAGGGGCGGGGACCAACCTCGCATCCAATTGGCTTGACGTTATTGCTCCTTCCGGTAGGAGGAGCGTCGCCCCTTCTCCCATTGGTCCTCGAACCTCGAACTTCTGGTGGGGGCGAGACTTACGGCGCTGTTTAGTGTGACGTTACTTCCTGTCGCAGAAGTTACCTACCCTTACTACTGCATTTTTACTTTTTATAGGTTCATTTTAAGAGATATCAAGAAACAAAGAACCACTTTTTATAACACAATGGATAAATGTTTTAAATTCAACGTTTCGTCTCTGAGATAACTTCAGCTACTCTTATTGTTTACATGAACCGAAAATAAGTACACTCTGTATGTGATAGCTTTTTTAATAACAATTACAATGATATATCACACATAGCACTTTAAACTGTGTAAATGTAAAGAAAACAGGATTTTAAGAGTTTTAGAAACCTTGTCGTATTTACTTACTGAATTCGCAATTTTTATCATTTATTTGCATATAGCATTTGAAAACTAACGCACATTTGTTGTGTTACCTATACATTCAAAATTAAAGGGGCTCTATTATTACACTATATACTTCTGTATGCAGATTCATTTATTATGTTTTCATTCTCAAAGTGGGTTTCATAAAATGAATAGATCAACCTATGTTACTCACAACTATTTTGAAACACGTTAAAAACATAATGGATTACATATGCCTTTTTTCTTTATTTAGAACAATGGAATTTTTAATCGCCGTAATACCCATCATAGGTCGCAAGACAACCGAGCAAAAAAAAAAAATAATCGAGATATCAAGATCCACTTGAATTCAATAATTTGGGCACACACATATTAGGACCATTTATTTATCATGGCTCTCTAACATCCGATTGTTACCTAAATTTGCTACAAACTTATTTAGACGAAAAAACCTTATTGAAAGCATTAGAAATTGTTGGTTTTTACAAGACGGCCAATAGTGCTAGGGAGTGCGGCAATACTTAAGCGAAAAATTTCCGGGTAAGTGAATTGTGATATACGCGATGTGTTGTGGAGTCCACGATCTCCAAACTTAACCCTTTTCGACTTTTTTATGTGAGGGATATTTAGAAAATTATGTCTATGATCGTAATTTTGAAGGTGAAGAGGAACTTCAATGTTTGGTGAATTAAGTTATTAATATTATAACCCCTGATATGCTTGTGAACGTGATGAACTTAACATTTGTCTATGGCAAATAGTGGGCGAATATTTGAAAACTTATTATAATAGTATATTATCAAACTAGTTTATAATCCAAGGGATTATGGCAGGAGTGATAAATCATGAATGCCATAATCCCTAGCTACAAAGGAGTTTTATACGTATTTTATCCTCGAGTAGTAGTGCTTATTGTTTCCAATTTTGCTTCTTTAAAGTTATTTAAAAGAACTTTCCTTTAACAATGCGGTTGTTATAGTTTCGCAAATACACTATCATAACTAAATATTTGGTCATTCGCATGAAATGCAGTCCGAAAAGATTTGTATTTATGCGAAGATATGCGAAGAAAAGTAGAAGAAGCCGAATCCAGTATTGTTCCGAAACAATCGGAAGCAAATTACAAAAAGGAATTTGATAATTATACCGAATGGGTGCGTAAAACAATATACAAGTAGTTACGGAAAAGGTATTGCTTGCGTATTTTCTTGATCAGGTATCTCAGTTACAATGACATTTGATATATTTAATCCCTTCTTTTGGTCGAAAAATTATTTCGATATCAGAAAATTCTAATTCTGTCGTTAATATTAATATACATAAATAAAATTCCCGTTTTATTTTATTGCCAGGGCAACTTTATGGCACACCAGTATGACACGCTGTGTCATAAAGTGACAGATGATTAATGATTTTGACATTCATAATCACAGCATTCTAACACTAGTTGGCGATAATTTTTGAGTGTCTTTCCAAGACACTCTTTTGTAAGGCGAGACTTTGATGAAACAGACGAAGACTGGAAAGGCAGAGAGCAAATGACAAGTGCCTGTTTGTACGATTGTTAAGGCGGTTAGTCCTTGCTCCTTTTTAATATGAGCGCTAATATTTTTTTATACTGTTTCATGGCCTACTATGACACAAACATTAAGTTTTCATAAAAATTGATCCTTTTGGCATTCGAACTTATTTAAATATTATGTCTGATATATCTTTGTAATTGCTATTAAAAAAGCTATCATACACAGTGTGCAGTTTTTCTTAGGTCCGTATAAAAAGTGAAAGTCAATGATGATATATTAGAAACGAGTCGGATTTAAAATATTTATACATCATCTTGTAGAAAAAGGAAAAGTCCTTAACATCTCTTGAAATAAATCGGGTAAAAAATAAAACCGATTTTTCCAAATTTCGGTTTTCTTCCAAAAATCCACGGAAATATTCGGAATTTTCTAAATTTTTAAATTGCATTTAATCAAGTACCGATTGATCGACTTTTCTCTAACATAACCGACCTCGTATCACCTACCGTTTACCAGATCTCCATGCTGTTCATCCTTAGCTTGAACACGCTGTATATGTATATATACGGGAACGTTGGGTGAAGACACTCCAGATTTTTTTAAGTTACAAACCGTCTATTAAAAGTAAACGACTTGGATGAAATTGATGATCCGGATGAAATTACAAAATCTCCGGTGAACGTGTACATTTTGATTCAATCACCTCATTTCGATTTTAACATTGACAAAAATCAAATTATAATAAATAATTTCCCCAAATCCCACTTATTAGCAGAAGTAGATTTTTCTGGCAATGACGTTCATGGCGAATAATTACTCCTGTAGCGATGGTAATGAGGATACAACTTACTGCTGTCAGTATTAGAGACTATCCCTCAATGGCAACCAATACATACTGCCTTCGAATTCCTTACCCCAACTGAATTATATTTCGTTCTGTGAATGACTATTTGATAGAGCTTATAGTCAAAAATTAAAACGAGTATACCACACGTGGAAATACGACAGACGAAATAAAGCTATCCATTGGGATAATGCTAAGTGGTTATGTCGTTTATCCAAGACGTAGGTTTTCTGGAAAACTGCCCTAGACAGTAATAGCGAGCTAATTCGTAATGCGACTCATAGAAACAGATTTAACTTCATTATAGTAACTTCATTCTAATGACAATTACAATCTGGACATAAACGGTCGGTATTAAAAAATTCAGATACATAAAACAAATAGAGGTAAATTGGACCAACCTGTAGAATTCTGGAAACTAAATTAAAAAAAGAGACATTTTAAACCCTCAAATCTCTATCGTGAATCTTCACTATATGACCGACTAGATCATTTAGCCGATTTCAGAGAAAATCGAAGGAGATACGCAGTAAGTGCGACGTGCCACTTCATATAATTTTTTTTTCATTTTTTATTCTTCTGTAGAGAGCCGAAAATATACCCGTCATTCTCTTAGAATTAATTATTCGCTAATTAATCCGTTTCATCAAAAATTGCAGAATTTAAAATAATCAATATTATCCCCTCCGACGTTGTACGAAAACGCTGAGAGTTTTCTACGTCGAGTCCTCTCCAGTCTCACTACTTGAACAACAGCCATTCTCTAAAATAATGCCACTACCAGAAGCCCTCCCCACCTTTAGCAGATTTTTATTTAACCACAAACCGCGGTACTGACGGATTCCTCTGTATTTGAATCGTTTTTCGAATTCTCCTATACACCTTGGCCGGTTGTCTCTCAAATTCAAATTCGTCTTTATCTGCACGCGAAACTTACCGCAGATTCCTTTTTTCCGAACATTAGGATATTTAAGATATATGTCGAAATTACAAGAGAAAATTCTCTGTTTTGTCTTATTAGATTATTGAAAATTTAGGTATATCCGAGTATAAAGTTTGGGAAGCACTAATTTAGTTACAAACGTTATTTTATTTTTCGATGTTTGGATTTATGCCAAATTAAAGTAGGATATAGTAGTGTGAATGGCATATATATTTTTCGGTTTCTTTGTTTGTATCATAACATTCATAACAGTGCAAATTAATGCTAGTGACGTAAGTCCCAGTTGGTATCCCGAAAATCATTTCGTTTTCACTGCGTTTACGGTTTGAAGGAATGGCTTTTTTGTAGTTGGTGATATGGCGTAAAATGTAAGATAGGGAAATCCGTTAAGTTCGTAAGAGCAGTTGAAGTTGAGGTTTGAATCGTGAAAGTTGAAGTAAAAAACAATTAAGATGTAGTGCGAATTGTGTTGTGGGGCCATTTCGGCGTCCCCGGTTTTGTCGTTATGGTTAAGCTAGTAGAATAGTGGTAACACGATATGCTTAGCATTCGGAAGATATTAGGTTCGATTCCAGTTACAGTCTACCCTGTATAAAGTTCTTTCAGGGGGTACCCCTCATACAAATGAAGTGGCATGCTCACTGCGTCTATGCACACCATGTGTGGCTATTTAGGCGAATGCTGAAGTAGTATTTTCCCCCCACTACCCTAACTCCGTTCCTTCCCACCCTATCCTGACCACACCCATCCTTAATCTCACCATGCGTATATAAGTAATTGATGTATGTATGCTGAGAATCCATGATTGTGGCTGAAGGAGCTTGGAAAATCCAAGCAGACCACCCCCCTCTCCCTTGGGAAGGGAATGAAATACGTGGCCTTTCCTTTCCTTTTTTATGGTTAAGCGAAGCGCTTCGTAATTTGATTGGGACTGTGCAATATCGGTGCTATATTAACAGTTCGATTTTATACGATTTTGGAGCATACGTTCCCCCGAACAAATTTGTTATCGTATTCCGTCTTATCGTTTTATCGGGGAATTCAGGCTTCAATTTGTGAAGCCGAAGATTTTGAATTTAGCCTTGTGGTGATCAGAAGGAAGAAAAACGTTTTTTTAACCTATAACTGACGTCGGCGCCGAGTGTGTAGCGAATTTTACTATTTTGTGTTAAAAAAACCTTCTCGAATTTATAGATTTACAGGAGCTATATTGTTGTCACGAATGTGGATTTACAGAGACTATAGACAGTATTACCTGATTTCTAAGTGCAATAGAAAAGTATCACGTGTTATTTTTTTGGTAAAAATTAAAATCAGTTTTAATGTGTGTTTAAATATTTATACAAGATTATTTAAAAGAACGTGCCCATTCAGGATTTTGTTAAATTTGTGTTGGTGCGCCACTTATAATGAAAATTGTCAGCTGATACTGATGGAATTTGACCAGAACAATGAAAATGGGAAAGGACACTCATGACATTATTTTGTTTGCATTTGCGTATTAATATGCTTATTGATGATAATGTTTGGTGTAATTTGAACGTTTCATTCTACGTCGAAGTGGAAATTCCGAGGTCATTGTATACGTTTCTGATTTTCAGACAGCGTTTGTTTGTTTTTATTGTAGTAATAAAGTCAGTTGTTGGATTTAAATTGAATTGGAGAAATCGGAATTTTGCACCTCCAGTAAATAATACTAATTAATAGTGTTATTTGTATACATGTATTGTTGATGCTTACGCAAGACGAAGTAACTGATATTATTTCTCCTTGACATTAGCGACAGCTACCGAATAGATGACGCAGCTTTATTTTGTAAGGTGTAAGTTGTTAGCGCCCCTCTGTCAGAGGAATTTATCTTGATTGGACTTGTCCTTTGTATACATTTTTTTATGTTGTGTTTTAATTGTAATATATAGGATATATCAGTGATATTAAGGGTACTTCCTCTCTTAAATATAAGTCGAAAAAATAAATTTCAACTCAAAATGAATTTTCGTTGACAAGATACAGGATGTCAAAGTTTAATTTGGCAATTTCAGGCTTTGTAGATGTCTTCCTGTGGAGTAGGTGGAGTAGATATGCAGTGTTGCCGCCCATTTTTCTTCCCTATCTTTTACACCACTGTATTTTTTCAAATCTAAAAGTCTTGTTTAATTTTAAATTTAATTTAGAAAAAGAAATGGCTCCCGGACATTTTGATTAGAAGCTTATTTATAGAAATATTTTAGATAACTGACAGTCTTGCTTTCGAATTATTTAAAATAATGTATTTTAACGTAATCAGTCATTGATAAAACTGATAGGCAGGTTTGTTATAGCCATATCTATTTACTGTTGTCAAGACGTTTTGGCTTGTTGTGCATCAGTTTCATGTTTTTTGCGTTTCTTATCATTATGGAATACAGTAGAGAAGCCGCTCGTTTATATCGAAAACTTTTCCTGATCGGCGGCATCCAAACCGTAAAATTTTTCAACGCATTCATGCATGTTTAAGAGAGACTGGAGTTTTCAAGCATTCTGCACCCCCTGGATAAACGAAGCTCAGGCGAACATTGCGTCTTCAGGAGGAGATTTTAAAGCGTAGCAGAAAATCCATCCACCACACTCGCCTCACGATATGGGTGCTTCTCACATATCGGTTTGGCATGTTTTACATGAACACCGACAACATCCGTTTAAAAAGTAGAAAGTTCAATCTCTGTGATGTTTTCGGGTGAGGCATGTTTCACAAGGGATGATATGTTCAACGCACGCAACATATCTGGAGTCACAGGAACCTTTACGCTACCGTCGTACGTGGTCACCAGCAACGGTTCTAAGTTAATATCCGGGGAGCGATCATCCAAAACTTTTATTTTACCTCCTAACGTTACCAGTCAAATTTATCTTGAATTAATAACGAATCCTCTTTTAGAATTGCTGTAGGATATTCCCCTAGATATTCGGAAGAGGCTGATATTCCAGTATGATCTAGCACCGCTTCATTTTTCAGCCCAAGTCCGAAATTATTTAAATAACACATATCCATATCGCTGAGTTGGACATGGTGGTCCTTTCCCCTGGCCTACTAGATTACCCGATTTAACGCTCATTGATTTTTCCTTTTCTAAAGTTTACGCTACTCCTGTTGATGATAGCGATGGTTTGGTAAACAGAATGTTTGCTGTCTTCCAAGAATTACGAGAAATGTCAACCATCTTCGGCAGGGTTCGCAATTAAATGTTAGGACAATTTAAAGCCTGTATCGATGTGGAAGGGCGACAATTTGAATATTTATTATAAAAGATAACACAAAATTAAATTATTATTAAAAAATGTTATTTAAAAAATATTATTGTTTAAATAATTATTTCTTATTAAGTAAGCTTCTAATCAAAATTTTTCAAGAACCATTTATTTTTCTAAATTAAATTTAAAATTAAAAAAGAGTTTTAGATTTGAAAAAAAGTGCAGTGGCGTAAAAAACAGGGAGAGATAACCGGGACCAACCCTGAATATCTACGCCACCAGAAGACATCTACCAACCTGAAACAGCCAAATTAAAGATCTTTGTGTGTTTATTGTTCTTGCCAAGTTTCACGAAAATCGGTGTAAATTTACACGAGTTATAATTAAAAACTGTTAAACTTCTTTAAATTTTGGCACCCTGTACCTTTTAAACGAAAAGTCATTTTGAGTTGAAATTTATTTTTTTACTTATATTAAAAATAGGAACTACTCCTTTAAGTTTGGCCCAATATTACTGAAACACCCTGTAGATATTTGTATTGTAATTTTTTTGGGAATTTATTTTACCTTCATCAAATTAAAGTCACATTGATTTTAGTTCGACAATTTTAAAAGTTACCCAAATTAAAACTATTAACATTCAGAAATATAAAGGAAGTTTTGATGATCTGCTTTGAAGGACTTTTAAGTGACGCTTATTAAATTTTACGAACTTTTAAATATTCCATCGAGTTTTGTTTATTTTTGTTGTGCCAAACAAATATTCATTTTAAGCTGAGTAATTAATGACGTGTTGACCAGTTACCATTTTTTTTTTGTTATTTACCTTCGTTTAAGGCCAGCTTTGGTCAAATTTTGGTGCACTGAAAATACTGTTTTCCAAAGCTCCACCATGCTTTACACACTGTAGTTTCCTGTACCAAATGTTAATTGTGAAAACAAAATTTAATAACACTTGCAATGTAATTAATTTGATAGGGATTCAAGTGATTTTTAACGTTAATTCTTAATTCTAGTGCAAAAGAGCCAAACCTATTTTAACCGGTTGATGAGTATTCACAATGGCTTATTCAAGTAAGAACAATGAAACATCTCTCTGTTCTAGTTTTTTTCTTAAAAAACATAAGTACATATTGTAACCATAAATTTCTCCGGAAAAAAAATATAATCATGATCTGACCCACAAAAACTTATTTTAGGTACAAATACACCCTAGCGGAATGCAATGGAATAGAGTAATGCTGGTAAATGGTTCCACAAAAATTTTAACATCACTAGGAAACCTTGCTAAAAAGGATAATAATTCAATGTAGTGAAATAAGGGAAAAATAATTATGAATTGTTCCAAAATATTTTAATTCTTAGAATTGGAAAAAAAAGTACATGTATATATGTACATTCTGAGATTCATACAGTAAGTATACGATCTATTATTTATATCTATCTATTATGTCGTGATAGTAGACAAATAACTGTCCGGTAGTAGAACGATACCGTTAGTAGGGAATGCTACATCGTCCGGGGCACGATTTGGCCACTAACCAGTCTGCTCGCTATGGTATTACTCAAGAAAACAATACAATTGCCTCGGATCGACCTGGCTACAAGGGGCGCTCAAGGTCGAAACAGACAGGCCCCATTGCTGACGACTGTGCAGGGAATGAATGGCGAGTCAGTACGTGGAATGCTAGAGGTATGCATGGCAAAGAATTTGAAATTGCGAATGTAATGTACGAAAGATACCTTGATATTCTGTGTGTATCAGAGACAAAGCGCAAAGGAAAGGATGCTGTGGAGATGGAGGATGGCCGCCTGGCACTATAGTCAGGAGTTGAGACGGAAGTGCATGGCGCAAAAGGAGTTGGGATGATCATAAGTGAAAGAGCGAAAAGATGTGTTAAACAGTACGAATTGGTATCTCTCCGGATAATATGGGTTAGAATGAAAGTGGAGTTTCGAAGAATTTTTCTTATTGCATGCTACGCTGCGGTGAATAGAGAAATAGACCAGGATCGTGAGAACTTCTGGAATGAAGTAGAGAACGTGATCAACGTATGTAAGCCAAACGAAAGAGTGTTGATGGGGGATATGAACGGATAGGTGGGTGTACAGAGAAAACATAGTGAACGCGTTCTAGGAAAGTTCGGAGACCAAAGAGTCAATGAGAATGATGAACATCTGCTGAATACCTGTGTAGAGAGAAGCCTGTTTGTATGCAATAATACGTGGTTTAAACATAAAAATGTGCATATGTATACATGGCAAAGAGGTGAATCTAAAAGTCTGATAGACCCGATAGTGTATGCTGAACGGCTTAGAAACCTGGTGAAAGACACAAAAGTAATCCGCGGATCGGGGTGTGGATCGGACCACTTTTTGGTTGTACCGAGAATGTGTTTAGGGCAAAATTGTGTCTGGAGAAGAAAAGCAAACGTAGTGCGAACGTCTATAATTAGGGTTGACAAACTAGTGGATAATGGTGCGCGAATCAAATACGCAGATGTTGTGAGTAAAGAGTTGAATGTGAGTGAAACAGTGTGGAATGAACAAATAAAAGATACTGACGTTGAAAGTGCATGAATAAGTTTGAAAAACTATGTTGTCAATTTTGCCGTGCGAATATGTGGAAGAGTGATTGTAGGTAGACAGAAAAAATGTGCTTGGTGGAATGAGTCGGTAAAAAAGGCAGTAAGAAAAAAGATGCGTACATGGCAATGATTGCTGCAAAAAAATGAGGCTGAGAAGAAGCGCTTGTATGACGTGTACAGATTAAGAAACAAAGAACAGAAGAAGGCAGTGAGAGTAAGTAAAGAGGAAGTGAAGGCCGTAGAAGGAGAGAAAATGCATAATGATTTTGAGGGAAACAAAAACTCTTCTGGAAATGGGTCAAAAATACAAAACGTGGGCCAAAACAGAACGCTGCAGGAGTGATGAATGTTAGCAACGAAATAGTATGGGACGATTGTGAAGTGAAGAAATGCTGGCAAGAATATTTTGGAAAGCTGTACAGTAGTGAGGAAAGTAAGACAGAAGGGTTAAATAAGGAGAATATAGAAGGAATAATGAATGAAACTGAGAAGGATATTGGAATAAATGAGGTAGAGAAAACGGTAGGAAGGTTGAAAAACGGCAAGGGAGCAGGCGTAAATGAAATCACTGGTGAAATGCTCAAGTATGGTGGTGCAAAGCTTATCCGAAGATTGCGCAAATTATTCAATGTATGCCTTATGTGTGGAAAAGTGCCAAGTGATTGGAAGAGCGCGATCATTGTACCATTGTATAAGGGTAAGAACAAGAGTGATTGTAAGAACTACAGAGGAATAAGCTTGCTCAGCGTACCTGGTAAAGTATTTGGAAGAATTCTGATTGATAGAGTACGAGAAACTACAGAAACTGAGTTGTGGGATGTGCAAGGTGGCTTCATGCCAGGGAGAGGATGTGTCGATCAGATGGTTGCTCTCCAGCAGGTGATCGAAAAGTGTTTAAAGGTAAAAAGGAAGTTGTACTGTGCGTTTGTCGATCTGGAGAAAGCATATGACAGAGTGAATAGAGAGAAGCTGTGGGTAATATTAAATGAATATGGCGTAAATAAGGGTCTAATAAATGGAATAAGGGTAGTATACAACGGTAGTCGGGTATGTGTTAGGGTGAGAGGAGGTGTGAGTGAATACTTTAATATCGAGCAAGGAGTGCGACAAGGCTGTGTGATGTCACCGTGGTTGTTCAATGTATACATGGATAAATGTCTCAGACAAGCATGTACCGATACAAATGGTGTAATGGTTGGCGACGTAAATGTATGACTTCTGGTGTATGCAGATGACACAGTCTTATTAAATGACAGTGCGGATGAGCTGCAAACCGCTCTGAGGAAGTTTGATACAGTCTGTGAGATCATGGACCTAAAGGTAAACGTGAACAAAGCTAAGATTGTGGTGTTCAATCGGGAAGTTGGAAAGGAGAGTAGAGTATTTACTGTAACGGGTTTTCGGTGGTGGCAAGTGAAGCTTGCCCTCAACGAAATCCAGCACAAAATTAAGACTCGTTTGGAAATATTTTTATTAATTGTACTTATAAGTTACGGTAGTTTATATTATTTCAAAGTCAACTCCTGGGCGGTAAACGGATAACGGGTTCTTCGTCACAGGGGTTGAAGCGGATTAAACGGATTTGGGCGCCACCCAAAGATTATCTACTGTTCAGGCGGTCTTTGGGTCCACTCCTGAACTTGGGCGGTTTCCAAACGGCTACCTCGGGTTACCCAGTGGAGGATAAATTCAGGGTTGAATCCTCACGGTTGAAAGATGAACCTAAAACTTAATTAATACGGTGGGAAGGCGGATACGGTGGACAAAGGTCACAGGTCCCCTTGACAAACAAAATTCCTTCACCAATGATTAATGAAAATGAATGATTCCTAATAAATGTTAACTCTGCGAATTTATTTAAATTTAACTAATTACAGGTTAGCCTTTATTAAGTTTAATTTGAATAACCGATTATTAAACTATTCTTTACCTCATCGATTTACAAGAATACAGCAATTTTTCGCTACGTCTCAGTAAGAAAAATGTAGGAAAAGAAGATGATTTTTGTGAAAGCACTAACCTATATAGACTACGACATTTAAAAGTGGGGAACGGATGGAAATTCCATAATTTCGACGATGAGGCGACAGCGCAACAATTTGTTTTAATTAATATTAAATCAATCAATGATCTAATATTTATTTTAACGGACTAAAACTATTATTTGTAAAATCACAAAGCGATTGATATAAAATTCGGCCAATTTCTATTAATAAAAATACTTATTCTATCTAACGGTTTAATTAATAATTAGTAATACTTCTATCAATTCAAAATCATGCAATTCCAGAAGCTGATTACTGTTTGACACATCTGTCGGTGTTCGCATTATTTAAAATACATAAAATTTTACACAATGGTAAATGATTACATTCCTTTCATTGTAATTTAAATTTATAGAAAGTATTTGAGATTTAACTTTACTCATTTATATCAAAACTATTATTTACCAATCCAATTTTTACTAAGTTAATTAATTTATGAGGACGGTGTTAATTATTACTTGTTTATTTATTATTAACGGTTGTTTGACAAGTTTTAATTTCGAAAGAAAGAAAAATTTCTATTTCCAATTAATGGCTATCTTAACATTTTCTTGTTATCATATTCAACGGTTCCTAATTAATTATTTTACGGACTTAATTATTGGTTGATATTAGTGAAGTAAAACGAAAAAAAACTAATCTTCACATTACTCTGCAAGATGAAATTGTGGAGCAAGTGGACGAGCTGGTATATCTCGGTGGAATGTTTACTGCAGACGGTACAATTTAGAGCGAGATTGAACGAAGGGTCAATGCTGGAAGGAAAGTGATTGGATGTATGTGGACGATAATGGGAAATGAAAGCATGAGCCTAGCTGCGAAACGAGCAATCTATAATGGCGTATTCGTCCCATCAGTACTGTATGGAAGTGAGACATGGGTATGTCAAAAAAAGCACGAAAGGAAAATAAATGCCGTGGGTATGAGACTCCTGAGAAGCGCATGTGGTAAAACGAGAAGGGACAAGATAAAAAATGAATGCATAATGAGGGAGTGTGGTGAGGAAAAGACGATGATGTATAGATATAAAAGTTGTACATTACGTTGGTTTGGTCAGATTGAGATAATGAACAACGCAATATTAACGAAACAAATATATGTGGGTGAGGTTAGGGGAAAGACCGGGCCTGGTAGGCCGCGTAAAACTTGGCTGAATGTAGTAGAATCTATGATGAAGGAAAGAAAGATAAGGAGTTTTAAAAACAAAAGGGCATGTCAGAAACTATGTATGAATCTTGCGGAAGCTAGGGAAGTATGCGGAGATAGGAAAGCATGGAGAAAGATTGGGAATGAAAAATAAATAGGTGCAGGGATTTTTTGCCTACCCCGCAAGGGAATGGCGTGAAGGTTAAGTTATAAGTTAGTTATAAAGGAAAAAACAAGATTATGAGAGGCCCATGTTAAACTGACAATATTTTAAAAAGTTACAGTATGTACTCAGAGAAATGAAAGTAGTAAATATTCATGAAGTAATTATATGTTAAACATTAACACTAAACTTTTTTCTGGTTCTCGTCTTGCCTTCCTTATTATTTATTGTATAAACGAAAGCTAAGTGCGGCCAAAAAATTAATGTGACACTTTTTTTACTTTAATCAAACTATCATCATTTTATTCTACATAAAACATTCCTTATCCAAATACGCTTATAACGTAATTTATTTACACTCTAATTAATGTGACTAAGCGAGACATTGTTTATGTTGCAAGTGTTACAAAGCATTACATGATTAATTAGTATAATGTTGTTCTGCAACAGGTGGCGTCGCTGTAATTCAAATACACAGGAATAGCATAAATAAGGTTTACACATAAATATTTCAAAAGCGGGTTATAACTAATAATTCAAATGTAATGAAATATGTATACTTTTTCAACAAAAAACAAAACAAGACAATTAGTCGATCACAAAAACGAAAAACTGTAATACATTCCTACCTTTCTCTTTATGTACATTTTAATGTACGATCGTATTTCAAGTTTTACACAAAACATTAGGCAGCCACGCTCGTTCATTTTTCGTTTTTCAGACTAAAAAGCCTCAACATTTTGTTGTTGTCAAGCTTCTTTATCGCTTAATGTAGCTTGTAAATAATTGGCGACTGTATACGTTGTTCTCAAATTCAAAATTGTATGTAGCTTTTGAAACATTTATCTTACTCCATTTACAAATAACTTTTTGAATGCAAATTTAATACAATCGTCTATAGGTAATGTTTGTTTATACACTCAAATAACAAATTTTAACAGTTGTGTTAAAGCGGTATTAAAACAATGCATCGGTTAAACTGCCGTGTTTAGCACTATAAATATTGAACTCCTTTATTAAAACGACTAGAGGTTCTTGTTTCGAGTGTATTTTTTGAGTCAGGTCGCATAACCACAAGTTTCTTTATCGCACACGTTATAAAATGATTTGTTAAAGAACGGCATTTCATTTGCGACACCTAATACTGTGATTACATAAAAGATATTGAAGTGAAATAACTGCTCTACATTAAAATGTACAGGCTGTCCCAAATTCGAGAGCAAGCAGGGGGATCTCGTTTATTATAAGAGATAGGATATAGGATTAAATTCGGCACTTTTGCTAAATTAGATGCCGAGTAATAATCTGAAAAGAAATTTGAGCTAACCCGAACGGATTTGGTTTTATGCTCAAAAAACTAAAAATTTCGATTTTTGTTTTTCGCGTTTGGCTACCTTATTATTAGGAATTTTCAAAATTCGATTAAACATTATTAAGGCAACTTTTTACGCACAATACTAATACGGTATTAGAAATATTATGCGACGTTTTGCTTATTCTGAACCATCATCAGGTTTATTTTTTCTTATCGGGGTTAAGACATATTTTTATGGCGTTGGATGGAGAATGTTATGCTGATTTTAGCAATATATAACACTTGATGGTTTGATCGACTGCGAACTAAAATACTCTTAAATTAAAAACTAATTATTACATTATCACGATACCCATGAATCAAACAAAACTCAGGAGTTGGCTTTTGTCATGTCATTTTCTAATTGTAAAAAGGGTAATAACTGCAAGATCCTTCGTGTTAGTGCTTTAAAATTTGCAAGTTTCTTTAGAATGTTTTCAAATTCAGAAAAACGAGACATGATAAGGATATTTTATAGCTGCAATAGAAATAGTGTCAGAGCAGAACAATGATATTTAGAGCAATATCCGGAGAGGCAGCAACCAACCCAGAGATATTTTCTAAAATTAGACCAAAATTTGCGAGAATTTGGATGTTTTCAGAAACCTCGAAATGCATATGGTAGCAGACTAGACAGAGATGCCGAAGAAGAAATATTATATCAGATACTATTTGTTAGTATTATACTAATTATAAGAATTTCCACTCACTTCACTGCTAATTTCAGCAGACATTTTTTTTTGGAGAGTTATGACTTTATGTTATCCATCTTAGGTTCAAGAAAATCCTTCAACATCTACCAGAGAAATAGAGCAAACTATTGAAGTGCCAAAAACGACAGTTACACGTTAGTCAAACTCTTTGGCCTGGGGACGATATGAGACGGTTGGATTTTTGTAACCAACTTAATACCAAAATGCTGGAAAATCGCAACTTTCTCAATCAAATAATTTGGACGGATGAGTGCAATTTTTCCACAAATGGAATGTTTAATCGTAATAACGAGCACTACTGGTCCGTTGAAAATCCACGAATTAACAGGCAAATGCGAGGACAAGGCCACCGGTCCTTTAATGTGTGGATTGGAATCTGGAAGGATGGGCTCCTTGGTCCAGTTATTTACGAAGGTATCCTAACGTCTCAACTTTACCTCGCATTTCTAACAAACGAAATATCAGACCTTTTGGATGATGTTCCGCTAAACGAAAGATGGACTCTCTGGTGGCAAATGGACGGAGCTCCTCCTCATAATGCTGCGATAATAAGTGAATACCTTAACGGCGAATTTCCTGATAAATGGATGGGAAATAGGGGACCACTTAGGTGGCCAGCAAGAACTCCAGATTTAACCCCTTTAGATTACTTCCTCTGGGGATATTTAAAAAATATGATTTATAAGACGCTCCAGAATAGGGTTGTTAATGAACTTCGTCAAATTCCCAGGCGAACCATTCAAAGAAGCGTAAACAATTGTAGAAGAAGAATTCGTTACTGTATTCTAGAAGGAGGAAACTTGTTCGAACATTTATTATAATAATTTTTGTTTGTTTGTCTGTGTAATTATTTTGTTGTTACCTATCGATAAATTTGCGTTGTCGCTATTACGACCGTGTTACATAGACATACTTGTTTGAGTTGTTTGTTAATATTTTTTTTTAATTGTTTAAATGTTTTTATATTTTTTTTGATGTTCTAACGAGTTTAACAAATTAAATAAGTAGAACTACTGTAATTATTCCTTGCTGGATCCAAGAAGGCGGAATTTTGTTCTTCGTATTTTTCTCATTATTTTAGTTCGCAGTCGATCAAACCATAAAGTGTTATATATTGCTAAAATCAGCATAACATTCTCCATCCAACGACATAAAAATATATCTTAACCCCCATAAGAAAAAATAAACCTGATGATGGTTCAGAATAAACGAAACGTCACATAATATTTTTAATACCGTGTTAGTATTGTGCGTAAAAAAGTGCCTTAATAATGTTTAATCGAATTTTGAAAATTCCTAATAATAAGGTGGCCAAACGCGAAAAACGAAAATCGAAATTTTTTGTTTTTTGTGCATAAAACCAAATCCATTCGAGTCAGCTCAAATTTCTTTTCAGATTATTACTCGGCATCGAATTTAGCAAACGTGCCGAATTTAAACCTATATCCTATCTCTTATAATAAGCGAGATCCCCATGCTTGCCCTCGAATTTGGGACAGCCTGTACATTAACATTTGTATTTAATACTATTTCATATAATCATGTAATTATAACACAAATAAAATGGCTATCTGTTATCCTAGGGAGGAAAGTGACCATTCTTCCTCACACCCACGAAGTTTGGTGCCTGAGGACCGTTAGGTCTAAGGGCAGCAGTCCTCTACATAAATGAGAAATTAACCGGACATTTGCAGGCTTGCTGAGAATTTAACCATTTCGGTCCGAATGGTACACCTTGTTCCCTTCTTGAATTTCTCCTGATGCAAACGTTTGTATTGAGTCCTTCATTATTATATTGTTTTCTGCAGGCTTATTGACTTCAATGAAACCTAAATCTGTCTAAAGGCCCAGTTTATGTACCCGCCTCTTTTAAAGCTCACATCTAATTACTTTTCTAGTTACATGTGTCTAGCACAGATACGAACCAAACATACCTGGTTATTTGTTTTGTGACATATTTGCAGCGCTGAGATTCAAACCACACATGTCTGGTCACCTACTCATTTTCTAAAAATGGCGCGCATTAACTATTTTTAGCGATGATGTCGCCATAATTTTTAGCTAAGACGCGAACCTCTCTTCTTCATGATGTACCTACTCTTCATTTAATCAAGAAATAAAAGACATTTTTGCAATGAAAAATATATCGTTTGTTTCCACGCAGTTATACATGTAGATATTATTATTATTATTCTTTTTTACATAAATGTTAAATTAGTTGTCTTTCCTGCAGTTCCGGCGCTGATGATGTACACGTTTTCTCAATCAGATATTGTTTAAACGTTTTAATACGATATTCATTTTTGAAGCATTCATAAAATCGTAAGGGAAGTAGTAGTAAAGTTCTCAGTTTCAATCATAATATGTTTCCCACACATTGTGTTGATAGTATTCATATCAATCACTTTATATTTTACATCCACCTCCAACTCTTTCACGTACGTGAAGAATTTACTATTCAATTCAAATAGATCCATCTTTACTGATTCTTCACTGTTCAATTATTGTTGACACCAGAACTGTCCTCCTATATATTACTGCATCACGGTTTTGATGGTAGAGAAGAGTGTGCTTTGAGAATGGCATCAGCGGGCTAATCTGCATCTGATGATGGAGAACTGCTACTATCAGGAGATGCTGTTCGTTTTTTTATATCGTTGCAGGACTTATGCAATTGCGCAACTTTTAGTTCTTCAACAAAACATTCTTCACATATTTTCTTTAAATTTAAAAACTATTCACATATCGTTACTCCTGTTTCATATCTTTTGCTAGGACGTTGCATTCCTCTTCGCTATAATCACCTCGCCCGTAAACCGCCTTATGTTAGGTATCGAACACTAATGCCGAAAATTCTTGCTTCAAGCGTTCCACCGCTATTCTCAGGTCGGTTACTTTGGTCCATTGCTCTTGAGCGTACACCATCCATATGTTTTAAACTATTTCCTTATATTATTACTTTAACCCCCACTATGCTATATTAGTGCAGATATGAACCATCTATTTGGTTATTCTATTTTAGATTTCTAAGAATATGATACCACCCCCACGAGCTGAAAACTATTTGACCTGGACTCAATTTAGCCAATATAAGTACCAGTTGACCTTGGTCTACTTTTATCATAAACAACATCCTTCTTGGTTCCATTAACTGCTTTTATTTTTATATTTCTAAGAAATGTACTATGATACTCCTGTAGCTTAATAATCTTTGACCTTGAAAACTCTATTTTTAGATTTCTAAGAATTGTAATATGATAACCTTGAAATTCCTATTTTTAGATTTAAATTTTGACCTTGACATTTTCACCTTGAAGAGCTCCAAAAATTGAAATTTCCCGCCAAAAGTTTAACCTTGAACAGCTCCAAGAGGTTTTATTTCTCACCACCAGAGGGAGAGTGACCTTGAACTGATTCAGAACCTGCAGTTAAAAAACTGATATGGGGTTTCTAACGCTAAAATTTCAGCAGGCAGATCAATATCTCCATGAAACCGTAACTGGTCATCATTCAGTTCTATTCAAGGTTTGTCGTTACAGGCTTCTTACCTCGTTTGATAGACTGAAAATGGGGCAGTGACAAATTATCTTCGTCGTCATTCTCGGATTATCCTTGATCAACATTATTTTGCACTTCTGACGGTAAATACTTTTCTTCATCGGAAAGGAAAGATGGATGATTCTCAATGCTGGCTATAACGCATTCATATCCGTCATCACCCTTCAAATTTTCCCAGTATTCGATGAGACCATTCTCGTCCAGGATTTTCGTATGTAGATACTGAAATAAGAGGAAAGCACATTTTCAAATGTAACTCTAAATCTATAATTTTGCTGATACGCAATGAACCAGAAAAAAAATCAAAAATTGATCAAATGATTATCACAAAACATATACCTTTGATACTGGAAAAACCACTTGTTGAAGTCTAACAATAACTACGTTATGCTTCATCTGCGACTGGCGAAATATTATTAGCTTATTTTAAGCCGGTATGTAGACAAACAACTACGGTATGGAACAGTGCATAGCGTGGAATTAGTCCGAGTGCTATGATTTGATGTATGTTGCCAAAGGCAACAATAAGCATTTAAGCTTTAAAGTCGCTCAAAGCTGTTAAATGGTGGCAACGCGAGTTGTGCGCTTCTGTCACATTACCGTCAAATGAGACGACTTGAGAGGCTCCCATATGCTCAACGTTTCACGAATCGGATGAAATAGCCACAACAATCATGAAAAGGTGACTGACCTACCTATTTAAAAATATAATATATAAATCCGTTGCCAAATTAACTGCCATAATGCTTTCTCATATACGTAAACAAATATAATACTTTATTATAAGTTTTTGTTATTAACGAATAAGTTCAAAGGTAAATATGTAATTAAAAATAATTATTAATTTTATAAAATACATAAATATTTAGAATTGAAATCCGTTCTACGTACATAAAGATAAAATGTACATCGATTGGGGCTTGAATCTCGATAGCGCAGTTGGTTAGCGCGGTACTCTAGCAAAGTACAGGTTGCAGGTTCAAATCCTACTCGAGGTAAACTTTTTATTTATCTATTTAATAAAATTAATAACTATTTTTAAATCTAAATATAGAACTTGCATCCGCCATTTAAAATATAATGTGACACGCACATGGGCTTGCACATCCGCAACGCAGTCGTACACGTACACAGCAAGCACAGCACACGTCACACGCAACATCGCACACACACGCACACGGACACACACACTAAACACATACAACGCACTACTACATGCACACAACAACGCACACGCACGTTTCACATACATGTACACGCACAGCACATGCACACGACACGCACACGCACACGCACACGCACACGACACCACGCACACGCACACGCACACGCACACGCACACGCACACACACGACCGACACGCACACGCACACGCACGCACAGTACACACACACGCACGACACACGCACGCACGACACACACGCACACGCACACACACCAGCACTAACACCACACACGCACATACGCACGCACACACACGACAACGCACACGCACACACGCACCACGCACACGCACGACACACGCACACGCACACACACGCACACGACACGCACACGCACAACGCACGCACACAGCACACGCACGACCACACGCACACGCACACGCACACACACACGCACACGCACACCACGCACACGCACACGCACACGCACACACACACCACACGCACACGCACACGCACACGCACACACACACACGCACACGCACACGCACACGCACACGCACAGCACACACACACACGCACGCACACGCACGCACGCACACACGCACACCACGCACGACACGCACAGCACACACCACGCACACACGCACACACACGACACGCACACGCACACCACACGCACACGCACACGCACGCACACGCACACACACGACACACGCACACGCACCACACGCACACGACAACACCACACACACATGCACACGCACACGCACACCACACGCACACAGCACACGCACACGCACCGCACAGCGCACACGAACACGCACACGCTCACGCACACGCACACGCACACGCACACGCAGCGCACGCACACGCACGCACGCACGAACGCACATACATAGCTTTCTCTTTCTATGTAAGTATGTGAGAAAGTAATATATAAGCATGTATACTTTATTATCTTAGCAATATTCGTTTTTACCGTTTGATTGTTTGCCATTCGAACCTTCCTTTCGCTTATGGTTGAAATCTAAATGTGTTTGATATGAGTGAATCAAATGAAGTCGTACCCGCAGACGTACAGAAGGCGAAAAGGATGACCTTACCTTTGCTACCTGAAAAGTCAAAGTGCAGGTTCGAAAAATAATATTCCATTTTCCTGCAAAGGATGGAACAAGGAAAAGTGAGGAATACATGTGATGTAGGTGAATTATATTACTTCTCTTATCTAGAAAAAATGTGCGTAAGAAATATCTAAAATTAACATTTTTGAAGAAGAAATCAGTCACTTATAAACCCAAAAAGGTGAAGATTTTTTTTAGAAAGTAGCAAGTTTGTTGTAGATGCGCCGGATGAACAATATTTAATGATGAAGCTATATATTTTTTCATGCATATGGGGTCAATTTTACTAAAATTTTTTTATAGATAGTAATAATAATCTCCATTTGCCGAAATTGTCGATGTGATGAAGTGCGTAATATGCGCCTTAGTTAGATGGATAAAGGCGATATTATCGTAATAATACTGCCGGACACAAAAACTAAACTACAAAGAAAATTTATCATAACGAATGACACTATTCAAGGGGATAACGTTATTGAACTAATAAGAGAGTATATGATGTTGAGGCCTCAAAATATGTAATCTGGGCGTTTTTTTCTGGTGCTACAATAAAAGTAAATTCATAAAATAAGTTGTTGCAAAAAATACCATGACAAAAGTTTCTGAAAATGGCGCCAAATTATTAAAAAGCAGTGACCCTCAACTATATACCAGACATAGCTTAAGGAGAACGTCGACGACTCTGTTATCTAATGCTAATGGTGACATTCTTAATATCAAGAAGCACGGCGGGTGGCGATCTACAAACGTTGCTGCGAGTTATGTTGACCAAGCAGTTTGTGAGAAAAATGACAAAACGAACAGAATTTTAAGTGAAAACACCAAGGTAGCATATCAATTAAAGGTCGAATCTAATATAGACATATGTAATTAAAAATTATTATTAATTTTATTAAATACATAAATAAAAAGTTCACCTCGAGTAGGATTTGAACCTACGACCTGTACTTTGCTAGAGTACCGCGCTAACCAACTGCGCCACCAAGGTTCAAGCCCCAATCGATGCAAATTTTATCTTTATGTATGTAGAACTGATGTAAATTCTAAATATAATGAGATTACAATCAAATTACTTATATTAATGGAATGTGAGCCTGCAATATCGCAAGGATTCACACATTCCAAAGCAACTTGACTAATATTAAATTATTATAAGATTTTGTTAAGAACGAATAAGTTCAAAGGTAAATATGTAATTAAAAATTATTATTAATTTTATTAAATACATAAATAAAAAGTTCACCTCGAGTAGGATTTGAACCTACGACCTGTACTTTGCTAGAGTACCGCGCTAACCAACTGCGCCACCAAGGTTCAAGCCCCAATCGATGCAAATTTTATCTTTATGTATGTAGAACTGATGTAAATTCTAAATATAATGAGATTACAATCAAATTACTTATATTAATGGAATGTGAGCCTGCAATATCGCAAGGATTCACACATTCCAAAGCAACTTGACTAATATTAAATTATTATAAGATTTTGTTAAGAACGAATAAGTTCAAAGGTAAATATGTAATTAAAAATTATTATTAATTTTATTAAATACATAAATAAAAAGTTCACCTCGAGTAGGATTTGAACCTACGACTTGTACTTTGCTAGAGTACCGCGCTACCAACTGCGCCACCAAGGTTCAAGCCCCAATCGATGTAAATTTTGTCTTTATTTATGTAGAACTGATGTAAATTCTAAATATAATGAGATTACAATCAAATTACTTATATTAATGGAATGTGAGCCTGCAATATCGCAAGGATTCGCATTCAAACTGACTAATATTAAATTATTATACGATTTAGAACTGATGTAAATTCTAAATATAATGAGATTACAATCAAATTACTTATATTAATGGAATGTGAGCCTGCAATATCAAGTATTCACAATTAAAGCAACGACTAATATTAAATTATTATAAGATTTTGTTATGAACGAATAAGTTCAAAGGTAAATATGTAATTAAAATTATTATTAATTTTATTAAATACATAAATAAAAGTTCACCTCGAGTAGGATTTGAACCTACGACCTGTACTTTGCTAGAGTACCGCGCAACCAACTGCGCCACCAAGGTTCAAGCCCCAATCGATGCAAATTTTGTCTTTATGTATGTAGAACTGATGTAAATTCTAAATATAATGAGATTATAATCAAATTACTTATATTAATGGAATGTGAGCCTGCAATATCGCAAGGATTCGCACATTCCAAAACAACTTAAATATTAAATTATTATAAGATTTTGTTATGAACGAATAAGTTCAAAGGTAAATATGTAATTAAAAATTGTTATTAATTTTATTAAATACATAAATAAAAAGTTCACCTCGAGTAGGATTTGAACCTACGACCTGTACTTTGCTAGAGTACCGCGCAACCAACTGCGCCACCAAGGTTCAAGCCCCAATCGATGCAAATTTTGTCTTTGTGTATGTAGAACTGATGTAAATTCTAAATATAATGAGATTATAATCAAATTACTTATATTAATGGAATGTGAGCCGGCAATATCGCAAGGATTCGCACATTCCAAAGCAACTTGACTAATATTAAATTATTATACGATTTTGTTATGAACGAATAAGTTCAAAGGTAAATATGTAATTAAAAATTGTTATTAATTTTATTAAATACATAAATAAAAAGTTCACCTCGAGTAGGATTTGAACCTACGACCTGTACTTTGCTAGAGTACCGCGCTACCAACTGCGCCACCAAGGTTCAAGCCCCAATCGATGCAAATTTTGTCTTTCTGTATGTAGAACTGATGTAAATTCTAAATATAATGAGATTACAATCAAATTACTTATATTAATGGAATGTGAGCCTGCAATATCGCAAGTATTCACAATTCCAAAGCAACTTGACTAATATTAAATTATTATAAGATTTTGTTATGAACGAATAAGTTCAAAGGTAAATATGTAATTAAAATTATTATTAATTTTATTAAATACATAAATAAAAGTTCACCTCGAGTAGGATTTGAACCTACGACCTGTAATTTGCTAGAGTACCGCGCTACCAACTGCGCCACCAAGGTTCAAGCCCCAATCGATGCAAATTTTGTCTTTTGTATGTAGAACTGATGTAAATTCTAAATATAATGAGATTACAATCAAATTACTTATATTAATGGAATGTGAGACTGCAATATCGCAAGGATTCACATTCCAAAGCAACTTGACTAATATTAAATTATTATAAGTTTTTGTTATGAACGAATAAGTTCAAAGGTAAATATGTAATTAAAAATTATTATTAATTTTATTAAATACATAAATAAAAAGTTCACCTCGAGTAGGATTTGAACCTACGACCTTGTACTTTGCTAGAGTACCGCGCTCCCAACTGCGCCACCAAGGTTCAAGCCCCAATCGATGCAAACTTTGTCTTTATGTATGTAGAACTGATGTAAATTCTAAATATTATGAGATTACAATCAAATTACTTATATTAATGGAATGTGAGCCTGCAATATCGCAAGGATTCGCACACCCCAAAGCAACTTGACTAATATTAAATTATTATAAGATTTTGTTATGAACGAATAAGTTCAAAGGTAAATATGTAATTAAATTATTATTAATTTTATTAAATACATGAATAAAAAGTTCACCTCGAGTAGGATTTGAACCTACGACCTGTACTTTGCTAGAGTACCGCGCTACCAACTGCGCCACCAAGGTTCAAGCCCCAATCGATGCAAATTTTGTCTTTCTGTATGTAGAACTGATGTAAATTCTAAATATAATGAGATTACAATCAAATTACTTATATTAATGGAATGTGAGACTGCAATATCGCAAGGATGCACACATTCCAAAGCAACTTGACTAATATTAAATTATTATAAGATTTTGTTATGAACGAATAAGTTCAAAGGTAAATATGTAATTAAAAATTGTTATTAATTTTATTAAATACATGAATAAAAAGTTCACCTCGAGTAGGATTTGAACCTACGACCTGTACTTTGCTAGAGTACCGCGCTACCAACTGCGCCACCAAGGTTCAAGCCCCAATCGATGCAAATTTTGTCTTTCTGTATGTAGAACTGGTGTAAATTCTAAATATAATGAGATTACAATCAAATTACTTATATTAATGGAATGTGAGCCTGCAATATCGCAAGGATTCACACATTCCAAAGCAACTTGACTAATATTAAATTATTATAAGATTTTGTTATGAACGAATAAGTTCAAAGGTAAATATGTAATTAAAAATTATTATTAATTTTATTAAATACATAAATAAAAGTTCACCTCGAGTAGGATTTGAACCTACGACCTTGTACTTTGCTAGAGTACCGCGCACCAACTGCGCCACCAAGGTTCAAGCCCCAATCGATGCAAATTTTGTCTTTATGTATGTAGAACTGATGTAAATTCTAAATATAATGAGATTATAATCAAATTACTTATATTAATGGAATGTGAGCCTGCAATATCGCAAGGATTCGCACATTCCAAAGCAACTTGACTAATATTAAATTATTATACGATTTTGTTATGAACGAATAAGTTCAAAGGTAAATATGTAATTAAAAATTGTTATTAATTTTATTAAATACATAAATAAAAAGTTCACCACGAGTAGGATTTGAACCTACGACCTGTACTTTGCTAGAGTACCGCGCTACCAACTGCGCCACCAAGGTTCAAGCCCCAATCGATGCAAACTTTGTCTTTATGTATGTAGAACTGATGTAAATTCTAAATATAATGAGATTACAATCAAATTACTTATATTAATGGAATGTGAGCCTGCAATATCGCAAGTATTCACACATTCCAAAGCAACTTGACTAATATTAAATTATTATAAGATTTTGTTATGAACGAATAAGTTCAAAGGTAAATATGTAATTAAAAATTATTATTAATTTTATTAAATACATAAATAAAAAGTTCACCTCGAGTAGGATTTGAACCTACGACCTGTACTTTGCTAGAGTACCGCGCTACCAACTGCGCCACCAAGGTTCAAGCCCCAATCGATGCAAATTTTGTCTTTATGTAAGTAGAACTGATGTAAATTCTAAATATAATGAGATTACAATCAAATTACTTATATTAATGGAATGTGAGCCTGCAATATCGCAAGGATTCACACATTCCAAAGCAACTTGACTAATATTAAATTATTATAAGTTTTTGTTATGAACGAATAAGTTCAAAGGTAAATATGTAATTAAAAATTATTATTAATTTTATTAAATACATAAATAAAAAGTTTACCTCGAGTAGGATTTGAACCTACGACCTGTACTTTGCTAGAGTACCGCGCTACCAACTGCGCCACCAAGGTTCAAGCCCCAATCGATGCAAATTTTGTCTTTATGTATGTAGAACTGATGTAAATTCTAAATATAATGAGATTACAATCAAATTACTTATATTAATGGAATGTGAGCCTGCAATATCGCAAGTTCCACATTCCAAAGCAACTTGACTAATATTAAATTATTATAAGATTTTGTTATGAACGAATAAGTTCAAAGGTAAATATGTAATTAAAATTTTATTAATTTTATTAAATACATAAATAAAAGTTCACCTCGAGTAGGATTTGAACCTACGACCTGTACTTTGCTAGAGTACCGCGCTACCAACTGCGCCACCAAGGTTCAAGCCCCAATCGATGCAAATTTTGTCTTTTGTATGTAGAACTGATGTAAATTCTAAATATAATGAGATTACAATCAAATTACTTATATTAATGGAATGTGAGCCTGCAATATCGCAAGATTCACACATTCCAAAGCAACTTGACTAATATTAAATTATTATAAGATTTTGTTATGAACGAATAAGTTCAAAGGTAAATATGTAATTAAAATTATTATTAATTTTATTAAATACATAAATAAAAGTTCACCTCGAGTAGGATTTGAACCTACGACCTGTACTTTGCTAGAGTACCGCGCTACCAACTGCGCCACCAAGGTTCAAGCCCCAATCGATGCAAATTTTGTCTTTCTGTATGTAGAACTGATGTAAATTCTAAATATAATGAGATTACAATCAAATTACTTATATTAATGGAATGTGAGCTGCAATATCGCAAGGATTCACATTCCAAAGCAACTTGACTAATATTAAATTATTATAAGATTTTGTTATGAACGAATAAGTTCAAAGGTAAATATGTAATTAAAAATTATTATTAATTTTATTAAATACATAAATAAAAGTTCACCTCGAGTAGGATTTGAACCTACGACCTGTACTTTGCTAGAGTACCGCGCTCCAACTGCGCCACCAAGGTTCAAGCCCCAATCGATGCAAATTTTGTCTTTATGTATGTAGAACTGATGTAAATTCTAAATATAATGAGATTAAATCAAATTACTTATATTAATGGAATGTGAGCCTGCAATATCGCAAGGATTCCACATTCCAAAGCAACTTGACTAATATTAAATTATTATAAGATTTTGTTATGAACGAATAAGTTCAAAGGTAAATATGTAATTAAAAATTATTATTAATTTTATTAAATACATAAAAAAAGTTCACCTCGAGTAGGATTTGAACCTACGACCTTGTACTTTGCTAGAGTACCGCGCACCAACTGCGCCACCAAGGTTCAAGCCCCAATCGATGCAAATTTTGTCTTTATGTATGTAGAACTGATGTAAATTCTAAATATAATGAGATTACAATCAAATTACTTATATTAATGGAATGTGAGCCTGCAATATCGCAAGTATTCACACATTCCAAAGCAACTTGACTAATATTAAATTATTATAAGATTTTGTTATGAACGAATAAGTTCAAAGGTAAATATGTAATTAAAAATTATTATTAATTTTATTAAATACATAAATAAAAAGTTCACCTCGAGTAGGATTTGAACCTACGACCTGTACTTTGCTAGAGTACCGCGCTACCAACTGCGCCACCAAGGTTCAAGCCCCAATCGATGCAAATTTTGTCTTTATGTATGTAGAACTGATGTAAATTCTAAATATAATGAGATTACAATCAAATTACTTATATTAATGGAATGTGAGCCTGCAATATCGCAAGTATTCACACATTCCAAAGCAACTTGACTAATATTAAATTATTATAAGATTTTGTTATGAACGAATAAGTTCAAAGGTAAATATGTAATTAAAAATTATTATTAATTTTATTAAATACATAAATAAAAAGTTCACCTCGAGTAGGATTTGAACCTACGACCTGTACTTTGCTAGAGTACCGCGCAACCAACTGCGCCACCAAGGTTCAAGCCCCAATCGATGCAAATTTTGTCTTTATGTATGTAGAACTGATGTAAATTCTAAATATAATGAGATTATAATCAAATTACTTATATTAATGGAATGTGAGACTGCAATATCGCAAGGATTCGCACATTCCAAAGCAACTTGACTAATATTAAATTATTATACGATTTTGTTATGAACGAATAAGTTCAAAGGTAAATATGTAATTAAATTTGTTATTAATTTTATTAAATACATAAATAAAAAGTTCACCTCGAGTAGGATTTGAACCTACGACCTGTACTTTGCTAGAGTACCGCGCTACCAACTGCGCCACCAAGGTTCAAGCCCCAATCGATGCAAATTTTGTCTTTCTGTATGTAGAACTGATGTAAATTCTAAATATAATGAGATTACAATCAAATTACTTATATTAATGGAATGTGAGCCTGCAATATCGCAAGTATTCACACATTCCAAAGTACAGGTCATAGGTTCAAATCCTACTCGAGGTGAACTTTTTATTTATGTATTTAATAAAATTAATAATAATTTTTAATTACATATTTACCTTTGAACTTATTCGTTCATAACAAAATCTTATAATAATATAGACATAGTTTTCGGTTAAAAATTGTAATTGTTATTGTACAGTGAAAACATAATTTAGTACTTTTAATACGATTTTTAATTTTAAGCGCACATGTTAGATTATTATAGTGCTATAATAACTCAAGATGTCTAATTGGTAAGACATTTACTTCAAGGTCTAGGAAAAAATAGCAAAAACCCTGGACATACCAAAAACTAAAATTATTGGGCCTTATTTTAATTATAAGATGCCAAAACCTATTTAATCGGATATTCTCTTCTATTGAAGTTATGATGTTTATACATCTCAATGAATTCACGTTATAAACGAACATAATCATGAGTTTATCTTGACATTATTTCCATATAATCAAATTGAATATCGTAATTTAAATTAATTAATGTTGGTTTAAGACCTATTGTTATTGCAATTGATTCTCCAACATACAATCTTAAAAAAAACATTTGTCATCTGTATTACATTCTTATGTAAGTAAAGCACCCCACTGTATTAAACATTCTGCTAACAGTATTGGAAACATACATAATTATAAAATTTAAGAATACGTAGAATATATATTGCTTCGATAAACAATTTGAGGAATGATTTTATCAGTAAAAAAATTGAAAAATTTATAGGGAGAAGACAATTATATAATGACTTATGGGAAACGCGAAGATCCTCGAAACTGGATTTCTACGTCTGGAATCAGAAGATTTTTACTTTCTTGCTAAACAAGAAAGTATTGCGGTCGAAAAAAATCTAAAAAAATAAATTGCGTTATTTTGATGTTTTACGACTACGTGAACCTGAACAAATAAATTTTAGAAACTTCTTTAAAATGTCTGTCTGTGTGTGTGTGTCTGTGGTCACTCGCCAGTCGAAACTATACCGACGATTTTGATGAAATTTGAAATGAAAGCCTACGAGACAATTATGTCAACAAAACAAGCATTTAAACGCAACAGGTACACAGGGGGTGAAAATAAGGGTGTTATTTTGGGGGCAAATTTTAACATATGAGATTAAAATTCAGGTCATCAATAACTCGCATGAAATACAATTTTTTGCAATTTTTTAAAACTTTCAAAACTAAATATGGCCGCAGTTACAGTCACATATATTCTTTTTTTGTAGAAATTTATATTTCCGATAACGTTCAAGATATAAAATAATTGGAAATAGACATGCTTAGATAAACAAAGGTTCTTTAAAGAGATTTCTTTACGTAATAAATTCTGATATGTTTGCCTATATTTAAGCGGTCAAACTTAAGGAATTATTCGAAATTGATTTATTCAAAAATCTCTCCAAGCATTTTTTTGGTTTTTTTATATTTTGTAGGCAACCAGCTACTCTTATGAATGCAACTAACTTGCTTCTTGTAAAACACTACTTCTGGTTGTTCCGGAAATTGAAAACGTATTGCTGGTATAACATACACATACTCTATTATTTGAAAGGGAGCGAAATTTGCTTTAAAATGATGTGAAACAGTCCATACTTACCTTGAAAGATAATCGAGATATCTATTTATAACTTTCAACCTACATGTACGTATGTAGGTATAGAAGGTTATGCAAGCGACTTTTTTTTCACTATCGCTAAATCGACTTACTGGCTCATTTTACAACTTTTGGCCAAGTTTGGTCAATATCGACCATGATGTCTCAGAAAGGGGGAGGGGGTTATTAAGGTCACTTTTTGGTTTTCATTAAATATTTCGAGATATAAAAATACCCGATATATTTTTTAGTATTTTGCAAGTAAGTCCTGTAATGCACTAGCATTCACCTAGTTTTATTGCATATTAAATCACTTGAACAAGAAGGGTTCGCAGCGTTTTTATTATTTCGAGTAGAACTGCTGCTTGTGGAAGGGAGACGTATATACAGTTGCCTCGAAGCAACTTTACAAGGTTATGAGTTTTCTAAAGAAGCCTCAATGATTACGTTAACCTCACAGAAAATAGGAAGAACCTCAATGCAGTAAGTCACGTCTTCTAGCTCCTGCACACTACTTTCATCTGAGATTTCGCCAGGTGGTTCCTCGAAGGATTCTGATGGATCCTCTTGTGTAAAATCCGGAATGTAATCAGAGTCACCTTATAACAATTTTACGTCAGCTTCAAAACCATATTTCACTTAATTCACTCAGACTATTTGTTAAATATTCAAGATCTTCCTCTGTGAGATACTTTCGTGATGACATGAAACAAGACGATAAATAATAATAAATGATTAATGTTTAAAACCGAGTTACATTTTTATATACAAAAATATAGGTGTTTTGGTTGGACAAAATTAAAGTACATACCATATTTTACAAATTTGCGATCACGAGGACAACCCATTTTATAAACAATTACACTACAGTAGATCCCACGTGCTTACGATCCGCAGCCGTCAACAAAGAGCGCACAAGTGAGAAGCACAAACGAATTCCAACTTTATAGCTGGTACCATTAAGGTTCACAGAGAAGTGTGAAATAGAAATAAAACACCCCTGTTATACGAGTAAATTCATTATACGTTCTAGTACATTGAAAAAAAATTTAATATTCACTGCAATTTAAACTTAATTGTAACAAATCTCAAAATGTTCATCTTATTCGATTTTTACCAATGTAAATAATTGCAAAAAATCCATTTATAGCTAACTAGCCGTACCCGTCGCTCGTTGCTGCGATTTCAGAGTGATGAGTAGGGAGCCATATTTAAATTTTGTGATACACGTGTCTTATAATCTTAATTGAAGAGTATGTTTACCAATTTTTGAGTCAATCGACCCATAGTTTCATAAAAAAATTCAACCCCCCATTTCACCCTCTTAGGAGTGGAATTTCGAACCACTCTTTCTTTTTGGCTGCCTACACGTCACAAAGAACACACCCTCCAAACATATTTCCTTAGCATTATAAGCAACTTGCATTATATTGTTCCAGAAAAATGCATCCATCACGTCTTACAAAATTACTATTGCCGAGATGCATGCAATACTTTTTCAACACCGAAAGTATGCATTGTTGAGAGGACAGTAACTATGCTTTCTTTCTTAGGGATGGCAGCTCCATCTTCACTAAATTCAAATATGGAGGACTGTTCCCGTATATCTTTGCTTTTGCTAATCTCCTTGGACATATAAGGCTTTAGCGTTCCAACAATTGAAAGTTTCCAGCTGAGCAATAGAGAAGCCAAGGACAATGCCGTAGTCCACGATACCGTTTCTTTCCAATCCTTTGAACTGAAGCATAACTCCCGTACAACGTGTATCCATTTCTGGACCGTTTGGTTCTTTACCAGTATATATCTGTCCAGTAATTGGAAACGTTGTTTGTGAATTACAAACTCATCAAACCTTTATGCCGTACTTCGCCGGTTTGAAAGGATACCACATGGGTTGTTACATATTTCCGTGATAGATTTACATTCAGCGTCAAACAAACTTACGCTACAGCAGTCGCTTTCTCCGACTTTACTCGCTCAGTTTTGATATTCTCGTTATCAATGCGAATGAACAGGTATATCTCTCAAAATCGGTTAACTCCTATTGTAACTCACTTTGAAGTTCTGTTTATAGGAGTGTCGTTTACCAATCGCTATCAGGATACAAATGTATGCATACAATTCCTGAGTTCACTTTGATTGATGATGTTCCATTTCTAGTAGTCACGATCAGCTGTTCTGTTGGTTTCCCACACAATAACATCTACCATTTCTTCGGAAAAGATGGTGTTGAACGTATTATTTACTGATAAATGTTAATAGATGTCACGCGACCAGGTTTATGATGGACAAATTTGTGCTTCTGAAGACGGATAACAGCAACTGGCGTTTTTTCTTCTCTAAGAATCTTCCTCTAATTCTGTTTGAATACTTATGTCAGCATTCACATCTTCAACATCCGAAAACAAATACCTGTTTGTTGTTAGTTGTAGTGGAATCAGTTCATCCTCTGTCCTCACTCAAATATTCAGAATCACTATTACCCTTCTTTATGTAGGGTTGATAAATATACCTGTTGTTGCTCGCAGGTTGTTACGGTATAAACTGGCAGTAAAACGAAATAACAGATAAAATTTGATTTTTGCACGATTAGCCAGCGATCGGGGTGGGTAACATGTACTAAATTTCGCGCACAGTAGAATAGTTTACCATACTAAGTCAAAACAGGGAAGTCATAAAACCGGAAATGGGTGCCAGAGTATTTAAAATGTCAAAATTGGGGGTGGAATGCCTAATTACGATAGTTCACAGCTCGCTCAAAATGCTCAAATAACTTGCTTACCTATACGTAATCCCCGCAGGCGGCTCTAGGACAAGCAGATTTTTCGCTAACCTGAAAGGCTTCAAAACAATTATTTGCACGCTGAACTAAAATAATAGCGTGCCGTAAAAATCAATCACTTCTTTGATAATCAAATAGTAATCTCTAGTCACGTTACGTTAATTTGATAAATTCAATATGTAAAATAATTTGTCTTCATCAAACAAAAAAAGAAAATAAACGCTTTAAATTCTATACACAATCGTTTGAAATTAGAATTTGTCAAATCACGTTTATTTATTCTCAAATCACAAAAACAAGAAAAATGTACGTTATAAATATATAGTCATTTGAAAGCATTCGGTCGTAGTTGTTTTATTTAAACCAAACACAACGTAATGCCGTTAATTCGAAGACAAAATAAAAAAAATAATCATTAAAAATGCATGTCGTCAGACGCTATTTAATAATACGTTCACATTATGAAAAAACAAGTCCAATAACTTAAATATGTGTAATATGAAAACAATAATTAAAAAACAAATCAGAACCATCGAATTGTCAATACAGATATTATGATCTTATAACCCAGATAATGAAAATACGGATGGATATTGAAATTTAAACGATACATATAAATAAATGTTAATCTTAAAAAAACAAAGCATTCGTCATCCGTCACACTGAAAACACAAAAATTTTACCTTAATTGAGAAGCCCTTTTGTTACACACAATCTGGAATGGACGCAGAGTTTAAACTGGACGATACGGTTGATGTTGGGGCGACTGTTGCAATTACCAGTATCATACAGCTGGTGACTACTTGCTTTTGTTACTTGCGTTGTGGATCGAATCTCAATTGACCGTGTACAGCCAAATGTTTACATTAACCCGATATTCTGTGATGTATCCATGATTTTATTAAGATTTGTCGATGAATTTCGAATTTGAAGGAAAATGCGAATTACGTTTTGGTATCGATGTTTATTGAAGCCCTCTTACTAGAGTTTGAAAGGAAACATTTGTTAGTATATTTGAAATTAGGTTTAGTTTTATACAAATAATTGGTTTCGTATTTTAATTTTATAAAAATCACGTTGGGATTGCATCGTATAAAAAATAAATTAAAGAACGTATTCCAATATTACATTGTAAGGTACATCTATTGCAAAGGTTTTAGTTGGCCGCCACCATTTCTATTGATAAGAGTTTGGTTTTAAAATAAAGAAATTGACTTTAGGTACATAGCATTAAAGGCTAATTTGCTTGAAAGTTCCAATTTAGCATGTATCAAATTTCTCAGATAAGATTTCGGGTAGAAGCAACCTCCTGAAAGTGCAATCCCTTCAAGGATTTTCGAATTTGGGTTCGTTAATGCGCGTAGTTGATATATTTAACTTGTTTTGACTAATTAGAGTGGAAGGTGCTAAAAAACCAGTGTGGAGGATAATGAATAATTTTGGTCAGTCTATACCAGAATGCTGGGACAGCCTCACGTGTTGTTTGTTTGCGGTCAACGCAATATTCGCAAAAGGGGTAGGTAAGTAGAGGTTGGAAGGAGTTACGTATACTGGGGTGTATCGAACTACCGTTGGAGGATGCTCCACTCTCGCTGATTCGGATAATATATTGGTTCACCACATCCTTCAGTTTTTTTGTGTTGTGTACCGTTTGTCATGATGACACTTTATGGACATAGAAGTACATGGTATTCTTGTTTCTTTTTTGTTCTATGGAGCTGCTGTTTCGCAATTTGGTTTTGTTGCGGATTAAAGTAACAACTTCTTCGAGTAAATGATAGCTTTTGTGTATATTGCCGACTTCGAACAAAGCAAACTCCAGTAAATAAAGAGCTTTTGGTTCCTTCGTTATTTTAAATGAATAAGTGATTATTAGGACTTGTACATAGCAGCGTAATCGAAATGTTATGGAAGTATTAAGTATCAGCGCAATTGTAACCAATTGTAAAATTAATTAATTGTATGGAAGAGAGAGGTATTCACGTGTTAAGTCATGCTAGAAGAGCCTGGTGTAGTATCAATCCCGACCACATTTCCATCGCCCTCGAGGCCAACGCTAGGTACCAAAGATGTTTGTATAACAAATTTAAGGCAAATTCCTTTGTATATTTTGTTTTGCAGTGGATGACAAATTTTAATGAATTCCGGTGTTTTCTTTGTGTTGTACGTGAACGTCCGAATACGCTGCCTTTTTAGTAATTCAAGGTTGGTTTTTCTTTTGGTATCGTTTAAATTTTAATGCATGCGTACTCATTCGTTTTATATCTAATTCTTAATACCTAAATTTTTTTTAATTATGATCTTGACGAATTGGATCAAAATTAGATGTGGTTATGCGTTACAAGAGAACGCAGCTTATTGGTTATAATGTCTGTTACTTTGGTTTTTTTATTGCAAATTTACAATAATTTTAGTAAGGGCATACTAGAACCAGCTGCTTTCGCACACTGTGCTTTTTAAACTGTAAACCCATTAGAAATTATCTCAATCCACCCGGTATAAAATATGCTCAAGTTAAAAAAACCAAAATATTGTTTTCGACCTTTAAAGTAACGTTAAAATTTCAATAAACAATGATATATTTACTGTTGCACAGCATCATATGTCGAGTAGTGTTTGTTTTTAATTAGATCATGAAATTAACGTCAAGATTTTACGTTTATTGGAAGTAATGCAATTACATTTGAAATATATCATTGTTTATTGAAATTTTAACGTTACTTTAAAGGTCCAAAACAATATTTTGGTTTTTAATTTGCGCATATTTTATACCTGGTGGATTGAGATAATTTCTAATGGTTGTAAAATAAATTAGTGATTTTCCCGAAGAATAATTGTATTGAAGTGCAGATTTATTAAGAGACTTTAAATTAAAAGCAACGTAAATTTGGGTAGAGTCGGTCCCTGACCGACCAGCTGTTTGATTTTGAACATACGAGAGTAGTGCGATAAGTCGTCAATATTTGTTGAAGTATTTTTTAAGTATAGACCTATCGATTGTAGACATCTTTGCTGATGCCTGATTTACCAAAAGGTAAGCAGTTTGTTATTTGTATTTCGAATTTAGGTATTATATCCCGATATCGACGTTTGATAAATTTTAGGATTTCATAGATTTTTCGATCGCGTTTAGTTTTGTGGAGACGTGGTTTTCGTTTTAATTTGTAGAATTAAATTACCGTTCGATCAGTTATTTTGGGTTAGCTAAGCTAATAATTTTTGAGGTAGGTTTATCGAAATGTTTAGTGAGTTTTAGGTTTTACTTCGCATTTTGCGGCTTTTATATTTAAAGTTTAGGATTTTGTTGTAGTTTAGGTAAACTTTGCGTAACGATTTTTGAGTAGAATTTTTGTAGTAAAGTAGATTATTTTTGAGTGAACGTTTTGGTTTCCTGGTAGATCAAAATAACATCTGTTCATAACGTGTTCCCGCTTTTGACTTTATCTACCGATTTTGACTATTTTTGGAGTTGCTACGAGTGCCTTTTACGATCTTTTAGTAAGAACCCCGCCCACACTATTGAGTTATGCTGTGGCACAAATTTCCTTTACTGGATGCTCTAGTGAGTATTTAGCCTGTAACGATTCGTTCACTTAATTTTATTCTAGCGAGATTATTTACAGCACGTCACTTATTATCTTTACACAAATAATGTACAAGTTCTGTATAATTCTTAATACTTTAAATTATGAAAAAAGCTGTATTTATTTACAGCAGGTTATCTGATTTCCGGTGAAATGTGAACCTAATGTTGGTAACCTAAAAACGAACGTTTTTTCTTCCACAAAATAAAAGAGAAGGAACATTTTTACTAAAAACGGATGAAGATCGCACCATAGCCTTGAACGGTCATAGGGTGGGGAACGGGTAGTCGGTAAATCTTTGTATTTATTAACCGTTATTTTAAGATGCTTTAGTCTACTCCTCCAAACTCCACTACTAATACCAACGCGTCCCTCGTGGCAGCGAGAGGGTGGTTCCAATACCTTCCCCGGAACTCGAGTTCAGCCCCCTGGGTACTCCAAAAAAAAACTACCACAGTCAATAGAACATCCAGCCCGTAAAAGTAATCTGTGCCACAGCATAGCGCAGTGGTGTGGGCGGGGTTCTTACTTAATGCTATAAAAGGGAACTCGTTACCACTCCATAATCGTCAAAAACGGGTAAAATTGTCAAAAAACACATTTATAGCGGGAAAATGTTATGAACAGATCTTAGATTGGCTTAACAGGAAACCAAAACGTTCACTCAAAAACAAGCAACTCTATTACTAAAAATTCTATTCCAAAATCTTGACGCGAAGTTTACCTAAATAGCAATGAAATTCTAAGCTTTACGTAAAAGCCGCAAAATTACGAAAATAAAACCCAAAACTCTTTAAACATTTCGATAAATCCGGCGCTAAAATTATTATCTCAAATAAGTAAAAATAAATGAAAAAACGAAAATTACCTCTACAATTTAAAATTCAAAAATACTCCCCACAACAAAATTAAGCGTGATGGAAAATTTATAAAATCCTGCAGTTTACTAAACGTCGATATCGGGATGTAATACCTGAATTTGCCAAAAAAAATACAGCTCATTTTCAAAGAAATAACAAATTACCTATAAAACTATAAAAATACTTCAAAAGAAGGCGACTATTCGCACAAAATACAATCAGTTGTTCGGTCAGCGACCGTTTCAATTCATAATTTACGTTACGTCATTTCCCTTTATTAATTTGCATTTCCATATGATTATTCTTGAAAAAAAAGACTAATTCATTTACAACCAGTCGTTTAAATCAAATATGCTCAAATTCAAGAGAGCAAAATATTGCATTGAACCTTTAAAGGTTACGTTAAAATTCAATAAACAATGATATCCTTCGAATGTAATTACTTCACTTCAAATAAACACAACCATAATGACGTTAATTTCATGATCTAAACCAAAAAACAAACACTCCAAAAACGCGTTGTATGATGCTGTATAACAAATGGGCTTACACTTAAGAAATACACAATAAGTACGTTAACCTAAAGATATTCTCAAGATATATTGAATAATAATAAGAAAACACAATCATCGAAAGGTCACACACTTGTTACATAAATCAAATCCCTTAAACAAATAAAATCTAGTTTGCTTTGAAAAACCGTGAGGCTAGCTTACGTCTGTATGGGTTTTACTAAAATTATTGCAAATTTGAAATAAAAAACCAAAATAACAAAGATTATAACCAATAAGCTGCGTTCTCTTGTATCGCATAACCACATTTAATTTTTACACAAATCGTCAGAATCATAATTAAAAAATGCTCAGATAAATTTAAAATTATCTCACGAATGGATACGATAGCATAACAATTTAATAGATACAAAAAATCAAACGTGAATGTCGAAAAATAGTTTATTCAAACGTTAGCATATAAACAACAAAAAGATACACCAGAATGTCTTAAAATTTGTCAACCACAGTACATCAGAATGAACAAAAAGTTTACATTATATTTGTTATACAGACAGTTTTGGTAATTACAGATGACCTCGGCGACGGAAATGTGATCGGGGTTGATAATAAACTGGGTTCTTCTAACATGACTTAACTCGTGAATATTTCTCCATTTAATACATTTGATTGATATTACAATTGGTTGTAAGTGCACTAATACTTAAACTTTCATAGAACTTTGATTATTTTATTATGTACACATCATATTTACACGAAACTTCTTAGGTGTTATGTTCACAGCAGTTTGTATTATTTGTTCGAAGTCGGCAATATACACAAAAGCTATCATTTAATCCAGGAACTTGTTACTTTAATCCACAAAGAAAACAAACTGAGAAACGGCAGGTCCATAGAACGTGGCCAAGCACTTCCAAAAAAACACGAAAACCTCTTATTTCTATTTACAAATATGTCACTATGACGAAATGAAACGATAAAATAACCCGAGGGTGTGGTGAATCTAAATATAATGGAACCGGAGATCTACTACTCCAACGATAATTCGGTACACGGTAAGCAAACTATTCCATCAACCGTTTCTGCGTGTACTAGGTTGACTGCAAACAAACAAACGTGAATCTGTCTCAGCATCTTGGTCTAGACTAATTACTCCCTTACTCAGTATTCACCATATTCTTTAATATATCCCAATATGTTATTTAAATCTGCAAAAGCCAATTATAAAAAAATAATCGTATAAATTTTAAACCCCGCTGTAAAAACGAAACTCAACACTGATAAAACTTAGCAAAGCTGATATCGTACAGTAACTTACCTGAACTTTTATCTAAGAAATCTATCTTAAATACAACTCTTCACTTTTTTAATTCTTAACAAAGTGTAATTTCACTCTTTCAACTAACGAAACTCCTAAAACTTAAAATAACGAGAACATTTATGTACACAAAGCTACTCTAACATTAATCTAATAGTAACGCCTATGTCACGTGTGAGTGAAACTTAATTTTACAAATAACAATTCCATTTATAAATGCCTCAAAACCAAAAAAAATGTGATCAAATAAAAGCTCGCAAAAATTTAAACTCTTTTAAGTTCGAAAAGAAAAAATAGAACCAAACAAACTATCCACCGTATGATCCTTAAAATTTACCCACAGGGTGACAAGGTAAGTCTGAATAGAAAAAAAAAACAAAGTAGCAGTTAGTATAATACTTACTACACCAATAAACTATCAAACGTTTCCATTATTCTATATATCAATTACGCTAAAGAGCTGCACAAGTCTTGGTTTGATCAAAATTCATTATCCTTAATGTAGGTGACAATATAATATTAGCAGTATTACCGGCATCCTTTTCGGAAGCTTAATGAGCAATTATTTATTTCTTTAGAAATACATTTTATACTGTTACCTACATACAGCTGTATGCATCTACGAGTATAACCATTATTTTTCAAATCAATAGAGAAAATATTGCCTTTCCCATTTAAAGCTTATGTAGGTACCCAGGCACCTAAACTGTGCACAGTGAACATAAAAATCTACGGTAGCCATGACGATTAAAACTACTACCTAAAATTCTTCAAGATTTTTCACAAATTCCTGCTAAACCTATTTTAGCTCCTCAAACTTCATTCAAATACTGCCAATTCTGCAAGTTTAGTACTTGCTTTCTTAAACATTCATTACCAAAATTTTGCACAACGAATGCTAATGAGTATAATTCTATTGGGAAGTATAAAGTCCAAAGAGAACTTTACGAAATTGGCATTAACTTTAATTCAAGAACTGTTATATAACAAAAACTCACAATTTAAATCACAGCATTCTTAAGCTTTGCAAAATAAAATTATAGTTATAATAGTTTATAGAAAAATACTTTCAATTACACTTTATGTTTTCTGTCATCAGTCACCATATTATTTAAATGCAGATTAAGCAGTACGGTTAAGTCCATACAAAATTTGGTAGCAAAGGAACTAAGGATAATATCATTACATATGCGTAGGTACGCTAGAATTGAATTAATTGATTTTCTCTGTAAAGTAAGCCGGGTGTGACATTTAAATAACTAAAGTTCAAATACGACAAAACTAAATTAAACAAAAACACTAGCAACAGCAGAAGTTAAACGAAAACTATGTTCCAAGAGAAACTTAAAATAACATCATTTATATTTATTGCAAAACAATAAAATATTTTAGTGAATTTCTTATGTCCTTAACATAATTCAATACTACACAAATAAATATGAAATATACCTGATCTATCTACACATTTTAACAATAATTCAAATATACAAAGTCAATACATCTTTAGAGAATATAAAAATGTAGCTTATTAAATATGTAAACTCAATATAGAGAACGTCGTGTCCATATAATACGGAATGTCGGACTTATCCTTAGTACTGAATGTACAATGAGCTATTCACGAATATTTGTGCTTGCTACCGAAAGATAAATATTTGGAATATTTACGTTGCTCCACGTTATATGATGTATAATATAATTTAATGAAAATAGTAAAACATATATATTTTTATGGTCCAGGGACTTCAAGTATACATGCAATAAGATAGAAATGTAAACTTAACATATATTTCAAAGCGTTTATAATAAATTTTATGAAAGTAACGAATGGCTTTATGTGTCATATTATGTTTCCATTTGACAAAACATGAACACAGCTACTTTGCTAGAGTTATGCTCCACATTAGTTAAATATATACGGTTATGCCAATGTTCTTACCACAACTATTACCCGGCATTATCTGATTGAGGTTAATTGTAAATGATAACGTACAGTCATTAATTATGTGAATGTGATTGATATAGAATTAACTTATTGTTAACTTTTTATTATCTTATCAGTAGTAACATCCAAGGACAGTGATAAATTTATATATATATATATATATATATATATATATATATATATATATATATATATATATATATATATATATATACACACATATATATATATATATATATATATATATATATATATATATATATATATATATATATATTTGTAGTTTCCATGGAAAAGGAAACTTGACCACTTTCTAGGACATATTAACAACATTCACGACAACATCAAATTTACTATGGAAGTTGAAGAAAATAATTCCCCTTTTTGGACACCCTAATAACAAGACTTCCTAATGGTAAATTTAACACAAAGTTTATCGAAAACCAACACATACGAATAGATACTTGAACTCTCTACATCACCATCCTGGTCAATTGTAGCGTTATGAAATCCTTGATATACCGCTCTTACCACTTATCTGACCAAAATTCTAAAACGGAAGAGATGAAGACTATTAATAAAATACTAATTCAAAATGGATACAAAGATCAAGAAATATTAAAAATTACCAACCAAATAGGAAGACCAAGAAATAATAACTTGTCAAACAATGAACGAAAGATTCCTGTTATTCTACCTTATATAAAGGGAATTACAGACAGAATAGCAAAGAAATTTCAAAAACGACTTCAGACCGGTATTCAAACCACATTCAACTTTGTCCCAACTTTTAAGAAACCCCAAAGACAAAATTCCTAATGAAAGCCAAGGAGTGTATGAGATACCGTGCAACAACTGTCGAAGAACTTATAGGACAAACTAACAGAATATTATATGCGAGAGCCGATGAACACCAACTAGCAATTACAGCACAATCCTCATCGTCTTTAGCTGCACATCATTTAGATACAGGACACCAAATTAATACCAACAATATCCGTTTAATTGCACCTCTATATACCTTACAAGAAAGAATTATTAGAGAAGCAGTTGAAATTGAAAGAAGACCTAACGCCCTCAATAAACGAGATGACACTTCTAGAATGCCACAAATTTGGAAGAATGTCATTAAACAAGTTGATTCTACATTTCAACCAACTCCAAATCTTCCAGAAATTTCAAACACTTATGCTGCAACTATTCCTGGCGTCCCCACGTCTGCACCTTCTACATCATGTACTGACCAACTACCCGAAGTCAAACACACTCGTCCAGATTAAATTTAAATTAGTTACCTTGTTTCATATTCTGTATTTTTAAAAATAGTTACCTTATTTCAATCTCTGTAATTGTCAAATAAATTCTTGACAAAGGGAACAAAGGACGTTCCCGAAACGTTGAATTAATTTTTACGTTTATTTACACAAGTTTTAAAGAAAAATTGTCTTATTTAAACATGAATACTTGTGGAAATCTAAATAGAAACATAATATTCCTATACGGAGAAGAAACTTTGAATACCATCAAGATTTACAGAAAGCTGTATCAAAAAATGTAAACACTTACTAATTTAACTTTTTTAAAGCGTTGTCGTGACAATAAAATAATACCCAAGGGATTTAAATTGAAACCAAGACCAGACATTAATGGTTCTTATAAGATTTTATTCAAAACAAGCCTTGCCCTTTTAAGAAAAGCGATTGCCAATGAAAGGGCTAAACTTGACTATCTCAATCGTACCCTTTATGACACATTCCAAACTTTACATGCTACCAAAATTCACCCTTTCATATTCGATACGGTGGATCGTCTCATTGAAATTACTGTAGAATCGTCCTTGATGGTAAAACTAACCGACAGAAACAAAAATTTGAACGTCTGTCTCATACATCGCAGGCAAATAATGTAGAACCGTTAAGGACAGTACACAATTTAAGTGACAAAGAACTTAATAATAATATTCTAAATGTTTTAGGTAAAGGGTTTAATTTTGCCATCACTCCTAAACGGATTCCTGTAGAAAACATCATCACCAACGTAGAATACGCCTTAAAAGATACAGAATCTACGGTCGCTGACGAAATTAGGCTCAACGTAGCACACATTCTTCAGAACTGCAAACTTCCCAAACAAAATATCACCAAACAAGACCTCCAAATGTTAAACCAAATCAAAAATGACGACCAAATTTAATACTCCTTAAGTTCGAAAGAAATAGAACAACCAAACTATCCACTAATGATGTCTGAAATTTGCTAACTTGTTGAGAATATAAGTAAAACAAATCCACCACTTATAACAGTTAATAAAAATACTTATCATTTGGGATTCTTAAAATGACAAAGAAACTAAAATAAACAATCTAAACGTTTCGATAACACTTACCTTATCTTATCTTCGGCTAAAATTATAAGGAAAATTGTTAAAGCTAGTACAGTGCATTCAATTTAAACTCATACTAACTGTTTCTGCTTAAATTTTCAAATTTATGAAAAAGACGTATCCAGCTCTTTAGCGTAATGATTTTCACAAAATAAACGCTTGATAGCTTGTCAATAATTTTAGTTAGCTTCACTTAATGAACTGTTAACTCAACCATTAACCTATAATAACATAAACATTTTAATGTATAAATTATTCAAATTTGACAAAATTGTTTAAACCATCTTTAACAATTTCAACCTACTTTCTACAAAGGAAATACTACAAGAATTCGAAACGTTTAGATTGGTCCATCTCGTCCAGCTTTAAAATCCCAATAAGGTAAGTATTTTATTATTGCTTTAAATGGTGCAAGTTTACATTTCATAAACTAAATGTTGGTATAATACTTACGACACATTTAAACTATCAGGTAGATTATTCTAATCAATTACGCTAAAGAGCTGCACAAGTCTTGGTTTGATCAAAATTTCATTGCTTGACGTAGATAATCACTATTTTCAGTATTACCATCCTTTTCGGAAGCTTCCTGAGCAATTATTTAATTTTAAAAAATACATTTTAATGTACTACTTGAACTCTTGCTCACGAGTATAACCATTATTTTCAAATTCAATAGAGAAAATATTGATATACCCATTTAACACTTATGTAACAGCATCTAAAACGTGAAGAGTGAACATAAAAATCTACGGTCCAATGACGATTAAAACTTCTACCTAAAATGCTTCAAAGATTATAACAAATTCCTGCTAAACCTATTTTAGCTCCTCAAACTTCATTCAAATTCCTGTTAATTCTGCAAGTTTAATACTGTTCTTAAATTCAGTTACCAAAAATTTGCACAACGAATGCTAAGAGTATAATTCTATTGGAAGTATAAAGTCCAAACAGAACTTTACGAAATTGGCATTTACTTTAATTCAAGAACTGTTATATAACAAAAACTCACAATTTAAATCACAGCATTCTCGAGCTTTGCAAAATAAAATTATAGTTATAATAGTTTATAGAAAAATACTTTCAGTTACACTTTGTTTTCTGTCATCAGTCATCATATTATTCAAATGCAGATTAAGCAGTACGGTTAAGTCTATACAAAGTTTGGTAGCAAAGGAACTAAGGATAATATCATTACATATGCGTAGGTACGTTAGAATTGAATTAATTGATTTTCTCTGTAAAGTAAGCAATGCCGGGTGTGACATTTAAATAACTAAAGTTCAAATACGACAAAACTAAATTAAACAAAAACACTAGCAACAGCAGAAGTTAAACGAAAACTATGTTCCAAGAGAAACTTAAAATAACATCATTTATATTTATTGCAAAAACAATAAAAATATTTGTAGTGCGAATTTCTTATGCCCTTAACATAATTCAATACTACACAAATAAATATGAAATATACCTGATCTATCTACACATTTTGAACAATAATTCAAATATACAAAGTCAATACATCTTTAGAGAATATAAAAAATGTAGCTTATTAAATATGTAAAACTCAATATAGAGAACGTCGTGTCCATATAATACGGAATGTCGGACTTATCCTTAGTACTGAATGTACAATGAGCTATTCACGAATATTTGTGCTTGCTACCGAAAGATAAATATTTGGAATATTTACGTTGCTCCACGTTATATGATGTATAATATAATTTAATGAAAATAGTAAAACATATATATTTTTATGGTCCAGGGACTTAAAGTATACATGCAATAAGATAGAAATGTAAACTTAACATATATTTCAAAGCGTTTATAATAAATTTTATGAAAGTAACGAATGGCTTTATATGTCATATTATGTTTCCATTTGACAAAACATGAACACAGCTACTTTGCTAGAGTTATGTACATTAGTTATATTCCTAAAAATATACGGTTATGCCAATGTTCTTACCACAACTATTACCCGGCATTATCTGATTGAGGTTAATTGTAAATGATAACGTACAGTCATTAATTATGTAATTGATTAATATAGAATTAACTTATTGTTAACTTTTCATTATCTTATCAGTAATAACATCAAGGACAGTGATAAAAAAAATTTTATATATAATAATATATATATATATATATATATATATATATATATATATATATATATATATATATATATACAGGGTGAGTCAGTTTTGAGAAAAATTTAACAGGAGATAGAACACATGTTTCTAAAAGAAAAGTTCCTATAAACATATGTCGTAGAAGGCTTCGTTTCGAGATACAGGGTGTTGAATATAATTTTTTTCTCAAATTTTCATTATAACTCATAAACGAATGCTTAGATTTTTTCATGTGGGGGATAATGTCTATTAATTAAGGGCATAAAACAAGCGATAAGAATGTTCACAAACTTGCACAGTGGCGGAGTGGAGGGTGTTCAACCCCTTTCATAAACAGAACTTCTACGCCAATGACTATTTTTTAAAAAAACTGTTATTTTCATTATCTACATACAGTTTAACAAAAATAATGTACCTCATTCTGTTTCGAATTTCCTGTGCGTTTCCGAGTTATTTTGATTTTTAGTGTTTGATGTGGTACTAAGTTAAGTAATGTGCTTTATGTCAATAATTGAATATAAAGTTTTTAATAAAGAAGATACAATAAAACATTTAGAGCCATTTTAGTACCTAACGATCGTTTCTTTAGAATTTCAAATACATTTTCATTTATAAATAGGTACGTTATCGGTTTTTTTTAGTATCCATTGTTATTATCCTCGTATAAAAAGAAATGCATAATTGTTATTGTTATGCGGTCAATACTTTCTGTATAATTATGTATGTATCAATTTCGCTATAAACATGTATGTAGTTTTTAAGTGAGATTCTAATAAGTTATAGACCGCTGCTCACTTGCTCGCATTGAAGAGCCGCCACTGTATCAAGCCATACTCAAATACAAGACTTTTGTAAATTGAAATCTGTTAAGTATACTAATTTTAACAATCCTTATTTATTATTGTAACAATACCTAATTAATAATTGTGAAATTAATAAGAATTCTTAGCAATAACGATTTATAAATAAATAAGACTAGCACTAGTATAATAAAGTTAGACACTTTGTTCAAAATGTAAACCGTTCTTTTCAATACACATTTCACAGTCACGTACAATAGAACGTCTTAAGTTAACTAAATGATGCACCCTTATTTCATTGCAACAAAATATGATACTCCTTGGAAAACAAGTAAGTATTAAATTTTATATTTTGAAACGACAGTTTGACTTTTTACAAACACTTGCTTCATCTTGAATAATTTCACTGTTATTAATTATTGTTTTTAAGTTCAAAAAGTTATTTCATTTGTTTTGCCAGCTTTTACTTAGTGTAACATGCCGTTTACATTTACAAATAGCGAACAAACCGACATTCATTTTATTTATGTGTTCGCAAATGGGAATTCAAGGTACGCAGCTAGGGAGTATCGGAGAAGATTTCCAAATAGACGACAACCTCATCATTCCGTTTTTGTGAGTATCCATCGTCGATTTGTTAACCAGGGTTTGAAAAATGTACATGGGGGTCGACAGAATAACCGTGGACGAGATAGAATTGGAGAGGGTATATTGCGTGAATTTAATAGGAACCCCATGACAAGTTCTCGACGTACTGCTGTTGCTCTTGGTATTTCACAAAGTAAAGTTTCCCGGGTTTTAAAACGGGATCACAGACGCCCATATCATTTTCAAACTGTTCATGGTTTATGTCCAAGTGACGCCGAACGAAGACTTAATTATTGTAGGTGGGTTCTTAACTTAATTCAAAATAATAGAGATTTCTTATGCAACATACTGTGGACTGATGGATCCTGTTTTACTCGTCGTGGTATCGTAAAATTTCACAATCTGCATATATGGGCACATGAAAACCCACATGCCATTCGACCAAGAAGTTTTCAACATGAATTTAGTACAAATGTCTGCATTAGAATTTACGGCAACCACGTGTTTGGACCTTATTTCTTGCCACAACGCGTAAATTCAGAAAATTTCCTACAATTTTTAAAAGAGGAACATGTTAATATGTGGGAAGACATTCCTTTGAATTTAAGAGGACATTCTTGTTTTCAGCTTGATGGATGTCCGGCCCATTATGGCAGAAATGTAAGAAATTGGCTAAACAATAACTACCCGGGGAGGCGGATAGGTCGTGGAAGTCCAGTGGCGTGGCCTCCTAGATCCCCCGATTTAACGCCACTTGACTTTTTTGTATGGGGTTTCATGAAGGAAAAGTGTATACCACTCCGGTTAATACACTTGAAGAACTTCACAATCGCATCAGAGATGCATGCAATGAAATGAGGGTGCATCATTTAATTAACTTAAGACGTTCTATTGTACGTCGCTGTGAAATGTGTATTGAAAAGAACGGTTTACATTTTGAACAAAGTGTCTAACTTTATTATACTAGTGTTAGTCTTATTTATTTATAAATCGTTATTGCTAAGAATTCTTATTAATTTCACAATTATTAATTAAGTATTGTTACAATAATAAATAAGGATTGTTAAAATTAGTGTACTAAACAGATTTCAATTTACAAAAGTCTTGTATTTGAGTATGGCTTGATACAGTGGCGGTTCTTTAATGCGAGCAAGTGAGCAGCGGTCTATAACTTATTAGAATCACACTTAAAAACTACATACATGTTTATGGCGAAATTGATACATACATAATTATACAGAAAGTATTGACCGCATAACAATAATAATCATGCATTTCTTTTATACGATGATAATAACAATGGATACTAAAAAAACCGATAACCTACCTATTTATAAATGAAAATGTATTTAAAATTTTACAGAAACGATCGTTAGGTACTAAAATGGCTCTAAATGTTTTATTATATCTTCTTTATTAAAAACTTTATATTCAATTATTACATAAAGCACATTACTTAACTTAGTACCACATCAAACACTAAAAATCAAAATAACTCGGAAACGCACAGGAATTTCGAAACAGAAGAAGGTACATTATTTTGTTAAACTGTATGTAGATAATGAAAATAACAGTTTTTAAAAATAGTCATTGGCGTAGAAGTTCTGTTTATGAAAGGGTTGAGCACCCTCCACTCCGCCACTGTGCAAGTTTGTGAACATTCTTATCGCTTGTTTTATGCTTAATTAATAGATATTATCCCCCAACATGAAAAAATCTAAGCATTCGTTTATGAGTTATAATGAAAATTTGAGAAAAACCCCTGTATCTCGGAAACGAAGCCTTCTACGACATATGTTTATAGGAACTTTTCTTTTTAGAGACATGTGTTCTATCTCCTGTTAAAATTTTTCTACAAAAACTGACTCACCCTGTGTATATATATATATATATATATATATATATATATATATATATATATATATACACACATATGTAAGGACAGATTTAATTGATTTTTTGAGTTTTGTAAAATTTAAGAAAACTTAAGGACTATTTAAACTTCGCACGTTTGACAGCTCGCGTGCCGCAAATGTCATTTAACAGCTGCTTGGGTAAGGATTTATCGATCGAGAGTGTTTTCTTTGTGAAGTGTAGGTATCCACTAAGAAAAGGTTTTTCGAAATTCTACCCCTAAGAGGGTGAAATGGGGGATTGAATCGTTTTGTGAAACTTCTTATTCCATAGGTCGATTAACTCGAAAATCGGTAAACATACTCTTCAATTAAAATTATGAGACACGTGTGTCACAAAATTTTAATATCACTGTATCACTGTTCGAGGGGTATTCGTAGGAAATGTTGCAATTAAACTCCCATATGCAGTATATTTGTCATTATTACTTGATTCATACATATTTAAATTTATTTATTAAACGTGACATTTTACGTAATTAAACTTGAAACTGTTAGGAATTTGTATTATGGCTGTATGAACTTGCTCCTTAGCATGGAAGGATTGCCAGTGTAATCAGATCCTAATTGGCTCAGATTCAAAGAATAGACTGTTTCGATTTGCTAAATTTTGAGTTGGATTGTCAATCAAATAATATATACTATACATTTTATTTTGTTAAACAGAACATGTTACAGAACTTTAATCAATACCAGGATAAGATTTTCAGGTATTTATAAATAAGTTCTTTCGCACTTTACTGCAGATCTCTAATTTGTACAGGGGGTATTTGCAAGCGCCACCGCTAGGGTGTTGGCCGCCCGTGCGCAATTTAATATTCGCCGCCCTTGTCGGGCACAATTTAAAAATATAACGAAATATATAAAAAAAGTATCGCATGCCGTAACATATTTATTAATACTGAATATAAATAACGAGTGATCAATCTCAAGTGTATACCACGTGATCAAAATATTTAAGTTGGTACCACTGATAGGTTGGTAAGAAGCTGTATTGCTCCAGCTTCTCTAGAGCATGGTTCGAGTAAAAACTACGAACAGTTTCAAATCTGTATGAAGGTCATTAACTTATACATATTATAAAATATTATCTTAATTTAAAAAATGACTATTTTGTATTAGATTAGACTACATCCCTATAAAATACAACAAAATAAGTAAAATATTGTTTAATGATTGGATTACATCATTACAAAATAATGAATCTTAAGTATTTAAATGTTATAATTTCATTATAATTAAATAAAATTTAGGTGTTTGTGCAGATAGTTTTCGCAAAAATGTATTGGAGCTTGCATTCATCCTTGCTTGGATATCTGCTAAGGTGTCCTCTGTTAAGACAGTAGCCGAAGCTTCACGTTTACGTTTTAAAACACTACCAGTTTCCATGAATCGAGCTATCAATCGATTACGATGTTGTCTAAATGTATCGTAACTAATATTTTCATTTGGGTACTCAACAGTAAATTGATCGATGCATGATTGCAATGAATAATGCCATTGCCCATTACCATCTTGGAAGCCGCTACGAAAATGAGCCACAACAATGAATGTGTCGTGTTCGATTGAAAACGGCATGACGATTAAATTCGATATCACAATTTGAAATTCAGAATATATAATTTGTCTTGATATAAAATACAAAAGTGAAAAACGAAGGTATAATATGACATAAACTGACATAAACTAAAACGACTAAAACCACACTAAAAATACAAAGCAGCCAACTGCAAAACACAACAATATTAACAACTAGGGATTTTTGTCATACCACTATAGTACACTTGAGATTGATCACGTTGTATGTATATAGACACTTACCCAAACACTTGCAGTAGTAGTAACCCATTCAAAAAAATTTCCCATATGTCTCCAAATTTAACCAAAAACACAGGAATAAAAGTATAAGCACAATATCTTCCTAAACTTAAAAATTAACATAAACACTTAAATGGGTACTTTTCGGGCTTTAGTTTCGCCAAACTTTTTGACAACGTCTTTTAGATTTAATGTCTCACACACTTCATGTTCGATAGATAACATGGCTAAAGCGGAGAGCCTATCTTGCTTCATCGAAGACCGTAAATAGTTTTTGATTATTTTCAGTTTTGAAAATGACCGTTCACCTATAGCTACGGTAACTGGCAGAGTTAGGAAAATACGTATGATTATGGTTAAATTCGGAAAAGTCGATTCAAGATTATTTCATAAATACATCTTAGAACATCAAGAGGGCTTTTTTCTGCGGTAACGTAAGGTTGAATAACTTCAATTTCTTCTTATAAATCTGTGGCACTAACGTCACTCTCTAAATTTATATTGTCCGTAAGCGCTTGATAAATTTTCTCACAATTCTTTTTAAGTTCATTATCTTTTATTTTAGTTATACCATAAATTATGTCAAAAATATTTACATGTTGTTGAAGTAATTGGAACATCTCTTCAATTTGCATTTTGGCAGAATCCAAAATTTTAAAATAAAAATTTACTTTAAAAGAAATTTTCGGTGATGTTATGGGCTCATCAGATGCTTCATATTCAAAATGACGCTTTCTTTTTTTAATCCTTTGAACGGGTAAGTTGAGAAATTCTTGTTCGATGCCGGCTTTTTCTGCAACCTTTTTGGATTCTGATAAGAATGTTTGAAATTGTTCGTCGGAACGATTAGTAATTAAGTAAATTTTTTAAATTTCCAAGGCATCAAGAGAAGATTTTATGTCAACTGTAGGATTTTGCAAGATTTTTCTAACCACATTTATTTTACTTAAAATATCATGTCAAATCATAACGGAACATATAAATTTGAATTAAACAATTTTATTTTTAAGTGATCTTGCTAAAGTCCTAGTGTTCATATCTCTTTTGTCATCCTCTTCTAAAGCATTATACATTTCACCTACTGGATGCTTTAATGGTGGTATAGCATCAATGCGACTCTCCGATCGAGTTTCTGCCAGCCCCTTTAAGTTCAGCTTTGGAAGGTGCTTTAATAAAATAATCCATCTAATGTTTGACGAAGAAAAGATTACATACAATTTTGTACAGTGTTAAAAAATTCGACAGACTCAAAAATAATTTTTACTGCATCGTTTACAACCAGGTTTAAACTGTGCGCAGAACGGGGAATAAAAAAGGCTCGGGGGTATTTTTTCAAGATTTTATTTTGCCGTCCAATATGTTTTCCATGCATATTTGCGCCATTGTCATAACCCTGACCGCGCAAATTTTTCATGTCTAGATTAGATTCGCTTAACTTGTTCTGGATAAGTTCAAACAATCCTTGTCTGGTAACATCAACGACAGGGCAAAACCATAAAAAGCATTCAAATATTCTAAGTGTAGTTGAGATTGGAACACATCTTGTCACAATTGTTATTTGTTCTATATGTATATATCGGGGATACGATCTAAAATAATAGAAAAATATTTTGATTGTTGAATTTGTTTTAAAATACATGTTTAATACAATCTGCCAATAAAACTATTAACTCGTTTTGATGTTCCCATCCTAAATAATGTGGTTTTATGTTTTATTCTTAGTTTCACACGACAAAGATGTTTCGATAATAAGCACCAAATTTTGAAACCATTTGAACTACTCAAGTAATTTCCATTATTTGGTTCAAATAATTTTGTGAAGATCATCTAAACGCTAGACATTGTTTAGTTTGGAATTTCACTATAGATAGTAATCTTTCAATCACAGCTCCCCAATGGCTTTTTTCCATTTCATAGTCTTTGGTGAGCAGAGTCCAGTGGTAGTCCTTTCTTTAATGCTGTAGATAATTCAAACATTCTCTGGGAATTTTTTATATGAGCAGCACATGTTTGGTGTCTTTTTAAAATAATGGCTAAATGTTGCCAATCGCTTACTCCAAGAGATCCGAAGAGTGAATGTGCACTTCTTTCATCAGAACAAAACAGTCTACATGGTGCAAAAAATACACTATTTAGTGATAATGAATAAAGTAGCCAAGGACGATTAACTTTACCTTGATTGATTAATGTGCGATAGTAGTAGGCTTCTGAAAATCGTCTCTTTTATTTGTATCTCTTGGGAAACTAATGTTCTTAATTTAAAAGCAAAATTTTCCACAATAAATTGCTACCTGTATTCTATTAATGTCGTGGCTTTTGAAATTTCAAAGAATTTATTCTAATGTTTCTGAGGCGGCAACTCATATACTACACTTCGGCATGTTTTTATTTAGATTAGATGAAAAGACAAATACGTAAATAAAAGATATACAGTAGGTACTAAAGTTTTGTTATTCTTATTACGGAACATCCAAATAGTAGTGACATGAATTTTATTTTCTATTAATTAATTTTTATGATTACTAGTCGAGTCCCAAGCACCATTTGACCGCCCCTATTTTCGGCCGCCTGTGTGCGGTGCACACATCGTACACATGGCAGCAGCGGCCCTGGGTTTTGCTCAGTCAAAAGTGGGTGTGATTCATGTTTAACTTTCAGGAACCTATTTTTGAAAAACAATAAACAACTTTAATAAGTAATAAGACTAGGTTAAAAACGTTTCTGGTTTAAAAACGCGCTCCTGATCGTGTGTAAACCCATACTTTTTTTGTAACTGAAATTCGTGGAGTAAAAGTATTTTCGCGAGACGCTACTGACAATTGGTCATAGCCAAAAATGTTGTTATTTAGATGAATGGATTGCTATTCACGTATCAGGATTGATTACCTTGGTTTCTTCGTAACTTAAACTATTTTTATTGTTTAACAGAAAAATGACATCGGTTTTGCTGCGGATTATGCGAGATGTTCATATACAAAGTTTTTAATCTGTCTATGATATATGGTAAGTTTGTACCTCTATCGTCAGGTTGTTTGGATATCTCCATGGAAGCGAGGGATTCTAATTGTTTTTAAATGTTCGGTACAATTGACCTCAGTTCTCTAAGATTGATTTTGTGCATTTCTTCTTGGCAATTTTTCTTTACATGTTACGTTTCAGAGAGATCACTCCGCTAAGTGCTCTCAAAACAATTTCTTGGATACTTGATATTTTTAAATATAAATATAAATGTATTTCCAAGTATTAAACTATACTGTCTTTCACTACCACGTCAACTATTTCTGTTTGAATATTCGACAAAGAAATAATATTGTGAACGCCTGAAAATCCGACTTATTAAGGGAAATGCACACGTAACAACTAATATATCTTTAATGGGACAAGGTGGATATCAATTATTTATGCTCTAGTTGCTGCACTAGTCTCAATGATAAAACATTGAGTGAGTTACGCGCTAGGTTTTCCCAGAAAGCGAAGTTTGCAAATAGGTCTGTAAAAAGACCACTCCCGAACCTATCCACCCTGAGGGGGGGATTAATAGAGAAGGATCTGTAATATAAAGAGGCAGTTGTTATTTTATAGACCCTATAGTATCACGGCTAGATTTAATAAGGGTCAACAAAGTATATGAAGCATAATCCACATACGTACAATTACTCTTTAACCTACCCAATTCTGTATTGAAAACCATTTCCAGTTACCAGGTTCTAGAGAAATACGCACATTTTTCTATAAATCGTACTGTTCGGATTGAATCTATTTAAATCGACTCCATGTATTGAATTTTTTGCTTATTGCCAATTAATTTTCTTATATTCAATAATTTCGAATATTTTTTTGAAGAAACACTACGTTTCCTTAAACTTTAAAATTTCATAGTTCCAAATCGTAAAAGTTTCGAATTTGATTCCTTTTTTCTTTAAATCAAAGTTCAAATGCTTTAAACGTAACCTGTACTACATCTGCGTTATGAACATCTTATAAATGGATTTTTGTATATCTTATGTATCATGTAGTGTTAGTGTGGTAAAAGTTTGATCATTCGATCGTAAATCTTCCGTAACTCATTTGTCTATCCATTCAGTTCAGTCAACAGTTTCTGTAAATGTACCGTGTCGGCCGATGTCGTAATCCGCTTGATGTGTGCTTTTGATTCTGTGTAGTTGTGATGGTTTACGGTGTGTGTCTGTGTCGTATGTGTGTGTGTAATTGTGTTGTCGTTCCAAATCGTAATTTGTGCTTTTTGTGTGTGTTTCTTTGTAGAACATCCGTGTTGGTTGGTCTGTACGTGTGTGCTGTGTGTTAGTGCGTCGTGTGTGTGTGTCGTGTGTGTGTGTGGTGCGTGTGTGCTGTGCGTGTGTGTGCCGTGTGTGTGTCGTGTGTCGTGTGTGTCGTGCGTGTTGCTGTGTGCTGTGTCGTGTGTGTGTGTCGTGTGTCGTGTGTGTGTGTCGTGTGTCGTGTGTGCGTGTGTGCGTGTGTGTGTGCGTGTGTGTCGTGTGCGTGTGTGTGTGTGTGTGCGTGTGTGCTGTGTGTGTGTGTGTGTGTGTGTGTGTGCGTGTGTGTGTGTGTGTCGTGTGTGTGTGTGTGTGTGTGTGTGTTGTCGTGTGTGTGTGTCGTGTGTGTGGTGTGTGTGCGTTGTGCTGTGTGTGTCGTGTGTGCGTGTGTGCTGTGTAGTGTGGCGTGTGTGTGTGTGTGTGTTGTGTGTTGGTGGTGTGTGTGCTTGTGCGTCGTGGTGTCGTGTGTAGCGTGTGTGTCGTGTGTTACGTGTACGTGTGTACGTGTGTACGTGTGCGTGTGTACGTGTACGTGTGTCGTGTACGTGTGTACGTGTGTACGTGTGTACGTGTGTACGTGTACGTGTACGTGTGTACGTGTGTACGTGTGTACGTGTGTACGTGTGTACGTGTACGTGTGTACGTGTGTACGTGTGGTGTACGTGTCGTACGTGTGTACGTGTGTACGTTGTACGTGTGTACGTGTGTACGTGTGTACGTGTGTACGTATGTACGTGTGTATGTGTGTACGTGTGTACGTGTGTACGTGTGTACGTGTGTCCGTGTGTACCTGTGTACGTGTGTACGTGTGTACGTGTGCACGTTTGTACGTGTGTACGTGTGGACGTGTGTTCTTGTGTACGTGTGTACGTGTATACGTGTGTACGCATGTACGTGTGTACGTGTGTACGTGTACGTGTGCTTGTGTACGTGTGTGCTTACGTGCGTGTATGCGTGTTACTTCCTAATCGATGTGTATTTTATTTATGCCGTAAATAGATCGCAAATTTGTGATTTCATTAATTTGCCCTGTTTTAGCGTAAACGAGTTTAGTAGAATGGGCACTACGTTAAAGAGTAATCAGTACAAGATTTTTTACTCTCTAGTACCAAGCTAGTTATATCTGAATCGACTTAGCATTCGAGGAGTAATGGGTTCGATCCACATTACAAACTACCTTGTATGAGGTTTTTTTAGTGGGGTTTCTTCATACACATATTGCGACTTGATCACTGCGTATGCTCACATCACGTGAGGCTGTTTAGGCGAATGATGGAGTAGTATCCTCCCCCTCAGAACTCCGTTCCTTCCGATCCTATCATTACCGAACCTGTCCTTAATCCCACCATGCGTATACGTAATGCATGTTGGTAATCCATCGCTGAAGGACAATGAGTGGCTCGAGCAGCCCACTCTCCCCTTAGGGAAGGGAATGAATCAGGTTGCTTTTATTTTCTCCTTTTTTTTCACTTTATCATCCCATATATAACATATATTAATATGTTAGATCATAATTGTCATCTGTCTTATAGTTAACGTTAACTGTTTTTAGTTATTAATAGTTAATCTTAACTGCAGTTTATAAAAGTGTTCTTTGGTAGTAATATGTGCAGTATTGTTGTACTTGCATAAATTAAGAACAGTGTTGTCGCTAGTAAAAAAAAATTACACATGATTTATATTTTAGTTTCACAAGTTTTAAATTGTGCATGTAAAAGAGTCACAACTTCACAATGTGTACAGAAACTGCCTACAGAAAAATAAACCACAGAGTACCATAAAAACAAATACTTTTGTAATATATCTAACATTTAAATAAATCGTTTATAAGAAATAAACAAATATGATAAGTGATAACCACAAAAAAGTGTTATTCCTTTGTTAACTAAAAATTCATATTTTTAATGAAGTCGACGCAAATCGGCAGCGAACATTCAGCAAAGAAGTTCATTTACATGAAAGTTTCTTCTTGTCATAATCTCAGAGCAGACGGTACCCGTTGTACTAATAATTCATCATTCTTTTTTTAGGCGTTTGTATTTTTTTTCAGCACAATAGACTGTCGAATTACAGAAAAGCAATGTACTGGACCTCCCAGAACGTTTACGAATATTGACCATAGCTCGTTATAGTATACATGCGTCAATATTGGCTTATGTCGCTTGGAGGCTTTCAACAACTAAATCCAAGCAAGTCCATACTGCACATACGACAATATTCGCGAACGCACACGCATCGTCAGAAATCGGATTTATTTACTAATAATATAGCTTTGCATATCAAATAAAAACGAGAAAAGTTCAACAAAGCACGGAATATTTTTTTGAGAGACGATATCTGTCATCACAAAAACAAAAACTTAACTTTCCACTTGTGATAAAGCCAAATTAAATCCCTTTTTCTATCAAATGAGAGAGTTTTAAAAACCAAGCTGTTAAAAACTTTTACAATTTATGTTGTTAAACTTTAAGCAATTTTAGTTCATTCTTTTCATTTTAGTTTTGTGTATCTACTACTTCCAGTTTGTGAGTACAAATATTAGTGTACTTATAAGTTTTCATAAATTAATTAATACTTGTAAATATTATAACTGTATGAATTACTTGATTAAAGGTTTGCAACTAATTATTTTTGATCGTGTCGTTCCAATAATAATCAGTTAAAAGCGTTGAAAGGAAATTTAATGTGAGTAGTTTAACTTCACGTATTCGGTTTGTGAAACGTTCATTGGTATGCAAATTGAGCGACCTGCTATTGGAACATCATATGAATTCTGTCAAAGTTTATAAACCAGCTCTTTCCCAAAGTAAATCTATCTTCTCAATGTAGGTTTAATGATTTCTATCGACCGAATCCATCCTACATAATTTTTTTTCTGAAAGTTGTGCTGTTTGATTTGTTTCGAAATTCATTTTAACTCATAATAGGTATTATAGAAAAATTAAAAATTTCTTTATTTATTAGAATTTATAAGAAAGCTGTATTGAAATTTCTAGAATTCCGTCTTACTATCGTAAATTACATAGGGGATTTTATGTACAACACCAAAAACTTTGAAAGGTATATTGTGGAAATTGATAACGTTATTTACTACAGAACAAATATTTGAATAAGAGCCAAATGTTACTGTTGTTATGCTTATTTGTGAAACAACTAACAATTTTTAATACTTAATTTATTTTAAGTTAAGACTGTTGCAGTAGTTAGTTTACTTGAGTAAGGCATCTTTTATTTATTCTGACTTTATACGTACAGCCCCTTGTAACGACTAAATTTCATCCATTTAAATATTAAACCTAAGTAGCTAAACCTTTACAATGACAGATAGGCAACACACTTTATATGTTTTATTATGTTTAAATTATTGCAATATTAAGATGATAGCTAAATTCATTTTGTTTACACTTCCTTTTAATTTCAAAATCCTTTTATCATTTTTCGCGGCGCAACTGAAAGTAACCAGAAAATGAAATCTCACCGACATTATTCTAACTTTCGCCAGCGTTAGGACCTATCGATTGACAACCATAAGGTGAGAAGATTTTAATCAATTTTCGCTCCCGCTAGAACGAAGGACTTGTAATATTTGGGGTTATCTGCAGTGTAGAACCTCCCAGTTCACTACTGTCATCTAGCTACTTCCTTCGTACAGTTGAGGCAACAAAAAACGGGACACTACGGTTTTACAAGTTCAATGGGCATATCTACTTTAATTAGTAACTGACTACTTCATTTTATTATTGATTAATCCCAACACCTTAGATTATTAGTAATAATGACAGTACGACAGATCAGGGTTTTGAATAATTACTTATTTCTGATTTCTAAATATTCTTGTGTTCCGTTTAGTTTAGTTTAATAGTATTTCTAGGATTCCTTCTAAAATGCCTGTTAATACTACCATTGATTTAAAAGCTCGTATCGTTGCTGAGTTAGAGAGTGGTAAAAGTGTTCGCGAAATTTCGCGATTATTGAATGTGTCGCGATCTACTGTTCGACGAGTGCGAATAAAATGGACTGTCCAACATGCGATAGCGAAAGCAGTCGGTAGTGGCAGACGAAGAATATCTACACCAGCTGGAGACGAAGAATTAGTTGCTTATGTAAGAGATCATCCTTTTACGAGCTATAGGGTTGCTAAAAATTAAACAGAAATTCCTGGATGTCGTGCAACGATTCGGGCTAGATTAAAGAAGTTGGAATAAAACAATACAAAGCGGCCACTAAAGAACTATTAACAAATGATAACAAAGTATGTCGTTTAGAATTTGCCAGGCGATATATCAACGAGCCCTTGGAGTTTTGGAGTCGAGTTATTTTCAGCGATGAAAAAACTTTCAGTAGCTCTAACAATCCACCTCTAAAAGTATTTCGACCGGATAGAACCCGATGCGAAACAGAATATGTTAATTTTAAAAAACGTAGTGGTCGTTTTTCTGTAAATGTTTGGGGTTGGGTAAGTCACCGCGGGCCAGGAGTTTGCTGGATAATTGACGGACGTCACGGAGAGTCCGAAATTGGCTTCAGGAAAACAACGTTCGTTTGTTACCGTGGCCAGCAAAAAGCCCAGATCTCAATATCATTGAAAACGTTTGGGCTTTGGTCACAAAGACAATTCAAGACCAACAAGGACTACGTTTCATTGCCCAAAACCGTGACCAGTTAATTGCGGCGATTGAAAATGCATGGGAGGCTGTTGGAATCGATTATCTGCAGGGTTTAGTAGCGTCAATGCCTAGACGATTGCAGGAGTGCATTGACAACGAGGGCGGTCATACACATTATTTATTTCATGTTACTGCATTAATCACTAAATTACTCTAAAAGTATTTCTTTATTAATTTTTGTTTTAACAATTTCTTACCTAATCAACAAGGTATTATAATTAGATTTTTTAAATGTAGTTTTTCAGATTTTGTAATTTTTCTTTTTAGATTTTAGTTACTTTGAAATATCAGACCAAAGTTTTTTTTGTTGTATATTCTAAAGCATAATATAATAAGATCAAAATTGATCAGAACATTCTACTTATGTCATCGATGCATTGCATTCAAGTTTGACTGAACTGCAATTGTTATGTACGAAGGTCAACTACTACCTAAAGTAGATATACCCATTGAACTTGTAAAACCATAGTGTCCCATTTTTTGTTGCCCCAACTGTACATGTGGTGAAGCTACAACTTAAATTCAACCTATAAATCATCTTAGTGGATTATCTAATAAAGTGGTGTTGCAAATTGACCTTACCTCAAGCAACCGCACTGATGTGTAAAACTTGAAGTTGAACGTTATTTTTTGCGAGGTTATAATAGGAAACTTTTAGTGTGACAGTTTTTTTTTTGTGTGTTGGAACTACGCAATAACTGTTATTGCTACTGTCCTGGGTATACAGAATAATTCACTAATAATTACTATACTTCTTGTGTATAATATATAAATTTAGCTTCAATCCATGACTTACTATATTTATTTGATGTAATATAAATTTAGCTTCACGCGAATAATTACTATATTTCTTTTGGATAATATAAATTTAGCTTCACTCCATTACTTTACTATATTTCTATTGTATAATATTAAATTAGTTCCGTTTCATTACTTACTATATTTAATTTGTGTAACATAATTTTAGCTTCAAGCCATTAATTACAATTTTTTTTTCATGCGTAATGTAAAATTTGAATTCCATTCATTGATTATAAACACTTTTTTTGGTACTCAAAGTGGTAGGTATCTACATATTTGTTATCCTCAAGTAAGAATTCACACAACTCATTTTTTTTTATTGCAGTAATCCAAAATCTAAAGCCAGTACTGCGGAGTTACCATTCAGTCATTTTTTTTTGTTTGTGGGTAGGGGCGTAAGGGCTACTGTGTTGGCCGAATACTACAAGCGCATAAGATCGGTTTGGAGTTCTAACCCTATCTACGGGCGATGATTTGTGCGATATAACTATATATATATATATATATATATATATATATATATATATATATATATATATATATATATACATATATAAATAGGCATGATAAAGAGGCTAGAGTTTATCGAGCTTAAATTCTATATAGTATGCAAGTTTAAATAAAATTGAAGAAGTATACAGTTCGTTATGAGAAAAAAATAGTATAGGAGTGATTTAACAAAACAGGCTTTGTGGGGTATGCACAAGGTTGTTATATTCATAAAAGCAATGAGCTATACCAGTAGCATGTGAGAAACGTCAACACGATTCATATTAGTGTGTACGATTAGTTTCGTTTAACATATTTAAGTAATTTCACATTTTAATCAATTTAATTAAGCAATTTAAACATGTGACAAATATGGATCACATGAAGTACGATAATTCTAATGTGTAGAACATGTATAGTAATAGGTACAATGCATAGACTTTGCGAACTATAAAAAAGGGTTATGGTACGAACTCAGTGTATTAGTAATTCACAGACAAAGTGTTTAAAAAGTGCATAAGAAGTGGTAGTGACTTAGAAACGTAGCTAATAACTTGAACAACATTTGTGCAATGTGATATTCAATATATAAATACAATTTGTATACAAAAATTTACAAAATGTGTTAACAATATGGAAATGTGAAAAGACAAAATTATGAACTATGGAATACATATAAACAGTGTTTGTGTTGAGACATACATAAGAACATAATAGGTGAACATTTCAAGTGATACAGACGTTTAAAGCGCAAGTTAAAAGTAAATTATATAAAGTTAGATTAAGTACTATATTTAAGAATTTTACAAATTTATAGTTTTTATAGGATAGGATAAGTTCAGAATAAATTATAAAAGCACATAATAGTAGGTTTCAGCATTTCCACGTAGAAATTAACAGTAAACATGTAATCTAAACACAAAATTAGAAAACTACCTAAAATTAAGGTATTAAAGTGAAAATTTTGTTAAAACTAGGTAAAATGGGTTGAAATATGTGTATTCTTATACAGTTTTTTATGTAGAATTTGAATATGTAATTAGTTTAGTTGGAAAATATAAATTTTTTTAGATATTAGTAAATTTAGGTTTTATTTTGTCAAAATGTAAATTTTGAAGCGAAGTAGGGCATGTGAGGTGCCTTTTTATGCAGAAAGTTGCCCTGATTTCAAATTTGTATTTAAAAAGCAAATCCGATTTGATTTAAAAAGTTATGGCATAATTTATGTTTTGGTTAATTTAACGATTTTGTTTAGACCAATCAGGATCATTTGTGTGTAATGTAGAAAAAAAATTTAAAATTTGGTATTGATTTTGTAATTTTTGTGACTAACAAGTCATAGTGTTAGTAGTGCTCTTGTTAACATGTAAGTTAAAATTTTCGTTATAATTATCGGATTTGAAACGCGATCAACGTAGAGTCGAGATTTCAGAAACAATTGTTTTAACCTATAACAAAATTTAAAACTAAGGTTACCGATTATAATTGTCGATAATATTGTAATTGTTTCACTTCGAAATCGTGTTTAAACATCGGGTGATGTGCATTTTTTTATGTCAAAATCCTTCAATTATTTTGGATGTTATGTGTATTTTTCTGAAAGTGGTGGAGATTATAAAATAAATTTAACTTCATAACGGTATCTAAAATAATATTACAAGTAAATATAAAATTTTATATAAGAATAAAATACAAGTTAAATCCAAAAAATTATTAAATATTTAAATCGACATTTAATTATACAAATAAAATAAAAGTGCTTGTCTGAAAGTATATGAGCATATTAAGTACATCGTATTTACCACGAGTAAGATTTATCACCAGTTAATGGATTTGGATGAAGTTATGGAATATAAGCAGCACCAATTCCAACAGCAAGGCAGTATCATCGATGTATGGAAAGAAGTCTACGTCTAATGTCAATATGGAATAAGCCAAATGTGACCATTCTTTGGAAATTGCAAAAACACGTGAGCTAAATTTTTCTATCGGAACCTAACTATTGCATTGATTATTTTTTTTTGATGTCCTGTATTTATGTTTTTTATTTGATTACGTATAAATGTTTGTGCGACAACATGTCAATATCTGAATAGTCAATGAACAGGTGTAATTATAAAAACAATAATTTTATTTTGAAGAAAATCAAAATTGTACTCACTAATTTTAGATTATTTGGTGAAATTTTTGACAGGCTGCATTTAATTAAGCTAGTAAGGACGCAACGCATGCGTAATTTGTGCAAATTCCAACGAAATCTGTTTCACATTTAAACTATTAATTACATATTACAATTTAATAATTGACACGAATATTTACATGTGTGAAATGAAATTTCTATTGATTTCAGGAAAATGATTTGATAAGATTTTAATTTAATTATAATAAATAAAAGTTAAAGTTAATTTTCTTTTTGCCAACAATAATTTAAAAAGCAATTGAACCCTATCCCCAAATTTATATATATATATATATATATATATATATATATATATATATATATATATATATATATATAGATAGAGAGAGAGAGAGAGAGAGAGAAAGAGATTGTGTGTACTTGGGCATACCACAACGTGTCGTTTCGTTCTATGGATTGTTCTAGTAAGCTAATAAAAAGCTACATTCAACAAAAATGTGCACGTACTAGAAGAAAATCTTAAAGTATTATGTGTAACATTCTACTATAATATTAAGTTAAAAATTAAAAACAAACCGCTACAAAAAATTCTACTCTTAGAACCTCCAAAAGGTAAACACACTTTCTTGGATCAAAGCTAAGAGAATAGTCTTAATCAAGTTACCTTTCAAACAAGAAATAAATCAATACCTTAAATAAAAAGTAAAAAAAAAATCCTTTTATCAGATAGAGAAGAGCTGATGATCATCAGACGGCTGAACATATTTTCTAGAATCATAGCTAGGAGCACTATCTACCAACTCGCCGTTAAAACAAAAAAAAAACTAAATAAAAATCGGTTTCTCCGTTTGGGAGGTGCGATGCCACAGAAAGATGCACAGACATACACATTAAACTTATGGCACCCCTCCCTTTTCGTGGGGGGTTAAACAGAATTATTAAGCAAGATGATCTTGGAACGGTAAATTTTTGTAATAATCTGTACGATTGTTCAAATCACGGGAGCGTGAAAATTTTTCCTATACTTGTAAGATATTTTATGAAAAACAAGTGTATTCAAGTAAAACTATTGAAAGTTCGAGATCTTCCAGGTAAAACTTTACATTATATTATATTCGAATACATGATTAAAACGGTTGACAAATACGAATCACCACCAAAAGTAATGTCAATGTGCGCTGACAATACTAATTTCAATTTTTGAGGAACAGCAAGTCAACACATGGTCAAAATAACGTATTTGCTCAACAAGTTCAACAGTTACATAAAAAAACGTTTGATTGAGATGAACTGTGCTGCTCATACCTTTTGTATCTCTATTTAAACATCAGCACACTGCTTGTCTTGACATCGAAGTCATTGTGGAATACCAAAAACTGCTGGCATACAGTAAAACCACTTAGTTGGCGTTGTTACTTTCGACAGAAATAACATTGAAACTGTTCAAACTATGAGAGAGTTACTTTCTCTCTCAAGAAAAACGTCTCACGTTGATTCCTAAACCAATTTTTTTAAGTATGGCTATGGTTTCTTCACCTACAAGTTTCTTCATCATATTCTATATTTCATGAATGTGTGTTGCAAGTAGAATGTGAAAGATCTACAATGGTAGAAGTGTACATGGTTGTATAAAATTTAAAGCAACGATTAATAGATCGGAAGAATGAAGTTTTTTTGCCAAATAAAGCTAACACTACGCTTTTCAAAAGAAAAAATTGAGGAAAAGGTGATTTTTGTCCAGTATTTTACTACAGTATAAGTGTCATAAAACTAGTGATTCCCCTTTCCACAGACGCTTGCTCCATGTGCCATCTTGAAATTAAACAACACCCCTATATTCATATAGATGGTTTTTGATGAAATTGTGCGCATAAAAAAATATACAACCAGTCAAGGAATAAAAGAGTGGAAAGAAGATTCTGTTTCTATTGACAAACAGTGTGTTTTTTACCACTTCAAGAGTGAACATATACCACACTAGTACGGTAATTTTAAATAAGATTTTGCCTTCCAAAAGAAAAAATTGAGGGAAAGTTGATTTTTTTGCAGTACTTGACTACAGTATAAGTGTCATAAAATCGGTGAGCCACCCTTCCACAGACGCTTGCTTCATGTGCCATCTTGAATTTAAGATGGCGGGTCAATAAAATTTTAAAATGTAATATTTTTGGAACGTGTAGTCCGATCTCAACGACCTTTTTTTATATATTTATGTTTTTTTTTGGTCTTTATAAAAAGTTATATTTATGAACTCCTAAACACTATATTATTAAAAATATGCGCAATTTTTTAAGTTTTTCGATAATTTACTATTTTTCTGGTTGCCATATAAGTGCGATATATTAAAAAAATGCGTTACAACGAATGGTAGAAAATTTTATGCTGAACAATTTGGTGTTATGGTTACCTTTAAAAATGAGAGTAAAAAACGATTCTAACTGATAACGCGACGCCCGAGAAGAGTAGCGGGCGGACTAATTACGGACCTGTTACATCACATATTCGATACTTGTAACATCATTTTACTCAAACTTTTATTAATTTTCTAAATAGAACGCCAATCAATATGGTATTCACAATTCTTGTTTTGTTAGCCTCCCTACTAAAAATTTTGTTCTAGTAACCATTTGAACGTTTCTAATTGCACTACTCCGCTCTGTAATCACCGAATGTGAACTTTTACGTCAGCGTAAATAAGAACTTTTTACTAGCAATTAAATAATTATCATGCAACATTACTCCTTATTAGTGTCTTTATTTCTCAGTTAGCTACCTAAAACCCTTACCCTTTCTAAATATGAATCCTTCAGATTAATACACGATAGATAGCACCTTACATTTTGCTTTAGGGAGAGTAAGAAACAAAATATAGATTATTGCATTATAACTTTCGACCAACTTCTGTATCAAAGAGTGTTTGAAATTGTACAGTCGTCTCCGGAGCTATCTAATGTTACTGTTCGTGTAGAAAGCTTTCACCTGCTCATGTCGTTTCTGGGCACCATAGGACATATTATGTCAGGTTCTGGTTTAGAGGATGTCCTAGAGTTGGTATATGCTAAAACCAAAGTGCCACATATTTTAAGTAGACATGCATTTTCTCGTCTAATAAGAGCACATCAGTGGGCTTTGCTTAATCATATTTTAAGAGCGGACATAAGCGAATTGTCTGATACTAACAAAGAAATTATAAAAACTGATTACTTAAATTTACACAGCGAAATTGAATCCCAGGTGCTTAAACAGTTAACCAATAAAATTAATGAAATCTTAGAACTAAAAGAAAACCACGGTCTAAGTTGTGGGTCCAGTATATTAAACAAATCAATATAATCCATAGTTTTATGAAGGCTGAAAGGACTGGTAATTTAGACATGCACCTTCAAAGCGTTTTAGAAATAATACCTTTCTTCCATGTATCAAGCCACCAACATTATGGAAAATCTACGCATTTATATATCCAGACCATGGCGTGATTGGAGCAATCTTTATCTAGTGATGCCTACAAAATATTTACGTCAGGAGCATTTACCATTAGACGCACCGAAAAATTTTCGTCAGGCATATGGTCTGGAATGACCATGGAACAAACCCTTATGCGTTCAATCAAAACATCTGGAGGAATAACAAATGGAAGAGGTATTACTCCTAGTACACTTGCCAAACGGGTTGAATCAACACCCGTGTGCGAAAATATTTGTACAGTAGTAGTAGACTTCGCTCAAGTAACCACTCACAAATCTAGTGAACAGCATATAGAACTTAGCGAGCCCAGAGTAAAGACTGATCTAAAGGACTTAAGTACCATATTTCCATGGTTTGAACAGCATTCGCTCTTCTACGACGTTCCAGCCCACCTCTTTTCAATATCAACAGGTGTATCAGAGAAGGCGATAAACTGCGATAAAGTGTACGAAGTAGCTTCTGTATCTCTTCAGAAACTAAGAGGCAAACCTTTTTCAGAATTTCACTTAAAAGAAAGTTTAAAGTTAAGACGCTGAATCAAATAAGAAGTGTATCCACTAGGCAAGATATACATGCAATCAATTCACACAGCTATTTAGTACAATATTATGCACCATGAAACACGAAAACGACCTAAAAACATTTTATGAACCAAGCAGCTACCCTATGTATCTGTTTAATAATGGAAAACCTCGTCAGGGCTTCTTTAATATCTTACATCGGACAAGACAATTTTTCTTTTGCTGTACCAGATACAGATACATATACTTTCGTCATATATGGTGGTAAACTTTTGTGCAAAGTTGTACGGCCTAAACTGTTTACTTTTGGACAACGTTTTAGACATTACTATAATTATGTTGGTAATAACTATAAAGGTAACGTTTCAGTCGTTATCGATGGGTACTATAAACTCTCAACAAAAGATGAAGAGCATCGTTGTCGTCAAACAAAGTTTACTCTGAATACAGACTTTACAGACGCTACTTTACTCAGAGTAATATTTCTGTTTTTCCAGCTGAGAATGATTGTGATACTTTGATTGCCAATACGGTCATTAATACTTTTAACTCTGGCAGAAATGTTATTACTGTAGCAGACGACACAGATATTTTTATATTGGTAGTATCCTTATCCCAAAGTGAGATATACGACTCCAAGCTTTATATGTTACACTCTGGTTCAGCACAGTCTCCCGATAAATATCTAATTTTAAAAGTTGCAAATTCTTTTCCAGGTCATGTATTAAATAACTTTCTGTTTATATATGCATTTACTGGTTGCGACACAACTTCATGTCTACATAAAATGGGAAAGAAACGAATATTTAAGGTATTAGAAACCAATTTGCAGTTGTCAGAAGATATCTTAATATTTAACTGCAGTAATGCTTTAAAAACTGATTTATGCAACGTGGGAAAGGGAATTTTTCTTCATTTCTGTTCTAACTCAGTTGTAGAAAACCAAAACGAAGAAAGATACAATTGTTATAAAGAATCATGTCGTAACAGGGATTAAGCTCTAATTTTGATTTATTGTATCTTCCTCAGACTAAAGAAGCTGCTGCTGAGCACACTTTTAAAGTATATTTTCAAATTCATTTTTGGAAAAGGTAATAAATAATTGAAATCCAGAGGACTGGGGTTGGCGTAAACATACTATCCAATCACTAGTGGTGAGTCTCCATGACCAGATTTTTTAGTGGCTTCATTTTTTTGTAAATGTAATTGTGGTCTCTTCAAATTTTGTAAGGGTATGTCTTGTCGAGATTCAGTTCAACAGGAATGTAGTGACTTGGAAATTGATGATTTATAATTTTTTCGTAATGTAATCAAATGCATTTTTTAATTTTAACATGACTAACTTTTTTGTAACGGATGTTATTAATAATAAAGTTTTCTTTAGTTAATGTAAATATCTAATGTTTTTTTCTAACTTAAGCTAAATTTTCAGATGAATTTTTAAAATTGCTAATAAATCCAAGTTTCATGCAACTCAAATTGTTGTTTTCTTATTATTTGTTTTCAATCTTATTTTGTATAGGTATGCCGGAAGAATAATATAACATTAATCTAATTTACAGAAATAGCCTAACATCCTCCGTTTGGTAACATTTTCCATTAATATAGTAATAAGCAAAATGAGAAAGCTATTCATTCTCTTACATTAAAAAAAATCATTAATCCAACTAACCGCTCACACGATATCTAAGCTTAAAGTTTTTATGAGACCGCCATCGTTAAATCAAGATGGCTGACGAAGAAGAATAATTCTTATTCATCATCAATCATTAGTGAAGGAACTGTGTTTGTAAATAGTGAAATTGTGACTTTCGTCGGACTCCCTTCCTACCGAAATAATTTTATTTTAGGAACATCTTCAATCGCCGTGAAAACCCTGAAGTTTGGGAACCGTCCAAGGATTGTAGAGTCTAAGAATTCTGTATTGGTCCAAAGACAATTTGGGCGGTGGTACATCTTTGGGTGGCACTCAAGGCACTTCTAATCCCTATCAACCCCTTGAATCGTATGACCACCCAGGTGTTGAATTAATTACCGCACCATAAAGGATTACAAATAAAATAAATATACATTAATTATGTTAAGTTCAACAAAAATTTTTCAACGAGTTTTAATTTGTGTACAAGTGGACGCTTACTATAAGCCTTACTTTCAACTGGAAAACACCCTTACAAGTTATGAAAAAGGGGCGTATGCAACAGAAATTAAAAAAAGGTAATTAAAGATCATTAGTTGTTTATCTGAATATATATATATATATATATATATATATATATATATATATATATATATATATATATATATATATATATATATATATATATATATCATGTACTTATGTAAAGTTAGGTATATCGTACCAGTTTTCTAGTTCTCTAGTAAATGTTGGACCAATAGTTACAGTAGATGAAAAGTGTTATTGGAAAGAGACACATTTGTTCATAAAAATAATATAAATTCATTATATAATAGCAATAAAAACATCAAAAGAAAAAAAAAGGTACGATTTGTCCAACTCGTTCAATAAATCGTACCTAAGAGTGGCCAATTCGTACCTATGATTACTTAAGGAGATACAAATTCAAGATACCGTAATTCATTGACAAGTACACTTCTTTGCACTAGGCCTCGCCCTAGAACAAATTTCTTGGGCTCACCGACTTCTGACAACGCAACGTATCTTCAGTCACATTCCCTTCGCAAATAAAACAATATCATTTATTTGGGTTCACCTTTATTTGAATTTGCAATGCTCTAGTTTAGTCTTAGTAGGTACGAGCACTTCGGCATTTGTTGCACTTAATAGTAAAGGAGTGGCAGCTCTGAGCTCGCTCCCGTATTTTTCATCACAGGCTGAAATGATACATGTGTCACCCGTTTACGTAACCATTTTGATGCAGTTTGTTTTGAGAGATCAATAATCCTCTTGTTAAGGATTCTTCCAAATTTCTCACTGCATTTAGGGCTTTTTTCAGATGTCCCTTTTGTTGCAATTGAGATTTCTGTTGGCGTGCTTCTTTCCAAGCTCCCAATTCGTTTTGGTAGGAAGTACTACTTAAAATAACTGCTAACTGACACAGTTTTAGTTTTTTGTGCATTGCGAGCTTCCTTGGGAAGTGGGACAATTCCTTGAATTGATACATTGTTCGTTAAATTTAATCTAACTTCCTTACTACCTGCGTCCAGTCTATTCATTATATTATCGTTACCACTAACGATGGAGTCACTAGATTTCGGTCACTATCTTTTGTTTCTAGCGTCGTTCGATTTTGACAGCATTATCGTGAGTCTCTAATAGATCTTCAGTGGCTACAAAATCGGCATCATTACAGACTCCTCTATTCACCGGTTTTATGCCAGTAGCTTTGAATTAATTACTGATTGTCATTATGAATGCATACAAACAGTTTACCTCGCCCAAAATAGCTGTTACGTTATATTGGGACACAGTCCTTCCAGGATTGGCGTTCAACGATTCCTTTGCCACTTTCTATTGTTTAAAGCTCATGTCTAATGGTTGGAAACGATCTGTTATGTGCCCTGGTAATTGTGGTAAGATAACCCTAATGCATATGGCAACTAATAAAGTATTCAAATTCTTGGGGTTGGCTGTATGCCCAACAAGCAATAACAAAACAATATTTTCCTGAAAATAGTTGACAGTATTCATGAAATGCTTCAGCCACTCCAGAAAAAGGTCTTCGTTAATATAACCTATTTCAGAGATGACCACTGGTGCAGCACCAGCTTTTATTTAAATTGCTATACGCTTACGTTCATGGACAATCATAGGAGGATCATAATTGCCTGCAGCATTGGCACAACACAAAACTATATTGTTGGCGCCGACTTTCATCAACATTATATACAGTCAAACCGTAAAGCTATTCACATCAACTGTGTTTTCAAGAATTTCGCAGAAATCGTTTACGTTTTTTCTATTAAATCCGGCTGCTCTAGCCAACAAAACCCTTTGAGTGACGTTTCATAAGATTATAATATCATGCTTTACCAGCAATAACCTCCTCCAAATTAAAATTAGGTGGAGAGGGGACTATACCTTCAATTTTTTCTTCTGAATTTGCTAACATGACTGTACAACAACAAATTAAAATTTGCTGAAATGTGCATGTGTTTACCTGGATTCAACCCTGTCACGGAAAGCGTGTTCTCTGATACGAATAAAGTTTGGACTATCGAAAATCTAGCCCTATTGTTAGAACTTTAAAAGGACTTTAGTGACAAAAGATACTTTTGAGATGAGTTTCCTTGAATTTTTTAAGTATCTTCAAGATCTCCCAGATATTTTAAAAATAATGCGTTCAATATGAAAGTATACAAATTAGTAACGTTTCGCTCGCCATTTTATTAACAATATACAATACAATACAGAATTAAACAGATTTTTTTATTATATTTTTCTTTGACACTATTGCATTATGACATGGGGCACCTAAAAACTTACCATAAACAACCACTGCATTCGTCACATACTAGAGAGTATAAAAGCTCAATCTTGTATCTAATTTAAAGTAAATTTCTCTCACTACTACCCTTTGTTAAGGAGTATTTAATAACTCTCGGACTCTTCGGGTGATACGTCCATGTCCCATATTTCCTTTTTAGATAAATGGCCACCTTACTTATACGAAATAGTGTGTTTTAAAAGTGGACTGTCCCGTATAATAAGGGACGAATGTTTGCCTTGTATATACGCAGCGCACGAGTTAATATGTGTTTTCGGTCACATTAAAATTTTCAAAAATGTTAAACCTGTCTTTAGTGGATTGAGCTTATCAGTTTAAGGAAATTCCAATATATTAATTGGAAAATGTCATAAATCCAATTATACAAAAAATCTTAGCTTCTTTGTACATGCAAGGGTATAATATTAACTGAGACCTTCGTTAACTAATTGGAAATTTACTAAGCCATCAGTTTTCATTAAATCTATCAAAAATTAGGAAATTAAAATTGTGACTGTCTGCTTTTTTAGATTTTAAACATTGGCAATTTTTAAATTAGCAATATTATCAGTAAGCACGAAAAATGAAGGATAAAGTTTTATCGTTTATAGTTCGCATTCTGGTTTCGACACTTGTTGCTAACAGGACAATGTAGTATACGAAATTCCTATTACTTTAAAAGTTTCTCTTTCTGAGAACTCGTATACGACATCTCAGAAACATAGGCTTTTTAGTTTATGATGATTTATATAGTCATTACTGGATGCGTTGGAATGGCATAACAAATAAGCGTATAATTGGATATTAAAATGATGCTATATTCCTGACAGTTAATTAATATAGGAGTCATGAATACAAAACTTCATTTAACGTCACGCATCCTGAACCACGCGAATTTATAACACTCAGAATAGCAGTTACCACTTAACCCTATTTCCGTTTAATCATATTCCATTCAACTGTATATTTAACTTAGAAATACGCAAACATGAGTGTTATAATACAATCTAAGGGTGCGAACGAGAACCAAACCGAAATGAAAACTATTAAAACGTAGCAATTGAATAAGCGATAACATTAAAATCCACAAGTTATGCTAAATCACATTTAAATCTTATCTTAAATATTGTTTTAAACTTTATAGAGTGCTTTAGTTCACTTTAGTTTGAGTTACAACCAAGAAATGTGTAGATAATTTTTTTTTACCCAGTTTCACTACTAACCAACTAGATATTAGAAGGGTAGGTTTTTGTATATACGTAGAAGGGTTTATGCATTATTCATTTGGAAAGGTTGTGTTACTGAAGTGTTCCTTACTACGTTAAATGTGTTAATCACCTATTAAAATTCTTATTGTTCCCTTTTGTACCTTAACAGAAAATTTCAGTTATGCTTAACTTATTTATATTTTATGCTGCTACGACAATCTTTAACCCGGAATACCAGATTTGCTAAATCAAAAGATCAAGGGTTAAATACAAGTTTTTTTTTCTGTATGTAAATAAATTAACAAACATGTTATGTACCGTGATAGCTTTGGTAGGTAATAGAAGCCCTTCGCTGTTGGTAAATATGTGTAGTACGTTCTGCGTTATAATTAAATTAAACCATCTAAATCTGCATATTCATACATGTACATGAAGTTTTATTTATTCATTGATATTACCATTAAATTTGGCTTTTGGGTGGTTAAGGTAATAATACATCGTATGGTAAATATGCATAATTTTGTTAGGGGAAACATTATGGTAAAATTGGCGAAGATATTTTGTTTCTGAGTAAGGGTAAGAAACTTAGGTCAGATCAAATGTACCTACATTAAAGTGTGTGTATAAGTCAATAACTTCTCCAAAGTAACAGAACCTAATGGTTTCTGCTTAACGCTTACTATACATGGTAACGAGGTAACAATAATAATTCGCTTTAGTGAAAATTTAGACACTAACTTGTGAAAACTATTCCAAAGCCGCTCACGTGTCAAAAATGTTGGACTAGAGTTTAGTGAAAACAAATGTTTTGATTTATTATGATTCAATGTTTAAGGATTACCTAATTTTGTATGAACATGTTAGAGTGAAACACATAAAACTGAATTAACCTGTAACCTGCCAACTCTTGTCTGTCGTTACCTTAATTGAAATTTCGAAATTTGCATTATTATCGATAAGTATATTTACATTACCTTAGTATTTTTAAGCATCTCTTTTTTTGTTCAATAATTAAATTTTTATATCGCAATATTTTCTCTTCAGTCTACATAATTACGAACGTCCCTGTATATATTTTAGACATCCAATTTTGGTTCTATGCGCAGTGTGAGTTGAGCATGCTTGATGCATTTCCGTTTATCATGTCGTGCATTTAAGACGTTATCTTTTTTGAGTTAAGTTTTGCTTCCCTTTTATAAGATAAGTAAAGCCGTTTAATTACATTTTCTATATATTATATTTAATAGGGAACAAAGGTAGGAATAAGAATATGGAAGAAACGTAGGAATAAGAATACAGTTTATCTTCAAGAAAAAGCTTTTATTTTGGTAAATTTACGTATCATTGAGTGGCGTGGGTATGACGTCACGAGCTTAACTTTGTTAAAATGGCAGATTAATGCAATGCCATCTTAATGAAAATAAATGGAGATACCTTTGTTTTGCATCAATCACATATGCTGTTATACATATTCTTCGTTCGAATCTGCGTTCGAATCTACGTTCGTTATATCTCTCAATTATTGTAGGGACAACATTTGGTGCCAATAATTGAATGTTCCTATATGCTACCGTTCAACTAATTTTTATGTGGAAGACATAGGAAAGTTATAGTGCCTTCCCATACGTTTATGTTTTGTTTATTTGTACGTTAATTACAAATGGAAATTACCTTTACATTATCGTATGTTTGTCTTGGAATTGGAAATGAAAACTCTCAAGCTGCAGTTCGTTTTAGACGAGATTAAAATATTTATTTTGTACAAGTAAGTACCGATCCTTTTAGTGCAGTTAAGTAAATAACAAATCAGTTTGTGTTATTTTGATACGGTTAAAAAAAAGGAACAGTTGAGTCCTGCTCCTGAAATAAAAACATTTGAGTGCATAACCTATCACAACTGTAATTTGTTGACATGGGTCAATACACGTTTCATTGTTGAAAACATTTTGAATATATTGCATTTTGAATTCTAAGTATACATAGATTGTAAGCTTATCTACAGTGTTCAATTTAGTGATTTTATGATTGTAAGGCAGTACAAAAGTATCGTTTTGGTTATTTTACTCTGATATTAATCAGACATTTTGCTTTATTAAATATACATATAAATACAGATGTTTAGTGCTTATTTAGATTACCTATTATGTTCTGAGATACAACCTTTCTCAATTTTTGTTGTATTTTATTTATTAAACCTAGAAATAGAGTGGTGGCCAAATTAAAACAAATGCTAATACTGATTATATCTATGAAAATATCTTTGCTTTCCTTACACCTGACGAACGAGTTCTCAATTTCAGTAAGTTTTATAAGTTTGTACCTCACTGAGCTAGACCGTGGTGCAATTTACCTTTCTAATATTACAACAACACCAAAATTTTTTATTTTTTTATTTGTTATAAATTGGCTTTACAAGCGTGGGGCTCTGATGTAGTTATAGTCAGTATTTGCATTACATTTAGAGTATATCTTACATTTCACTTTTGTGCATTATACGTTTACATTTACAGTATATATTTTTATATCGAATTTTGATTTTGTGTATTGTATGTTTTCATTTACAGGATTTATATTTATGTAATTTGTGTTATACCTTATGTTTACATTTATGGTGGGTTTATATTATTGTATTTTTGTGAATTTTACGTACCTTTAATTCAAAATGAATGCTCAACATTTAAAGAAGTATGAAGTTGTTTCAGAAATACTTTCTCGTGGAATTAAACCTTGTTTAACTCAGGATCAATGTAGAACTCAATTACGTGGAATTTTAGCAACAGAAAAAGATTTACCTTATGAAAAATTTATTATACCTTCAGATTTAAATTTAGAAATTACAGAAATTCAAAAGACTTTTGATGAAATTTTTAAAGCTTTGAGTAATAATGATTTACCTCCTACAGTTAACGATTGTTCAAGAGTTAAGTCCCGTTTAATACATTTAAAGAGACGAATATATTGTTGTCCATTTAATGATGATACGAATTCAAGCAAAGAGAAGTTCATTTCAGATTTGTGTTTAATTGAAGGTATTTTGTTAGAACGTACAGATGTGAACGAATCTACAGATGCTACAGTTACAGTTAATGATACTTCTTCCGTTTCGTTTAGTCCAAAACAAATTACAGTGTATAAATGAGGAATTAAATTTTCAGTGTTATGTCATTTTTGGAGAAAGTCGAAGACTTATGTGAATCTCGTCATGTTAGTCATTCAGATTTATTTGTGTCAGCACAAGATTTATTTTATGGTATAGCTTTGCAGTGGTTTAGAAATACAAAACATACAGTTAGTACTTGGTCAGATTTAGTTCAGTTACTTAAAAGAGATTTTTTACCGTTTGATTATGAGCATGATCTTTTGTTAGAAATCCAGCAACGTACTCAAGGTATAGAAGAGAATATCATAACGTATATTATTGCAGTTTAGGCACTTTTTAAAAGATTACCTACCCCTAAGTCAGAAACAGAAATTATTTCACAAATTCAAAGAAATTTAAATCCATGTTTTGAATCCCACATTGCTATTAAGAAATTCTCGTGCATTAATGAATTAAATGAAGTATGTAGAGCAGTTCAAGATTTAAAATTTCGTACAGCAAGGTATAAGTCACCTCCTAGAAAATGTGTTGGTCTTTTAGAACCTGATTTAGCTTGTTTATCTTTGAGTCAACCATCTACCTCTAATACAGTTAGTGAAGTTCAAGTTATTTCGTCCAGTGCATGTTGGAATTGTGATAGGAAAGGACACTCTCATCGTGAATGTTCTGAGCCTCGGCAAACTGTTTGTTTTAAGTGTGGTAGAAAAGGTAGTTACGGTAATTCTTGTGTTAGTTGTAATTCAAAAAACTTACGTTCCGTCTATTTCTCGTCCAGCTCCAAACCCTACAGGTGCGGTACCGAAAACCAATCTCTCAACTATGAGAACAAATTGAAAACCTACCGATTTAGACAAACAACTCCCAACCAACGACAAACAATTTCCTCGGTGAAGACCTTATTTAAACACAAACGAGACAAATTTAAAAATATCGTACAATCTAGAAATAAGTTTCAATTTTCAGTTCCTGTTGATGAGTGGAATAATTGGCTTTTAACAGTTAATTCTTTCATGTCTTCATGTAGAACTACAGTTGCTCCAGTATGTGCCTCCCTTCCGTTTGATAATAGACTTTATCTTACTGTTAAAATTTTTGGTCATTCGTTACCTTGTCCTATTGATAGAAATTTTACCTTATCTGATGCGGGTGTTCAGTATTCTAAGAAGCTTGCTCCGAAATATGTTGCTTGTAAGGTTATTCAGAAACTATCTCCTCTCGTTTATGAACTCCAAGATTTGAATGGAAAGAATGTTGGTCAGTTCCATGTCAAAGATTTGAAACCCAATTTTTCCAGTTTTGAATAAGTTTGTATATAGGCAAATATAGTTTATTATACGTAGGTTAGGTTCTACATTTTTAGTTATAGTTAATTGTTCATTTTAGTTTAGTTCAGTTTCAATTGTCTCGTCGTGTTTAGTATTCTTTTTGGTTAATATTGTTACAGTTTGGTTGTGAGTGTGTCTGTGGAAGCAAATGTAGTAAGGTTGTTGTATGTATGGGTGATGATAGTAATACAATCGGGATCGTAACTCTTCGAACAATCTGTGGCTTAGTTTAGGATTCCTCCTGGTCTTATTCATTTTTTTTTGTTTTTTTGTGACTGAGTGACATGTGTAACGTGCCAATTCTTGTCTGTCGTTACCTTAATTTAAATTTCGAAGTTTGCATTATTATCGATAAGTATATTTACATTACCTTAGTATTTTTAAGCATTTCTTTTTTTGTTCAATAATTAAATTTTTATATCGCAATATTTTCTCTTCAGTCTACATAATTACGAACGTCCCTGTATATATTTTAGACATCCAATTTTGGTTCTATGCGCAGTGTGACTTGAGCATGCTTGATGCATTTCCGTTTATCATGTCGTGCATTTAAGACGTTATCTTTTTTAGGTTAAGTTTTGCTTCCCTTTTATAAGGTATGTAAAGGCGTTCAATTACATTTTCTATATATTATATTTAATAGGGAACAAAGGTAGAAATAAGAATATGGAACAAACGTAGGAATAAGAATACAGTTTATCTTCAAGAAAAAACTTTTATTTTGGTAAATTTACGTATCATTGGGTGGCGTGGGTATAACGTCACGAGCTTAACTTTGTTAAAATGGCAGAGTAATGCAATATCATCTTAATGATATTGTTATATTATTTGTTACACAATTTTCTAACGAAGATGTGATAAAAGAGGTAGAGAAATGGATGATTTATTTGTAAACAAGCGTAAATAAATAAATAAATTTAAGTAAACGTATCAACATTTCAAACAAGGTTAACTTAAATTCTGGGCAAAGGAAACTTTATTTATAGAACTTCACCAGTTTATGATACATTATTAAAAGAATAGTTTCTTTTAAAAAAAAATGTAAAACGTGTTTTGTACTAACGTGAAAATCAACAAATCGGAAAATAAAGCTTTTACATTCATAGCTAGATATGAATAAAGTTTTTCTTTCAGTATGTGTTTTCACCTTCCATTTGTAATTTTATTGTATAATTTCAACGTTTGCATACTCCCGTACAAGGTACACGAAAGTTCTATTTTTAGAGCGTATTTATAAATTTTTAAATATTGATACAGTGAAATGTAATTGAATCTTTTATTTTTTATAGCGGACGCTACTATCCCCATAAAATCGTTGCTAATTTTTTTTTCTAAACATGAGAATAATACCACATTGTTTTCATTTGTTTGAAAAAAAGATCGTTTCTTCTGTTGAATTTAAAATTGTTTATAGATCTACATCAGTTTACGACACATTTATTAAAAAGAATAGTTTCACTTAAAAAAAGTGTAAAACGTTTTTTTTTGTGTGTAATCAACAAACTGCAAAGGTGTAAAGTTCTTATATTCATAGCGAGATGTGTATTACGCCTTTCATGCTCTAATAAACCTAATTATGTATGAATCTAGAACAATCCATCATATTTGCACAATTTTTTCTATAAAGTGCAATATAATGTGTGTGTGTGTGCCTGTGCCTGTATCTGTGCCTGTGTTTGTGTCTGTGTCTGTGTCTGTGTCTGTGCCTGTGTCTGTGCCTGTGTCTGTGTCTGCGTCTGCGTCTGCGTCTGCGTCTGCGTCTGCGTCTGCGTCTGCGTCTGCGTCTGCGTCTGCGTCTGCGTCTGCGTCTGCGTCTGCGTCTGCGTCTGCGTCTGCGTCTGCGTCTGCGTCTGCGTCTGCGTCTGCGTCTGCGTCTGCGTCTGCGTCTGCGTCTGCGTATGCGTCTGCGCCTGCGTCTACGTCTGTGTCTGTGTCTGTGTCTGTGTCTGTGTCTGTGTCTGTCTGTGTCTGTGTCTGTGTCTGTGTCTGTGTCTGTGTCTGTGTCTGTGTCTGTGTCTGTGTCTGTGTCTGTGTGCGTGCGTGTGCGTGTGCGTGTGTGTTGTGTGTATTTAATTTAATTTAGAAAAATGAATCTACTTTATTGTCTGTAAATATTTAAAACATAAACATTTTAAAACTAATTATGCACATCACATACACAAAGTTTATTTTTCAATTGAATGGTAGTGTTTTGTTGATATTTAAAACATAAAACACACACACACACACACACACACACACACACACGCACACACATACACACGCACACACGAAAGAGGCTGTTTTTTTCAATTTAAAACGCTTTAGCGTATTTTTTTTGAAAGGAATAAATGTATTAACACGTGAACTTGACTCAGTTAAATTCCAAGAATTGCTTGAACAACGTGACTTTGTGAAATATCGATATATTTTAAAATAGCTCCATGATCATCATCATGAATAAAGCTTTTCTTTGTATTTCACCTGTCATGCTGTAAATGAACCTAATTATGGAGGTAGAACAATATTTCGATAAAACCCCCCGGTAAAAAATAATACCAAATAATATTTTAAGAATGAAATCTCTGATAAAAAAAGTTAAAGGAAGATTTTATACATAAAAGCAATCATTTAGGTTACAATTCTGATGCGATGCTCCTCGAAATGCTCCAGTGAAATGGTTATGGTCTCTGACCTTTATATCATTATCTGTAAATGGTTTTTCGCAAATGTGACAAATCGTGGTGCTTTCAAAGTGTTCAACCTGATTGTGAGTTAAAGTACCCATAGGAATTATTTTATTGATGATTTCGGTGCTCCAATGTGCAATACTTTGAAGCTCTTTAACAAACCATTGAATGCAATCATTTCCTCTATAAAGCCTAAATCGAGATAAAGAATCATTGTATGAACACTTTAAGTAGTAAGCAATGCTAAAGGGTATATGTTTGGAATGAAATAGAGTATTACCCCCAAGTGATGTTAAATTTGTACACTTTTCTATAATACTTTCTAAATCCGCATAAATTACAAACGGTGCCTTTTCCTGAAATGCGAAATTTTTGAACTGCAGAAACATTTCCGCTTCGATAGGCATCCTGACTGAACATTTATTAAGTTGATGACAGAGAGTGACATGTTTTTGCAGAAGGTGATCTGAAGAAAAGTGATTCAAGCATTGATAACAAATAAACATCTTGTGCCCCCTACTCGATAGTTGTTTAGAAAAAAGAGCTGACATATTTTTAATCCACGCGAAATGATAAACAGTATTATTTTTTGTATTAATAGCATCAGCAGTAGAACCCTCAGAATGACAATTAGACGAAAGTACTAACAGATTTATAGGTTCCCTGACACTATTTTCCTGATTTACACTTAATACTAGCGGTAATACACCTTTCCCCTGAATACAAAACAAATTAATGGAGAGGTTGTTTAATTTTTCAAATTTTTTTACATCATCTATTTTAATGGGGAAGGGGAATTGAACCATAATTCAAAACATCTCTAAAATGAGGATAACTGTAAACTCTATCTGAATGAAGTTGCACTGGGTATAATGCCGAAACAACGGCCCACAGGAAGCAGTACTCGTCATCGTTCTTAACATTCACTACCGCATGCTTTACTGCTATGAAGTAAGGAACTTTAACGTAAGTCGAAAGGCCACCTCTAAATGGAGTATAGCTATTAATATTCACCTTTAAATGTAAAACTTCGTGTAATGCCCAACCGGAATCCCTTTCCGAAAACTCCTCTAATTTTTTTTGTAATTTCTAATAAACGTTATTGTTATACCACTCACGCAAATTGGTGGAAATGTCGATGGCATAATTTTTAGTGGCAAAAGTCTTCAACTCGATAACATGATTTTGAGGTTGCATGAAATTGCAGGCTAAAATGATATTGACCTTTAGCATCGTTTGCCTTAGCATTACTTTAACCTTTGGTGCAAAACTATTGTATGCATTTTGTAAAAAAATAAGAGGGTCCTTAATGTTTGCTATATTGACTATAATGCCTGTAAGTAACCTACCATTAAAACATGAATCTATAGAGTACCAACCTAATTTATGTGTACGTTTTTTAGTGACCATACCACTACCTGTTTTCTCTGAAGCGTTCTTTAACCGTTTAAGTCTCACAAGATAACACTTTAACAATGATAAATTACTTTCAAGTTTAAGCAAATTTTCACTTGCTTCTAAATAAATTTTATTTTGAATTATATCTTGAATAGCTTAATATTAGTGTTAATTATACGGATGTGCTTTACAAATTCATTTTTGGTTTTTAACAATGGAATAATACGTGTTGTTAAATTAACAATATCACTACTACGTGGTACAACCTCACTCATAGTTACCTTCAAAACTGTATCCAACAATGCAAAAATATGAAGCGCACACGATCACACAGTCATGGACTTGTAGCAAATATTTTATTTATTATAACTGATATGTAAAAAAATAATAATTTAAGTAACTATAGAAGTACTTTAGGTTTACAATTACAAATATTACGAGTGCAATAAACTGACTGGTACAGAAATGCTGTTTATCGGTTTATATAGTCATATAAGCCCCATTCAAGGTTAAATATCACAAACTTGTTATAACTTGTATTTGACCTTATGCAGCATACAAAACTCGACTTATATGAAAATGAAATTTGATATTTTCACACTCTTTAGTTCATTGCCTTTAGATTGCATATTCCTAAGAGCTTCAGTTCAGAAAGATGCAGATATTGCACTTTCTTTAGTATTATCTTTAGTGGACGTTTACTGGTAATATCTAATAACCTAACATTGCTGACATGACATGAAATACCTTTTCATGTCTAGATTATGATGCATTCCTTAGAGTTCATCACCTTTACTTGCACAGCTCAGTTCGTTACACTAACCACTTCCGGTTGTTAGCAATTTTTTTTTATTATTATGCTACATTCATTACAGATCATCACCCTTCGCTTGCATAGGTCAGTTCATTCTACTAATCACTTCCACTCATTAGCAATTTTGATAACGTAAACAGATTTACATGTATATAGTGTTAAAGTTTTATGTGAATACTCATTCATTACGTAGTAGTCACGATGGCTTCAACAAGCAAGAAAACTAAATTGTCAATGAAAAAAAAGACAAATATTCTGCAAGATATCTTGGTGCAACCATGTTTTAGTTACCACCCTGCAGAACCACTTCCGACACATTCAAATGAAAATATTCCTGTCATATCTATCAGGGACAGTGATGTGGAGGAGGATTTTTCACGATATTTCGAAAAGTAAGTATACGTTACTAAAATGAGTTTTCATTTACTGATTTATGTATTGGCTAACGTAATTTATTATCTTTCTAGTATTACACCGGCAACAACAGTAGTTGCCACACCGCAACCACCACCATCACTTCACTATGGAGGGAAGAATCTATCCCTCATCCAACGGGATGATTACCAGAAGGGCCTTGTAACATCTCCACCAGCACATCTTACGCAAGACCCTTCGACATTACAAGAATTTAGGGCGAAGAGTGTGAGATGGTTACATGAAATTTTGGTGAAATACACAAACAGTGAGGTGTCGGGAGTGGCTCGCGTTGAGCAACTAACTATGGAGTTAGCTGAGGCTAACCAGCAGTTACAAAAAATTAGAATAGGTATAGCAAAAACAGAAAACGTGCTGCGTACGTTAGAGGACTTAGATGTAAATATTTAAAGTAGTGTCTATAGTGTAGTTTAGTCAATTTGTTTTAGATGTGTGAATAGTTTTAAATTAGTATATGTTAGTAAGAAGTTTTTGTATAATTTGTTTAGTATCTTGCTGTAGAATTTATTGTAGTAATAAGTATTTTTTTATGTTTTAATAAATAAATAAATGTTAAACTTTTTTGGTTTACTTATCCTAAAAATTTTACTAAAGCTAAAAACATCATTGAAATATACATATGATTTATATATATATCGATTTTTGTGTAAACAGTGCGGACATTCAACATTTTTTTAATAAAAGATGTTTACTCTTATAATTGTACACATACAAAATGAATATCGTTCAAGTGCACGCCAATTACTTATGCAACACAACTTGCACTTTTGCATATCATTCTACATTTCTTTTATTTATAGTTACATTAAAATTACACTCATACATAACTTTATTGATATTCCATTTTAATATTATAGGCTTGTTTTTTATATATACAAGATTGATTCACCATTTAAATGAAGCTATGATTTAATGTTATAAATAGAACAAATTACTACATATTTGTATTTACAAATAAAATGTGATTTATTTTATTATAAAACAGAGAAAATTTAAATGAGTAAGTTTAGTGGTGATTTGTTATTTTAGTACAGCATAAAATTTAAGTGAGTTCAAAATTGCATAGAATCTCTTATGTGTTCCTTAAATTTAAATTTGAAAGTGCTACCACGTGCGCTCTTAAATGATTGATATATATTATGTATACAGATTTTTTGAATAAAACTTTCAATGTTAGGAAAAAAGCATAATTTCACTTAAATAACACTGAAGTATAATGAAAATACATTGCATGGTATCTATTATGTACATACATTTTCAAATCCCGTTTCAAAGTTGTAATGTAAACTGATGACATATAAAAATAGAATGTTTGCTAAATGCTTTCACAGCAAAATAACTGCGTTCATTATACTACAACTATTATTAACGCTGCACCGAAAATTACAAGTCATGTTTTAAGTGTTGTTTCAAAAATTGGGGTAATTTAAAGAGCATTTAGATACATTAAATGGATAAATTGCATGCATATGTTTCTTCTGAGCTTACGTAAGTACAAAAAGGTGTGTTTTAAGTGCTTTTTGTTGTTTCAAAATGGAATTGGCTAATTTAAGTGTAATTTTTTCATATTTCGAAAAAATTTATACGTAAAATGATAGACTGTGCTGAAAAAAAATTTTTTTTTGCTCAGAATTAGACGAAAAATTTAAATTTTTAAGAGCGCATTTTTCTAGGACTTTACTTACTCCTTCCCCCCAATCCCCACCTGAACCCCTGCACCGGAGCACGTCCTCGTCGACTCGTTTTCTATCTCTTTCCATACATATGTACTTACATCTTTTCTTACATCACACACTTTCAAACATACATCACTTTCATAGTTCAACCACACGTCTATCGTTTACACAACAATAATTGCAATTATGCATTCCATTCTAGTACAGTACTTGAATATAATATTACAAATCATACTGATAATACTATATGGATGCATTTTTGCAATTGCATGCTTTTTACTCATTACGAGTACAATCCATTTAACTCGAATTGCAATTGTGTATATATATGTAAGATATCTAAAGATTCATTGTGAGCGTTATTATTACTTTATTTCATGAAAAATCGTTACAATCTATTTTAGAAAAAAACCGTATTACAAATAGTTTACAAATTAGTTACATTAATGTTTTATTATATCATTTTTCATATTGGTGCCTAATTTATTGAGGAAAAATGTATGTTTAATATTCCAATAGTAAAAGACGACCTTCAAGTTTTTCCCAAATTTTTTTAGTTCTATCATTGGCGCTCTAATTTATTGGATCTGTATACGAAATTTCAGAATTTTTGGGTAAAGGATTATCGAGTTGTGATTTATTAAGCAATTAACAACTTTCAATTTCACATTGCTTTAATTGGTAAAACAAATTTTTTTTAACACATTTTGGGAAATTTTCGAAACTGCTATCATTGGCGCTCTTATTTATTGGATCTGTATACGAAATTTCAGAATTTTTGGGTAAAGGATTATCGAGTTGTGATTTATTAAGCAATTAACGTTCAGTTATGTATTAGTTTAATTCATAAAACAAAATTTTTTTATCAAATTTCTTTTTTTTGGGGAATTTTTGAAACTGCTATTATTGGCGCTCTTATTTATTGGACCTATATATGAAAATTCAGAATTTTTGGGTAAAGAATTATCGAGTTGTGATTTATTAAACGATTAAATGGATATTTACATATAACTATCATTACTATCACTATTGTAATTACTTATTCACTTTTTAAAGCGTCTTTCGTTCAAATTACAATGCACCTTTATATCATGGCACATTCACTCGAAGTTGCATCATTTTCTTTTTTACCTCATACAGCTCCAAATCTATCCTCAATTTTTTTATTTCCTTAATTAACACCTCGAGTCTTTTCTTCCTCTCGTCAATACTTAATAATTCTTTTTCTCTTCTTATCATTCTTATTACTTTCACCATTTCTAGCAATAAAAAGTTTACTGAATAATGCAATCCCGGAGAAGCCTTTTTATTATAAACATGCATCCTTTCAAAACTGCTAACTTACTCAAAAAACTTTTAGATTTATAAGAATGATTACCTTGCAACTTCTATTTTTAGCTTTTCACCTTGACCTTATATTTCTAAGAAATATGACACCACCGTAAGTCAATAACCTTTGACCTTCAAAACTATTTTTGATTTATGATTACCTTGCAACTTCTATTATTTAGCTTTGACCTTGACCAACTACATTTTAAATCTCCCGCTTAAAGTTTGACCTTGAGCTCCAAAAGCTTCCGATTTCACCACCAGAGGGCGAGTGACTCCAAAAATTTAAATCCCCCGCCAAAAACATGCTTGAGACGTGGAGCGCGTTCTGGCATAACGAGAAAACTGACTTGACCTTGAAATAAATCCCCATAAGATTTACATGGGGTGACCTTGAACTGGTCCAGGATCGGCCTTATATTACTACTCAAATTCAATAGTTTTAATTCATAACATCAAAGTCTTTTTCTCATTTATTACTGTATTAGTATTACATATTTATCAACAACATTATTTTGTATTTATTACCAACTGTATTAATTACGTATTTATTCAACTTTAACAAACTATTATATTAAGGATTCGCACCGGATGTTGTTTTTCTATTACTTCAAAACACTGTAACCAGTATTTTAAATGTAAAATGTAATTACATATCGTATACATTAGCAATTAGTTTTAGAATGAACGCGGGATGTTTTCCCTTCTCAACTTCTCGAATACGTTCTCTTTCTAACGTCAACCAAATTGAAAAGCTTCTCATCATTCATTGTGACGTCACCTTAAATATTAAGGTTTAATATAAATTACATTTATTAACAATTAACTTTAGAATGCTCCCGGGATGATGTTTCCTTCTCAACTTCTGGAATACGTCTTCTTTTTAACGTCAACCAAAATTGAAACGCTACTCCTAATTTATTGTGACGTCAGCTTAAATATTTTTGTAGATCACTCGGGATGTTATTTCTAGGTAAACTTTATATAGAAATTTTTAAATGTAAATTTATGTTTATTGAAAATGCAAATTCTTTTCTTTGTTTTATTATTTTCAAAGTTATCTTTCACAATTAAGTCAAAAGTTTAATTATATATTTATTATTATCAAATGCAGAAATTACATATTTATCAACATTATGTTCTACTATTTTTTCTAATTTATCAATAAAGTTATTTTCAGATATTTTATATATATATATATATATATATATATATATATATATATATAATATATGTAATAAAATAAAATAATAGAATCTGTATTTTAACTGTAAAATGTAAGTACATATAGTGTACATTAGCAATTATTTTTTAACATGCGCGCCGGGTGTTACTTCTCGAATACGTTCTCTTTCTAACATCAGCCAAATAAAAAGCTACTCATCATTCATTGTGACGTCGGCTTAAATATTTACGTTTATATCACACTTTTTACGTTTCATATCTAAAACCGTGATAGCTCAGTTGGTTATATGGATCATTCATATATTCATAACTTAATTTACTCGAGTTCGAATCCCGGTGCAAACAATTTTTACAGGCCTTATCCTGCAACCAAAAGTTCCTCTTCAACAGCGACAAACAAGGTGTATGCAAGCCCCTGCAGATTGCGACATCTCAACAACGCGGCATCGGAAACCAACACACCAACCTTGGTCAAGCGGCTAAAGACAGCAACACCCTCGAAGAACCTACTGGACGCCGCACAAGACGTCCAAAGAAGCCAACGAAGGCTCCAGAGGGTGCTGAAGAATTGCCCAGCTAATGTTCCATCCCCTTCATGAACTCAACAAGGGGTCGGGCCCATCTTCGCATCCCATTGGCTTGACGTCATTGCTCCTTCCGGTAGGAGGAGCCTCGCCCTCTTTTCCCATTGGTCCTCCAACCGCAATCTACACGTCGCTGATTGGTATGGTGTCAGTTCATACGCCAGAACACCTGTTAGATACAATTATAGCGGAAAAACGTCATGGACTAGATCTTAATAATGGTCTAACAGGAAACCATAATGTTTACTCCAACCCTCTTCTCTACTAAAATTCTATTCTAAAAATATTCACGCAAAGTTAAAAAAAATAAATAAACCTCAAAAACAAATATTTCGATAAACTTAGCGCTAAACTGATTGACTCAAATATCCAAAAATAACTGATCTAAACGGTAATTAATTATTCAATTTAAAACGAAAAATACGTCACGACAAAACTAAACGCGATCGAAAATTTGAAACATCCTATAATGTACTAAACGACAAAATCGGGATGTAATTCCTGAACTCGAAAATGTACAGCTCATTCTCAAACAAATAAACAAAATACTTACCTTTTTAGTAAATACAGGTAATCGACAGTTGATCAGGTGATGCCTATAAAAAAATTCAAAAGTTGCGACTACTCGCAAAACTATCGTGTGCAAAACTTAACAATTGATCAGTCAACGACCGATTTACTTCATAATATACGTTACGGTATACCTATCAAAACTTATCTTCAACTGCAATTTTATCAACCAGATCAGAATGACGTTATCTCTCACGTTATTGCGTTAAGGCTGGAATTAAATAATAAGGCAACAAAAAAAAATTACCGTAAAGGTATGTAAGGTAAATCACTTTTAAAGTTTGATTAAGCATAATTGAAAATAGCGTTGCGAGAAAGGAAAAGGATTACAATAATACGAAACAGAAATGAAAGAGCACCTTCTAGTCATTAACACGTTCCTCTATTACATTAAAATTACACGTGATTCCAATCAACACTAGTGGTGTTGATACGGCAATTACAAAAAAAAAACACCCAACTGTATATATCCACAAATAACCATTTTCTCAAATTTATCGACCTTACGTTTTTAAATAAATCACACCAAAATGGAACAAATCGGAACAATAATAATAATGTCGTTGACCACACAAATTTTAACAAACGGTAAGATGTAATTTTAGTTAGTGAAATTAAAATAAAATACAGATAAACACCATATGACGTGTGAATGAATACGCTTTATATACTGAACCGATATCTAAACGTTACTTAAATAAACCAACAATAGGCACGATCATTCGTCTAAATTCAGGAAAATAGTTACCTCACACAGCACAAATGGTCAATTGTACTTCCTTTTGTTTCTCACAATGTCAGAAATCGCTCCACTCGGTAGATGATTGATGGAAATCAATGGCTTCTTAAACTTAAATTTATGTTTACACAAACTTTATAACGGCAAATCTTTAAACAAAAAAACATACGCTACGGTCACTTCTTCATTTGGTTAATGTTAATATGTACACAACTATAATTTTATATATAGATACTTTACCTTTATCTAATTATAACTTATTAAAGCGGCACTATGTACAGCAAGTTTGTACTTTATTTGTTTGAGCTGCACAGTATACGCGAAACTACTGTACATAAATAGTACAATATTAAAATCATATTATCTATACAAAAGAAGAAAGTATGCATAGAAAACTCCTTAGTTACAATAATGATAATAATGTTAACAAAAGTACAACAGTTAAGTGCAAAAATGAGGCAGCTCCAGCAGCTACCCGGTTCTTGCTGCAGACAGAAAACAGGACAGCTCCTAATATCTTGACCGCACACACATTATTAACCGGACATAATTGATTTTTGCACGTGTATTTTGGTAAAAATATGGATTTCGTAAAAAGTAGAGCTGTCTGGTTATTTTACCAACCCGTCTGTTCAACACAAAAACAATCCTAATTCGACATATTCTTGGAAGTACCTTTCGTATTTATTGTAAGGTTACCAGCACAAAGAGAAGCACTGATTTTCATAAAAAATTGTAATATCTGTTTGAACCTCAACATCGTTTTTAAGGTATTCCGATTTTTTCTTTCTCAAAATTTGTATATTTTTCAAATATTCTAATTAAGATAGGTATTTTAGACTCCATTTGTAAACTATTGAAATGTATAAATATTTATCTTTCAATGTGTGCTTAACCGCCCTATCACATTTAGTATGTATAATACAAATGTATAGTTAATAAAATCCTGCTCGCTCACCGCTTTCAAATCGTCACATTGTTGGTGCTTAAACAGAGATTAAAAGATTTGTATATGCAAACTTTCCACGCTTTACGTTAAAACTGTGTACACAACATAGAAAGTAGTGCTTACGATATAAATTATACAATTTTATGCATATCCGTCAAAACTGTCAACATTATAGTACCGTAGCACATATATTTATTCCTATTTCTTTATCATTCGTAAATTTTATAACTACAGTAAAACAGTTTTTGTTTGAACAAACCTTATAAATTAAACAAAACCGGGACTAAAGGTATAAACCGGGGTTAACCGTCTTTACACCATTGATGGAAAATAAATAATCACTAAATAAAAAAGAATTTGCCAATCACTCATTTCACTTTGTTTATCGATGTAAATTGAAAATTGCCAATTAACAAATGCTTTGTAAAACGATGTCAAGCTTAAATGCAAAGGTAATAAATTTTGTTCAAATAGGCTTTTGTTCAATTTTAAGTTTTTGTTGTTAATTGACAACAAACAAGAGAATATTTGTAACATCTTTAGTGTTATATTTATTCATTAACGTTTCGTCTGTGTTTCAAGACTTCATCAAAATGTTCTAATTGATGAGGTTACTATGTCACCATGTGTGAAAATTCTAAGCAAATTACTTCAGCTCATTTCTTTTTCTTCTCGTTTTTCGAAATATTGGTTTTAAAGATCAAAAGATTTAGAATGTTTTGTTTCCAAATGTTAATGTATTGAAATTCGATAAAAGTCTTTTTAATGGTTAAGATATTTAGAATATGGTATTTAAAATAAATTTCATGTCGATTAAATTAAACGTAATTTGAGTAATACACGACATGGACATAAAATTGCTTTCTGCTGCTATTTTAGGATGTTAGAGTTCTTTTATTACAAGTTAAAATTTGGAATTTCAATTCTGTAAAGACGTATTGGATTTTTTTTGTTTGTTGTCACTAATAATGTTAATTAAAGATTTAATTAAGCCTCATTCACAAGTGATACTTGCGTTACGATCAGAGTAACGTTAGAACAGTTTTTGTGTAAATAAATATTCTCGTTATTTTAAATTTTGGTGAATTTTGTTAAATGTATTTGAAATTGCATCCGGTAAAATTATGTTAAGTGTAAAATTATTACGTTGTATGGTACACCTTTTGCGAATTTAAATCGTAGTCCTCAATTTGTCGCCTTTCTTTTCAATAAATACCCTTGATCTTTAAACAAAGAGTTTGGATCTTATATATGTTATTTTAAGATTCATTATCGTAGAGTTTTTTTATTACAAACATATCACATTACACCAGATACCTTTGGGAATGCAATTTGGACGGGTAATGCTATTGTTTTGGTGCCGAGAGGTTATCGTTTTTCGCGCGTACGTTAATTTAACGTAACGAAGCTGTGTAATTGGTTAATTAAGATTTAAGGGGATTAAGATCCAATGTGGTGAATTCGGGATTATGTTGAAGGCAGTCTTGGGTTAGAGAAGCAGTGATGTAGACTTCCGTTATCGGGGCTCCGGCCGCGTACTCGTAATGTGTGTTGGAGGTAGATGGAATTTTCTTGCGTCTGTATCGTGGTGAAAGAGCTTTCGTTGGGGTCGATTCCCGGTTAACCCTGCAAGAGGTATAGTTATTAGACTCACCCATTCCGATAGAATAATATAGTATCGTATACTGTTGTAAGTGATTGACAGTTTCGCGTTCAAACAATGTAGTTACGTGTTTACTATTAGTGCGAACCTTATTTCTTTTGGATAAATATCGCCTTTCTGGCGAATTATTTGTAAAAAGATTACGATTATGCATTTGTTTCGAGAACATAGCTAGCCATGATAAAGAACAAATTTCCTGTATGCAGTAACATTTTAATAAGTGTTATGTAAATAAAGGTATTTGTGTATATATTATCGTCAACTAGATGAAGTGATAGTGAGCACGGTTTTTGGTTTAAAATTTGCTGTTAATGAAGTTTAGGTAAAGATCTATTTGAAGGATTAAATATCAAAAGAACAACCGTGCCGTTGTACAAAAGAAAAGGAACTTCGATTTTGGTGTTTGCGAAACCAGCTACATATTTTTCTCAATTTATGTGTAGGTGATTTTAATGAAATGTTTGTTTGTACTTATTTAGACGAATTAATATGCCTTTTGTATAAGATTATTTAAGTAACGTTTAGATATCTATTCAGTATATAAAGCATATTCATTCGTACGTCATATGGTGTTTATATGTATTTTATGATTTTGCTAGCTGAAATTACATATTACCGGTTGTGAAGTTCATATGTTTATCAAAATTATTATTATTATTATTGTTACGATTTATTTGTGCTGTTATTTATTTAAAAATTTAAGGTAGATAAATTTGGGTTATCTGAGCTTGAAAGGCTCAATTTACATCAGTTTCATTAGAAATTTTACGATACAAGATTTAGTTCAATGTGTTTCAGACAAAGTACCAATTGTTTATTTTAATTTTTATTAAATTTCAATATATGTATAGTGTTTATTAAGTGAGCGCTATTTTTTATGAGTGTAGACTGTGCCCCATTTTAGTTGAAATTGTAGGATATCTCGTTTGCGAGCAAAGATAGAAAGATGCGGTTTTCCGGATCCTGTTCTGCTTTATCGTGAAGCGAAAAATGCCACAAACAGAATTGTCATAGTCCTATTAGTATTTGAGACACGGCGAAATTCAAGATTTACAAATTTTAAGCACCCTTCGTACTGCTTTGTATTGTAATTTATCGAAATTGTGAAAAGTGAATTTTATACAGAATTTTCCGTAGAATATAGTGGCGTGTATAGTTTTCCCCACAAAAAGTCAGTTCCTTCGCAATAAACCAAAGTTTTGTTTCCTTCAATGGAACACCCTGAACATTTTTTTTATTATAATTATAATAAAGCTTACTCTTAGCTTTCAAAATATATATATATATATATATATATATATATATATATATATATATATATATATATATATATATATATATATATATATATATTGTGTCGCACATCTTTTGCATTACTAACCTCAAAAATGAATGTTACGTTAATTTAACATTTTGATGATATAGATGGCTATGAAAAACAAGCTTAAGGGTTAGGAAGTTTTATGCAAGAACACAAAATTAAAAACTAAACATAATACCTACAACTTTACAAGCCTAATATAAATTACTGCAAGAGATGTTCGTGTGAATAGTTTTCCCCAGAAAAAGTCAGTTTCTTCGAAATAAATCAAGTTTTGTTTTTTTAAATGGAACACCCTGTATACTTTTTTATTATATAATAGAGCTTACTCTCAGCTCAACACCAAATATTCCCCCACAGATAACAAGGACGTTTTGGACTAAACGTTTCCTGCTTTATAGTAGGATCAAATATAAAATTTTGCATTTCCGCTCCTAGATATTTGGACATTTTAGAAATGGTTTTGTCTGAATTATTAGATGACATTCCTTTAGCTCGCCTGGATGAAATTCATGTCCAACAGGATGGAGACCCATCTCACAATGCGAAAATTATACGCCCGTTTTTGGAAAGCAATTTTGGTAATATATGGATTGGCACTAATGGACCGATAAGATGGCCTTCTAAGTTTCCGGACTTGTCAGTTTTTTGTGGGGTTACTTGTAAAATAAAATATACCGAACTCAATACAACATTAAACGTTTAACAAATGCAGTTAGGGAAGCTATTAGACATTTACCAAATCACCCTATTATTATGCTTAATGCTGTAGAACGAATTGGAAGAGTGTGTGAAGCATGTATAAGACAGAATGGCCAACAGTTCGAACATCTCTTTTAGTAATTTATATTAGGCTTGTAAAGTTGTAGATATTATGTTTAGTTTTTAATTTTGTGTTCTTGCATAAAACGTCCTAACCCTTAACCTTGTTTTCCATGGCCATCTATATCATCAAAATGTTAAATTAACGTAACATTCATTTTTGTGTCTCAAATACTAATAGGACTATGACAATTCTGCTACAGGGTCACGAAAACCACATCTTACCATTTCGTATTACTACGCTTATTAAAAATTTAAAAGTTTACATGTTTTGGGTTGCATCCATTTATTGAGTAAGTTACTGGTTTTACCGAAATTGTACGTAGCTTTACGATGACGATTTTTTTTGTTGCTTTATTATTTAATTCAAGCCCGAACGCAATAATTTGTAAGATAATTAGTCATTTTGATGTAGTTGATATAATTGAAGTTGAAGATAAATTTTAATAGACACACCGTAACGTAACTATAAAGTAAATAGGTCGTTGACCGAACAACTAGTATGTTTGCATGCCAGTGATTATTTTGCGAGTAGTCGCGAGTAGACCATTATTATTCATTATTATCATGACTATTTCCCGCTATAAATGTATCTAACTGGTTTACAGGTTTGACATTTTTTATCCGATTTTGATGTTTTGGAGTTGTGACAAGTGCCCCTTTGCAGTACTGAGTAAGTACTGCAATGGGCTGATGCTTTAATGAGTATTTTGCATGTAACAACTAACAAATTAATATTCTTATTGCCTTAAATACATTGATTAAAATTAGGATAGTATGTTTCTGATTGTGCACATTGACAAACCAATATTTTTTTAACAACAAAAAAATCTAATCTGTCTACCTTTACACGTATTCCTCACCTTCCACCGGCTAAGAGAGAAAATAGACCATTAAAACCTTAATATGCGTGTTGGATGTCTAAAAAGTGTGGAAGTGGGTTAATTACTTTTTTCAGACCAAAAAAAAGAGAAAACTCCAAAATGGTTCCTTTAGTAATTTTGAATGGTAATATCAGATTTTAGGTTCTACGGCACTAAAAGTGCCCCGTTGTAGCCAATCTTAAAATTTCAAACAAGGAACCATAATTTTTTATCTCATATTTGGATTGAGCGGGAAATTCTACGTCGTAATAAATTTTTACTTCTTTAAGGGTACAAAGCAGAACGCAAAGAGCCCTGAATGGCAAAACCTAAATTTGTAGTCAATACCTTGTATTTATCTTGTGTACATAACCAAATAAAAATTGCTAAAATTTAACTTCTTATAGGGCCCAATTAAAATCCTACAGCCGTTTTTATGGCCCCGAAAATGGTTTAGGAGAGTCATGTACAGCAAAGACCAACATTTGAAGTTTGCACGTTATTTTTACCTTGAGTATTAGGACCCATAAAGAATTTTACATTTCTCAATTTGAAGTATGCACCTTATTTCAGTACTTAAGCGGCCCAAAGTCAACTTTGTCGCCATTTTCAGGGCGCTAGAATATTTCCAACATAAAAGGATGGTCTTCAAATTTCTATTTTTACTATACAAGACCCTTTTAGAACTTTCTAGTGGCACCACGAAAGGGCCTTAGGAACCCTTAAAAAAGGTAAAGACGTATGCTGTAGAACTTCCTGCTGAATCCAATTATGAAATAAAAAAGTATTGTTCTTATTTGAAAGATGAATCCTATAGGCCCATAGAGCCCAAAATCTAATACTAGCATTCGGTTCCTCACGAAAAATTACAAAAAGCATTTTTCAAATTTTCACTTTTTAGCCTGAAAAACGTTACTAATCGTTTCTAGACTATTCGGACACCCTCTATTTATGTGTGTACGTAAGTTACAGGTATTAATAAAACCAAACACTAACTCATACAATGAAAATTTATCTAACATTGAACACGGTTGTATTACGAATGAACTTAATAGCACGAAAGAATACAAAATGTAAAGGATTCAACGCTATAAAAATGCATGTTGGTTCTAATGAAACATGCCGCAAGTGTCTTATTCCTTTAGTGGTAGGTTTAAGCACCGATGAAGTTTATTGGGGTAAGATAATACAGTATTCGAGCTTGGATTTTGTATTTTAAAGCGATGTTGTATTGCCAATGCTCAAAACGAGTATTTTCATACACATAAGGATTTCGGAAACTTGCGTCTTCTTTACAATTAAAACAAAGTGGAAATATTATTATTTAACATTAAACATGTGAGTTTTAAGATGTATAACCTTAAAGTGCTCTATATACAAGGCGTCCATTTAGGACTCGGTTCTGAGGTGATGTTATGCTAAATCTGTCACAATAATGACTTAGCGATCGTTAGTGAGGCAAACTGGGGTCCTCTTTAACCCCACTTTTCTTACAATATGTCCATATAATAGGACAATAAGTAATTGATTTGTATAATTATACAACAAAAATAAACAGACAGTAAATGACTTGTAGGGATACATCCTATAAAGCTACTCTTGATAAATATCCCTGAGAGATGTTTTGATAACAAAAACGCACTTAATCTAAAGTTAAACCTAACCAAACCACATCGTTAGACTTTCTGGTTTGTATCGTTTTAATCACGACACTTCACCTGTATGTTCGTACAAATTTCTCACAACTGCGTTAGGATGAACATGAGTTCTAGCACTACGCTCACTGAACCCGTTAATTTCGTGTTTAATCGATGAAACTTGGTCTTTTGCAATTTGATTGTTAGGAACTTACCATGGGGCATTAACTATTTCTGTATTATGAGTGTTTTGTAACTGTGGTTTCATACTAGTCGAGTTGATCGGCAACGTTTCGGAAGCGGGCTCTGCTTCTGTCATCCAGGGTTAGCCCTCAGAACGACTGTTTTCGCGCTTGAGTCGAATTCGTATGTTGTGATTCTTTCCCAAGCACTAGACTAATCTCAGATTCGAACTTGGTACCATTCACTTACTAGTCTGGCGCCTTTACCGCTGAGCCACTGAGTAATCCAATATATATTTTTAGAAATATATATATATATATATATTATATATATATATATATATATATTATATAATATATATATATATATATATATAACTTCGTGGTTGCGCAGAAATTTATTGCGCATGTTGCGCCGTAGGTTATTGCTCTTAAGATTTTCGCGCATTATTGGTATCCATATAGGTTTCATTTCCATACAAGGAGATACTCAGACACGTAGAAACGTAGAGATGCAGAGACACAGCAATGCAGAAATGCAGACTCAAAAACGCAGACCCACGCACGCACATACGCACATACGCACATACGCACACACGCACACGCACACGCACACGCACACGCACACGCACACGCACACGCACACGCACACGCACACGCACACGCACACGCACACGCACACCACACGCACACGCACACCACACGCACAGCACACGCACACGCACACGCACACGCACACGCACACGCACACGCACACGCACACGCACACGCACACGCACACGCACACGCACACGCACACGCACACGCACACGCACACGCCACCCCCACGCACCACGCACCACGCACCACGCACCACGCCCACGCCCACGCCCACGCCCACGCCCACACACCACCACACACACACTCACCACCACTCACCACTCACCACTCACCACTCACCACCACTCACTCACTCACTCACCACCACCACTCACTCACCACCACTCACACTCACCACTCACCACCACTCACCACCACTCACTCACCACCACTCACCACCACCCACTCACCACCACCACTCCCACCACTCACCACTCACCACCACCACTCACCACCTCACCACTCACCACCACTCACCATCCACCACCACTCACCACCACTCACCACCACCACCACTCACCACCACTCACTCACCCTCACTCACTCACCACACCACTCACTCACTCACCACCACTCACTCACCACCACTCACCACTCACTCACCACCACTCACCACCACCACCACCACTCACCTCACTCACTCACCACCACCACTCACCACCCACCACTCACCACCACCACCACCACCACCACTCACTCACTCACTCACCACTCACCACCACCACCACTCACTCACCACCACCACTCCCACTCACCACCACCACCACTCACCACTCACTCACCACCACTCACTCACCACCACTCACTCACCACCCCACCACCACTCACCACTCACTCACCACCTCACCACCCACTCACTCACTCACCACTCACTCCACCACTCACTCACTCACCACTCACTCACTCACTCACTCACTCACCACTCACCACTCCACTCACCACTCACTCACTCACTCACCACTCACTCACTCACTCCACTCACTCACTCCCACTCACTCACTCACTCTCACCTCACTCACTCACTCACTCACTCACTCACTCACTCACTCACTCACTCACTCACTCACTCACTCACACACACCAAAACCAGGGTGTCTACGGTATTCAGCTTTAGATCTTAAATTACACACAAAAACAAATATGGTGCGATCAAAATCCACACATTTTAATTAAACAGACACTGGAAAAATTTTTATCTCATAACAAATTAAGCTGCTGTCAGTAGGTATAATAACCACATCATTTGCAGCGGGTATTTCAACTGGTATCTACAGTAGGTTTAATATGTATCACTAATATGGTTGTGACAACATTATACGCAAAAAAGATAATGATGCTGTGTTTACGGTGCTTCTACGTGGATTTATTTGCTCATCAACTACAGCATGGGTGTCCGATAAGAAGCAACTACCAAAAAAGTTACTGACCTTGCTCTCGACAGATGGAGTGCTAGCAAACAAGTAATATCAGATCGCGACCTTGCTAAAGTAATAAAAGATTAAAAATAAATATAAACTATTATTATACGTTTTTGTTATGAACGAATAAGTTGCGATATTGCAGGCTCACATTCCATTAATATAAGTAATTTGATTGTAATCTCTTTTATTTATGTATTTAATAAAATTAATAATAATTTTTGATTAAATATAAACTATAACCAAGATTTTACTACAGAAATAACTTTCGCCATGTAGCAATCACGTACATAATTAAAATGTTAGATCACAGCTGTAGTGAATCTCATAATAAAAGAGCAAGAATAATGATTTGGCCCGTATACAACTTATAATTTTTAAATTATATATAATTCGACTGGTTGGGCAACTCTCTATATTCAGTGAAATTAAAATTTAAATTAATTGTCGCAAACCGTTCTTACCTTTAAAAAGTCTAAATGCACGTTACGTTAATTGAAACCGCTAATACTATATAACACAACCATTAAATTAACAGCGCCTACTAGAAATCCGTGTAACTTAAGCACACCAAAACTCCATCAAGTACAAAGGCAAGTTCCACACGTTCACACAGGTAATTAGTGTCTTGAAGCAGATAATTTCGGTTCAATTAAAATTAAAAAAGAAGAACTGTGTCTGACAGGAGTAAAAGAACGATATCAATCTTATGTCAATTGAATACGGTTGTTTTATGGTTACTAGCAGCAAACAGATTTTCATATCATTAGATTAAGGCGCAACATGTAACGGATTACTAGTTACAGATCTGTGCTTTTAGTAATAAATTTTATTTGCTAAAATTGATATGAAAGTACAATAACTCAGAAGATATTTGAAGACAAGCAATAGCTTATGTCATCGATGAAATAAAACTATTTTCAGAGCACATTTTTCTTGATTTGTAACTTGATTAGATGATTAAATTTTATCTACTACGTTAAGTTAAACGATGTAAACGGAGTAACATAAAATAGTTTAACTAAAAGCGGAAGTAGGTTCTTGGAACGGAAAGTAGTACTCTAGCCTCAGAGATGGTTACAAATCATATGTATTTAAATGAGTACTTTTTCAGAGTATTAAAGCTAGATAAAACGTAATAAATTATCAGATGAAGAAGAAATGAAACTGAGAACAAAAAAAGGTTACTGTAAGTGCTACTAATAAAAAAGTAAAATAAATAATAATAAAGTGTTGCGAATTTTGACCAGTTAGGATACAGTTTTAAACATCCGGCGTATTATGTTAGAGTGGTTACTTCCTTTTCACTTTTTTCTCTTTTTACTTATAAAATAAGGGTTTATTTCTAGAAATCTTTTTTTACACTTTTCTCAGAATGGCTATTCTATTTCGCAATAATTATATTTATATTCATTTTTTTTTTCAAAGAAAACTAACTTTCAGGCAATCTGTGATACTTGCCAAAAGTTTCGAATGTAACTTTACGATTATGTTCAAACTTCCCAATTTAATTGTCTATTTTATCTTATATTTACGGCCATTAAATAATTTATTCAAAATCATACGTACCAATTTAATCCATTTAGTTAAGTTGCAAAACAATGTTAGAACCTACACTATTGATGAGAATAGCAGTGAAATTTGTTTCAAATTGTAATAAGAAGGAAACACACAAGTTCTCTAATTTCGAACTTCCTTTGCAAGTTCATTGATAAACATTATAAAGTTAATCCTTAACACTCCATCACACGCGCCGCCAGGCTTTTCCCGTCATTCATGTTGTTATTACTGTAATTTTGTTTTTTGAAATTAGGTGGGGGAATCCGTGCTAGTACCTTCTTAGAATACAGTAGCAAAGTTGACTGTAAGGTTGGTCGTATGACTGCATCATTATTATTGCAGATTTCTCAAAGTATGGGATTGCGCAATGTCGCGCGTGACCCCGTTATTAAAGTTTTCGACATAAAATTACTAAGTATAGTAGTGTATTACTGAATTCTTCATCTTAAATATTTTAGTAAGTTATTTCTTTAGTGTATTTGTTTATGTATACTAACTTTTTTCCATATATGTTGGTACGGACTATAAGAAAGAGCAGCAACCTTCATTAGAATTATGGGGATGAGTAACTGAAGGAGAAGTAGACGTACTTTGTCCTGCAGTTCACAATTACGAATACAGTAATATTGACTAAGAGATTTGGGAAAAAACGGAGTTACAGTTGTAACATTGTTACAAAACCTCCACATCCTATCAAAGGAGCAAAAGGTATATCTGATATAAAAGACGGGCGGCAATTGTTTTTCCCTGATACAGCGATCGAAAAAATGGTGGACTGTGCACTAATATAAAAATACGTTCAGTATAAGAAAATTGTACTCGTAGTCGTGATACAAAGGTAACAGATATTTAAGAAATAAAACCTTTTTTTGGGTTATTATACCTGTTGGGTGTCCACTATTCAAAACACCAAAATCTGTTCGGTAAATGAAAGAGGATGGAACAGGAATAGAAATATTTCGTTTAACAATAGGAGTGAATAGGTTAAAGTTTTTACTGCAGATGATACGTTTCGATGCGTGTTCCTGATATAACCAAGAAGCAGCGAAAGTAAATAGATACACTGACGTATATTAGTGATATATTTGACGAATTTGTAAATTGTTCCAAAAAAATTACAGCATAAGTACGTATGTAACCGTAGACGAAATGCTGTTGGCATTTAGAGGGCACTGCAGTATTAGGATTTATATGCCTAACAAACCAGATAGTGACGGTTTAAAAATGTGGGCTTGCTCGGATGCCAAAACATACTACACAACAAATTTGGAGGTATATGTTGGTACCCAAACGAAGGCCCATACCGTGTGGATAACAAAGTAGGGTAAATTGTAAAAAGAATGACAGACCAGTTAATAAAAATTGTAAGAAAGATCACTTGCGACAGTTTCTTTACTTCGATTCCATTTTCTTAAGAACTTTTAAAAATGGGACTTACACTAATAGGAACACTAAAGAAAAATAAATGAGAAATTCCACCGCTTTTTACACACAAGAGAAAGACCAATAAAAGACAAATAAAAAGTTCCATGTTTGGTTTCTCTAAGAACTCCAAAGCGTATCTTATAAACACAAAAGGACAAAACATGTGTTTCTTTTATCTTTTATCTAGTATGCACAATGACAATTCTGTTGATCCGGAATCGGGTGCAGAATATAAACCGAGCATAATTACGTTCTACAACAAAACAAAAATTGTAGGAGGTATGAATGATGCATTGCAAAAAAAAAACATTTGATGTAGCGGATTTCGAATAAGTGGCGAATTAGAATATTTTTAGGTATTATGAATATTGATGCTATAAATAGCTATATCATTTACAAATTGAATGCACTTGTAATGCTATCACGATCCGACGCAAAGGGCGTTAGACGCACATATTCCTAATACCATGAAATCAAGATTACTTTATATTTATGAAATTCCGCAAGTCAAGGACTAGACTAGTGCACTAAATCGATCTGCAGAAAGCACACTGTCACATGTACAGACTACACTCACTCAGTAAGTAAAGGTGAATGTTCAAATTAAAGCGCAACAGTTTTGGTAATTTAAATGTTATTTTCGCTGGTTGTTCCTTAATATGTATTATTATTACACTTATAAAAATGTAATTGAAATCATAAATTCAATTCATAAGTGGGTGGGTGGGAGGGTACGTGGGTTGGTTGGCTTGGGTGAGTGAGTGCCCGCGTGCATGCGTGCTTGCCTGTGTGTGTGTGTGTGTGCGTGCGTGCGTGCGGGCGTGCGTGCGTGCGTGTGTGTGTGCGTTGTGCTGCTGCTGTGCATGCGTTGCGTGCGTGCGGCTGCGTGCGTGCATGCGTGCGTGCGTGCGTGCGTGCTGCGTGCGTGCGTGCGTGCGTGCGTGTGGTGCGTGGTGCGTGCGTGCGTGCGGCGTGCGCGCGTGCGTGCGTGCGTGCGTGCGTGCGTGTCGTGCGTGCGGTGCGGTGCGTGGTGCGGGTGCGGGTGCGGTGCGGGTGCGGGTGCGGGTGCGGGTGCGGGTGCGGGTGCGGGTGCGGGTGCGGGTGCGGGTGCGGGTGCTGGTGCGGGTGCGGGTGCGGGTGCGGGTGCGGGTGCGGGTGCGGGTGCGGGTGCGGGTGCGGGTGCGGGTGCGGGTGCGGGTGCGGGTGCGGGTGCGGTGCGGCTGCGGTGCGGCTGCGGCTGCGGGTGCGGGAGCGGTGGTGCGGGTGCGGGTGCGGGTGCGGGTGCGGGTGCGGGTGCGGGTGCGGGTGTGGGCGCGCGTGCGCGTGCGCGCGAGCGTGCGTGCGTGCGTGCTCGCGTGCTCGCGTGCGTACGTGCGTGCGTGCGTGCGTGTGGGTGGGCGGGCGCGCGCATGCGCGCGTGCGTGCGTGCTTGCTTGTGTGAAATTACGACGTTGGAAAATTACCGATTACACTAAAAGTGTTATTTTATATTTAAATATAGTGTAGAAAAGCATATAGCGCAGTTCCTAAGAATGTTTTAGGCGACAAATTGGCAAAGGATCTCGATATAGTTTTAGTTCTGAAACAAAGAGTTTAGCTATTAGTTACGAGATGTTAAGGTCTAGCTTCGTATGAAAACACAGGATATCGTTTACATTAATAACACCCGCTGGTTGCGAAGTATTTGGTGATGAAATCTTCCCGTTGACTTTCGAGCTTAGTTCGTTTTTGGCGCAATTTAAAATTTTATCAATACGTTTTTAAGATTAGTTAATTAAAAGGTAGGTTGATGATTGGGAAGATGGCTGAAACTGAATGATGCTGAAGTCAGTCTGTTCCAAAACGTTGTAGTGGAAGGCTCGCGTTTTTCTGTTTGCGGTTTAGCAATGTACGCGAAACGGTTTGGAATTAGTTAATTTTAAAGCTTCAACACACCCAGTGTTATATTATCGTTGTGTTTCGTCTTGTCAATAGTGACAATTTTCGGTCATAGAAATAATTCGTTTTAGTGTTTTTCTTTAAGTGTTGAACCTTTATTATGTTGAGCGGTTTTATCGCATTTTGGTTATGCGGATTAATGTTAACGATTTCCTTGGTGAAGCGGTGCACAAGTTTCGATGTTTTAATAGGGAATCTCGTAGATTTGCAACACCTCCCTCAGTCTCTGAGAATGTATTCTTGTTCTTTGTTGCCCTTACCTCGATTCTCCGGTCGAGATACAAGGTTGTCATTATTTTGTCAATAAGCCTATCCAGGTTATTACAAATTTACTGTTATAATATCATAAAATAAATAAAACTCTAAAAAGGAAATAATAACATAAACAAACTTAGTCAGGGTGGATTATATAAACAAATCTGAAACTAAAACTGGTTCTGTTGGCCCCTGGTAGATAAACCACTATGGTACGCCGCTGACTTGCGAATTCAGATCACCCTCTATGGGTAATATTGTAACTATGTAATTAAACATATGTTTGAGTAATACGTCAGAATAATTAAAAATGTGTAATATGAAGGCTTGCAAAGAAATTATTAACAGGCGAATGTTGTTTTTGGATTTGTAATTATGTTTAAATGTTAGTGTGCTGATAATAACCAGCTGGCAGGTATTAATTGTTTATTTTAATTAAGTAATATTAACCCAGAGCAGGAATTATTAATAAGCAATGATTATTAGAAAATTGCTTATGAATAAAATAATAACAGGAAACGGGAAACTTTATATATATATATATATATATATATATATATATATATATATATATATATATAAGCTGCTGACCACTCTAACTTACACATAGTGATTTTTAGGCAAAATTTAAAGTGAAACATTTTCAATAGGAATGCAAATTTTTTAACACGGCTTCCAAATTTTAAGAGCTAGTTTTTTACGGATTAAGCTGCATGATGTATATTTATGGTAGGACCATAGGTTTATTATATACGGGGTGATCAATGAAGTCATGCAAAAAATCAAAAAGTTTGTATGAGCGAAATTTCCGCAAAAAAACTTTTTGGTCATTGCAATATGGTTCATTACTAAGGTAACATCAATATCTTTAGACGTTTTTGTCAGTTTTTGGATTAAGGCTCTTAGGCCTTGCACACACTACTCAACATAAGATTTGGGTAGCAAAATTTTTAAAATGACGTTGCATTAACGGTTCTTGATGATTTTTACGGATTTGGAATCCTCGTTTCACGTAGATTTTCTTTGGTCTAAGCATTTTACTTGAGGGTTGACATTTACAGATTATACCAGGTCGATAATAAACAAAAACGTAGGGTACGATGCCCTCTAAGGTTTGGCGTTATTTAAGTTTTTGTAAAAATAAGTTCTCACCTCAAGTTGTTTTTATTTAATGTTCTTTTAACTGTTCTGTCCGAAACTCTCACCCCAGTTTGTTGTCTTAAAGAGTCACTCAGTTTTCTGTTTCGGACAGAACAGAGAAAAGAACATTAAATAAGAACAACTTGAGGTGAGAATTTATTTTTACAAAAACTTAAATAATGCCAAACCTTAGAGGGCGTCGTACCCTACGTTCTTGTTTGTTATCGACCCGGTATAATGTGTAAATTTCAACCCTCAAATAAAATGCTTAGACCACAGAAGATCTACGTGAAGCAAGGATTCCAAATCCGTAAAAAACGTCAAGAACCGTCAATGCAATGTCAACTTATAGCATTTAAAATATTTTGTTACCCAAATTTTATGTTAAGTAGTATGTGCAAGGCATAGGGGCCTTAATCCAAAAAGTGACAAAAACGTCTAGAGACTTTGATGTTATCTTAATAAAGAACCATATTGCAACGACCAAAAAAATTTTTTGCGGAAATTTCACTCATACAAACTTTTTCATTCTTTGCATGACTTCATTGATCACCCCGTTCACCTATTGTTCTACGATAAATATACGTCTTGCAGCTTAATTCGAAAAAAACTAGCTCCTAAAATTTGCAAGCCGCGTTAAAAAATTTGCATTCCTATTAAAAATATTTAACTTTAAATTTTGCCTAAAAATCACTATGTGTAGGTTCGAGTGGCCAGCAGTTTAATTAACTACGTCCTTCAACAATCATTCAGTACCGATCTTAGGCCGTTGGCACCACCAAGGTTATTGAATCATTGAGCGTGCTTTACTATTTTGTGAAGGAATCTTATAGTGATAAAGGGGTGATTCTTGGCTTAGAAATCTTTAATTTTTCTGGGGAATCACCTCCCACAAACTAAGGAGTTCTTACCCTAGCCACGTTTATGCACCATTCTGGGGGATTTTGATCATCAAGAATGTTATACATAATAGTGTACGTAGATGAATACATGATGCTGGCCAGATCAATAATATAGGTAGGGGATAAGGGATACTGGTCAGGATTACTGGTTTGGTTACTGGTCTGGTTACTGGTCAGCATAATAATACAGGTGCAGGATAAATTGATACGAGGTGCTGATCAGGATACGGGTCAGGGTACTAGTTGCTGGCCAGGGTACTGATCCGGCAAGTCTGTATTATATGGAATGGGTGAAGGCAGCAGGTTAGGCAAGAAGCGCCGAGTGTGAGTGTCTGGCTCAGTCTCAGTCTCTCTATCTCTATGCGTCTTGGATTGGAAAGGGAAAGGGCCACGTATTTTATTCCCTCCCCAATGAGGAGGGCGGGCTGCTCGAGCTTTCTGAGCTCCTTCACCCACAATCATGTATTCCCAGCATACATACATACATTACGTATATATGCATGGTGGGATTAAGGACGGGTGTGGTCAGGATATGATCGGAAGGAACGGAGTTAGGATTCTTGGGGGGGGGGGGAGAATAGTACCCCATAATTCGCGTAAGTAGCTACACATGGTGTGCATATACGCAGTGACCATGCCTCATGAAAAAACCTCATACAAGGTAGACGGTAAACGGGAATCGAACCCTTTACCTCCCGAATGCTAATCAGGTCTTGTTACTACGTTATCAGCTCGGTTGTCTTGGATTCTAGGGGTCTGGTATTTATAGGTAAATTGGACGAGGTGGGAAAGGAATGGCATTTATTAACAGTGATAAAACAGTTGTGTAAGGAAATAGGAAACCAGTTTTGATAGGAATTGCTTACTAGGATAGACAAATTTGTAATAAGGATTTTCAAGATCATCACAAACTAGATTTCGTATAAAAAATTAACCTCGCATCCTCGATCTCTTTTTTTGAGAAACAGTGAATGGCTCAATTCAAATTTGGCTAACGTCTTTTGTTTTCGACTTTTGGCCAAAAATTCAGATTTTCCAGTTTTCATTTTATGGCCAATGTCTCGCTTATTTATGAACATAGAAAAAAATAATTTCTTCGTTCTTCAGGCAATTTTTTGGTAAGAATGCAGTGGTGTAGTCAATTCTGTAAAAATATTCTTGAAATTCCAGTAACTGCGTAAGGTTGAATATCTTTATACGACATTAAAAAATTACAAATTATTTTCTGATTCCAAGGATATATATCATGTGGGTTCAAATTATTCATTTTTACTGCTTTTTAGCAAAAAATAATTTTTTGGGGCATAAAAATTTCATGTTTGGAAAAAAATAGTTTTTAATACAAGTAGGCTTGTATCATTTACATAAAACAAAGTAGGTACCTATCTGTCATTGAAATGTTACAAAACTGGCAATTTAAACCAATTGATTGTTTATTATCACCTTAAAAGTGATAAATTTGGCCTTTGAAAATAATGGATCGCGTGATACGTTGGAATATTTTATTCAAAGTAGTAATAATTCTGAAGTTGCAAATGAATATTATTTGAATCGTTACCCGGAAAGAAGGAAACAATACTATTTTCAAACGATTAAAAAAAAATCTTATACATAATTGGACTTTTAACACACCGAGAACAAATAATTATAATATTGAAGATGCTGAGGATGTTGCCGTCAATGGTAGCTGCAAATCCTTCGATTTCAATCCGTCAAATTGAGGCTGAGTCTGATATACGACGAAGTCGAGCATTGTCAGTTCTAAAAAGTTACAAATTGAGACCGTATAAAATAAGAAAACAACTCCATCCAACCGATCCTGCATGACGCCTAATAGTTTGTAATCGGGATCTTCAGAAAATCGAGCAAACTGTATTACTCTCAGTAAACATTAGTAGTGCCGTCATATTCAATCGCCACAACGAGCACTGGTGGTCCGACATTAAGCCGCACCATACCGTTGACGTTCAAAATCAGGGACGTTTCGGTTTTAGTGTTTGGTGTGCCCTGTTCGGAAACCAAATTTATGAAAGAGAATGGAATGGTAAACGATATTCTGAAATTTGAAACCAACACATTACATTACATGACTTACCGCTGAACATTAGACAAAACTTATGTTTTCAACCAGATGGGGCACCCCCTCACAATAGTAGAAACATCTCTGTATTGTTAAATATTCATTTTCGAGATAAATCTATAGGACCTGTAAGGTGGGAACCACGTTCACTCGATTTAACTGTGTCGAAACATTATTTCTAAATGCAGTAAAAATGAACAATTTGCCCCTCATGATATATATCATTGAAATAAGAAAAATAATTGTAATTTTTTGATGCCGTAGCGAACTACGCTATCCATATAAAAAAAATACCACTTTTTGCTATAACTCGAATTTCAAGAATATTTTTAAGGAATTCACTACAACACTGCATTCTTATGAAAGAAGTGCCTGAAAAAAGAAGAAATTATTTTTTTCTAACATCATAAATAAGCGAGATATGATCATAAAGTGAAAACTCGAACATCTGAATTTTTGGCCATAACTCTAAAACAAAAGACGTTTGCACCACTGGATTTTTCTCAAAAAACGAGATTGAGAAGGCGAGGTTAATTTGTTCATAAGAATTATAGTATACGAGGTTACCTATTAAAACATCGAAATTTGCACACCCTGTACAGTTCGGTTTTGTACAATCCCCATCGCGTTACAGTTAGTGGGGCATACACTTTAGATGTGATTCTTTCTCAAAGCAGACGGAAGGGTGATGAATGTACGAGTAATATGTCGATTCCATTTGTGAAATCAATAGTATTCATAAAGTGTGCACCTTGGTGATTATTTTTTTTATTAATATATTATTAGGAAAAGTTCGAAAATACATTTTTTTAAATGTCAAGTGATATCTAGCTATGGCGCAAAAGAGCCGTTTGAATATTCGTCGTCGGATTTCGTTCCTGATTCGGAATCAAGAATGAGAGTGACAAATCACTAACTGCGGCAAATAATATTAAACGGGTATCTAAAGACAACAATATTACCACTACATCTAGACAAGTTCCAGAGAAAAATAAAAAATTTGAAAGTCGAAGCAGAAATCCAGAGTCCTGGAAGCGAATCAAAAGAAAGTTAAAAAGAGCTGAAGGTGACAGTATGAGAATGTTAGGAGGAACCCGGTAAATAAGTGAAGAAGGGGAGACCCGTGTAACTGTCGATTTACATACTATGACGGTGTAAGTGAAGAAACGCTTAATCGGATTTTTGCATCTTCTTATGGAATAGCTGATAAAGAACAACAAGATGCGTACTTGGGTAAAGAAAACTTGTTCGCATGAATTATCACAATATAATTTAAAACTTCTTTTGTGCGGTTTAATACAGGCCAGAAGCACTCAAAGAAGGCGACCAAAAGTAGATGGAGAGTTCCAAAGCGTCAAAACTTTTAGTTTAAAGTTACAATTGGAATATTGAGAGTCTCTTAAACGGCATTTAGGGATACTCACGGAATAATAAAAGGCAGGGAATACCGACCCATATGGCTACAGACATAGTACGTCCAAAAGATATGCAAAGTCGCGATGAAAGTAGACCTAATAAAATTCCAGAACATATTGTAAAATCTATTGAGGAGGATATTAACAGCTTTCTAAGAAGTAACAGTCATTATAGCAGAAAAGATAACATTAACAGGCGATACCATTCACCAGAAGTGAATTTAATGCTCATGCACAGACTGTCTCAAAAAAGTATTTGCCGGATCAATATAATCTATTAGATAAACCAGAGTTTAAGCCGTAATTTCATACACGTATTATCGAAGTATACTTACAGAAAATTTTAATTTGAAATTTGGTTTTTCTAGAACAGATACTTGTAAAGTCTATGATATACTTGAAAATAAAGAAGATCTATCAAAGGTGAGGATGACGCTTTAAACAAATTTAATGTGGAAAGTTTGCACCTCACCAGAGCTGATACGTTCTATATAGATTTAAAAGAAAAAAGCACCTTGACTAAGGAAGATCCAACATTAGAAGTTTAGCCATTAGAGTTTGAACAAAACGTGCCTCTGCCACATATTTCTTCTGGGAACGTTTACTACAAACGCTAGTTGTGGTTTTATTCTTTTTTCATTCATAAGGGTAGCGTTTCAAAGAGTACTTTTATGTTTTTGATGAAGTAACGAGTCGTAAGTCACCAATGAGGTAATAAATTGCTTACATGACTTTATAAAGAACCACATTGAACCGGAGGTAACAACTCTCTCCGTTCCTAGCGACAACTGTACGGCTGAAAACAAGAACGGTGTTCTTATACAATTTAGACAAGCTATACTGCTACAAGGTAGATTTAAAAGAAAACTCATTGTTATCCAGCACTTGGGCACAGTTTTTTGCCCTGTGACAGATTGTCTGCTCAAGTCAAATAAGCGACAAAAGAGAGAAAGAATCTATCGGTTAGAGCAATGGAGTCACATGATCGAAAATACAAATAAGAAGTTTATTGTCAAAACTCTTACACAAAATACGATTGTAAATTATAAAGAAGTGTTCGCATAGTTTAAAAAGAAGTAACGTAAAGAATAACTCTGGCGAAAAATTCCCTATATCAAAATTTAAATTATCAAATTTAGAGATCAATAAATAGAAACTGTTATGTGATCAGAATTGGCAAGTGATTTAATGTCTAAAAAGCTTATTTTAAACAAAAAATATTGGAAACCGATTTTTCCAGGAGTTCGAGACCAAGTATGCAATGCTCCAGAGCACCTCTAAAAAAAGGAAAACCTGTTAAATTTCATGGAGTAGGTCTGGGAGTATGTTGGCGAAGCTGAAATGTGCTACTACTGAAAACTGATGGAACAAAAGTATGTCTGGCATCAGAGACAGACGATGAAGATGCATAAATGAATATTATTTGACTCTCATATTTTCATATTCATAATACTCAATACAAATATTTTCTTTGGTTTACGAAAATGTAAACTTTCACCATTATTACACATATTAAAATAACTACGTTTTTTGATTTTTTGTATGGTGTATTTGAATATTTAATTTGTACAATGTTTCGATAACAATTTTGAAAGATAATATTACTACTGACGAAGATAACGGTAAGTGTTATTGAAACGTTTAGATTGTTTAGTCTAAATATACAAATACAATAGATAAATATTTTAAATTTTTTAGTTTAGTTGACTTTTTGTACAACATAGCGTAAGTTTCAAATTCGTTGCGCAAAACGTTTAAAAATTAATCTCCATTGACCGTGTTTTAAAAAAAAATATGATCCTATAATTCTTTCGCCAATAATTCCGGCCCAAGCATTAAGTGACCAGAGGTGTTGATGATCAACAGGAATTATAAATCTGGGATTCTCGGTATCGTATTAATGGAAATTATGTCTATTAACGTATCCATTTTTGTGAAAAGTAGCTTCATTAGTAAAGAAGATCGTGCTAAACTAGTTGGGTTTTTCTAAATTTTTATTTATCGCCCAATTTTTTTTTTATGATGGTGGACCTGAACAGGGTAAAATTTGGCCTATCGTGCTAAAGCATTCAGGGACACTTAGGAAGATGGATAGAGGGATAATGAATTGCCAATGGATGCCTATGAACAGCTACCTTAAATTTTCTCATGTCATAAGTGAGAGGAAAACAGGAACTAGGGAGATCATTCCAGAGTTTAGAAGCCGTGTAGAAAAATGTGGATTGCGTCCGTTTGGTACGGCAACTGGAGATTTGTACTGCATACTGATGATGTGAATGTGCGAACCGAGTGTTTCTCGCAAAGATAGCCCGAGATGGTGTCAAAGTATATAATTCAGCAGCAGAATACCCGTTGTAATAACGATAATACAAAAAAAGAACTGAAACCATCCTTCTATGCTCAAGGGACTGCATGTGAGAAGTTAAGGACTGGTCATTTATAAGCCTAATCGCTCTCTTTTGAATACGATCAACGATATCGAGAGCGTATTGGGGAGCACTAACCCAGAGGTGAGAATTAAATTCCAGATGAGGCCGAATTTGGGCCTTATACAGCAGAAGGAGTTGTCGAGAGGTAAATTATTACTTAGATCTGTACAAAAAAACATATTTTACGAGCAGCTGTTTTAGTAACTGACAGAAGATGGTCAACCCATGAGAGATTTGAAGATAAAGTCATACCCAACAGAGTAATAGAGTCTGAAAACTTAATAACTGAGCCATTCATACTTACAACAGGAAATGATCGATCTTTTTTGGCGGACACACGGCAACATTGAGTTTTGTTAGCATTAAATTTAACTAGATTATTGCTTCCCCATTCGAGAATACGTTGAAAGTCTTTGTTGATTGAATTTGATTTAATTTCTTGATTTGACATAGAATGTGGATTATCACTATGAGTAGACTGAGATAAACTACAGTGAAGAGTGCTATCGTCAGAAAATTAATGGATGGGGTTAGTTATTGAAGAAATAAGGTCATTTATGTTCAGCAGAAAAAGTGTAGGCGCTATAACGGATCCCTGTGGTACGCCCACGTTAATGCTAACTTCTTTTGAAAAAACCCATCAACTACGACACGTATTCGTCTTTTATCAAGGAAACTAGAAACCCAGTTGATGAGCGTATCATTTAACCCAAACGAAGTGAGTTTGGCAAGTAAATCTAATCTAAAGCGACTACAACTGTTTCACCGGACTGATCTACTGTATTGTTCCAAACTTTGGTCACATATGAGAGAAGATCGCCTGTTGAGCAACTTTGCCTAAACCCATATTGGTGGTCACTAAGGAGTTTGTTACGTTCAAGGAACGTGAGCAGTTGCTGATTGATGGCTTTTTCCATGATTTTAGACAAAATGGAAGTGATGGAAATTGGTCGGTAGTTTGAGGGATCGGTCTAATCACCTTTTTTGGGAATAGGTTGAACATTTGCTAACTTCCATGATGAAGGGAATTCCCCAGAAGCCATAGAGACCGTATAGAGCTTAGATAGGACTGGTACTAGTGCGGGGGAACATTTCTTTAAGGCAATAGCTGGGATCCCGTCTGGGCCAGTCTCCTTATTGAGACCAAGTCTACTGATGATCGATTCCAAGGGCTTCTACCGAAAATGAATTGTTTTCATAGCGTATGAAAAAGAGTTGGCTAGAGGCACATCTTTTCCAGAATCATTGAGACACAAGTAATTGCAAAGTTTAATCTATTAACGAAGTCATCCTCGTCTAATTTGTGTACAAGTTGGACATGGTATGGATGATATTTATATTTTTTTATAATTCTATTAACTGATGTTTTTGAAACTCCAACTTCTAATTCCAATTGTCGGCAAGAAACGTGAGAATTGTCAATCATGGGTTGAAGAATTAAATGTTCATTACTTTCGTTAATTACGGTTCTTTCTCGTTCTAAATTGTCTTCGTAATGAATACTGCCTGTTTTCTCGAAACGCTCTTTCAATCTTGCAAATGCTGAAACTTGCGGGGTGTCGTGCATTTGGAAATTTTTGCTTATAAATTCGCTGAGCTAGAAGACAATTTTTATCGCTTTCAGCAAGGACGTAAATCATATTAACAAGTTCTTCTTTCGAAAAATTCATTTTGTAATTTAGGAAGTAAGTATACAATACTACACAAATATTAGCACTGTTTGACAAGTTTGATTTCTTCATTTGTTTTCGTTCGTCTTTTGTTTTCGTTCGTCTTTTGTTTTACGCTCTTTTAGTTAAATTGTTTAATTTTACGATGAATCATTTAAAAACATCTCAAATATCTCTTAAAAATGGTGGTTTCATATAATATTTATTATAATTGCAATTTATGTGTTTCAGTTAATATTTTTTAGTTTTTTATGTATCCACAGCTTGCTTTGACCGACTAATGTTACTTTTCATCGGTGTTATCAACGAAAAAAATTGAACATACTTAAATATCTCCGAAACTATTAGAGATAGGTATAGAACATATTTAATAAAAACTAAAGCCGACTAATAGACGAAGACAACGCGTTAAAAAATATAGGGTGTGCTAAAAAAAGGAAGATATAGTATTTTCAAATTTACGTTGTTGAATTAATTTTTGTGATCACCCGTTTATTCAAAGACTTCACGTTTGCCAGTAACAAAATGGTGGTCACATTGATCATTTATTATAATTTTAAGTGTTTGTATTTCAGTTAATATCTTTTTTCGTTTCTTATGTATTCATAGCTTGCTTTGACCGACTAATGTTACTCTTCTTCAGTGTTATCAACGAAAAAAATTGAACAAACTTAAATATCTCCGTAACTATTAGAGATAGGTATAGAACATAATTAACAGAAATTAAAGCCTACTAATAGGCGAAGACAAGGCATTAAAAGAATCTAGGGTGTGCTATTTAAAAAAATGAAAATGTAGCATTTTCAAATTTATGTTATTGAATTAATTTTTGTGATCACCGTGTATATTGAAATCCAATTTTGACAATAGATTAAAGTAAGCTCATGTATGAATAAATTCTATACCAAATAACTGAGATGCGCCTACTTGAATTACTACATAAAAATGGCAGTTTTTAGTTAACTTTGCAAATATCTCAAAAACTGTAAGATTTAGCTTGTAAATAATTCTTATAAAAAAGATGTAAAATTATAAGGAGGATCGAAAAATAAAATAATATATAGGATGTTCTATTCAAAAATCAAAAGTTCTATATTGTACCGCTTTTATATTATACCCTGACTATTTTTAGATTATGCAACTTTCGTATTTAAACTTATCTTCTAAGTTTAATGGCTAAGGAGCTATCGCCCGAATAACGACTATTGGGCACCCTGTATATATATATATATATATATATATATATATATATATATATATATATATATATATATATATATATTTGTAGTTTCTCTTTTGATCCATCTGCTATTAAATCCAAACGGATAGTTGATGCGCGTGGATAATTAACCACGTGTAGTGGTTTAATAAATATATTTACGCCTAAGAGTAATTTTATACAACTTATTGATGTCCTTCCAATTGAACAGTAAACGAAGATAGTGCGAATATTGTCGATGGGTTATAAACTGTTTGTGTCAATCATAAATGTGTCTTAATTAAAATTAGAAACTGTTGGTTTAATTTTTTCTAGTTTTTAGTAATGCTGTATATAATGAAAAACGCAGATGTGTAATAGTAATCTATATTACAAGAGAAAAACACTCTTAGTAGCCTGATAAGCATTAAAGGCGTTGGGCTACAGGCCGAGCGCGACACGAAGGCAAGTTATGTTACATTTTTCTACAGCATTTGTCACCAAAAGTATGCTGCTATTACTAAGTTTTTACGCATATTATTTAATTCATAATTTTGGTCTAGCTGCATTTAGTTGAGTGGTTCTTTTCATTATAAATATTCTATTACCTCAACATAAGTTAATCAGGTACAAAATATTGCTTTTATAGTACAAGAATGCAAGAATGCTTGGTGATTTCTAATTCCAGCGCATTGACAAAAGGTGTCTTCACTCACGATGCCCGTATACATACATATGTACCATAACAGTACTAACGGACAGAAAAGCTCTAGGTACAATGCCAAGATCAAACTGAAATTTGTTGATTTCATTTTTTGCACGTCCTTCAACACATTTATTTTACTCCAAAGCAAAAAAAAAAACGATAAGTACAGTTTTCGTTTGATGCATATTATAACAGCGTTTTAAGATGCACCTTCAAATATTAACGTATGAAATGTCCAGTGCCTTGTGTTTAAAACAACAATCAGAATACACTTATAAATAGTTTCCAATGCTTAACGCTTATCTAAAACTTTGAACAAATACTCACTTCAAAGTGTAAATGCATAATAAAATAAAATTTAAGAACAATTTTAACAATAAAAAAACAATTCTCTCGTCGGAGGTTAGTTAGTTAATTACATTATCAGTCCGGTCACTTACCCGTTTGGCCATCTGCACATTTACATTTAACGTTTATTGTTGGCATATTATCAAATTGTTACGAATTTTTAATTTTTACCATTTCTGTTCATTTTTAGAAGCTTGTTGAAACTACGTAGGTATGAGTTTTGGTTAAAAATCTTAATTTGTATAAGAATAATTTTTTGTTTAGACACCGTTTCTAGTACCTCGGTAAGCTTGAAATTTCATATCTAATAATTTTTTGGTATCTTTCGTGCGTGTAAGGGATTTCAAATTAATAGCCACATTTAAACGATTTCTGTTTAGGTTAACAGGTACTTCCGGTCGTCTTACATGTCCGAAAAGTTGATACAATCTACGATTTTGCCGTAATAGTAGTATACCAAATTTCATCACTACAGCTCGAAAGATCTGACCGCTATCGAGATTACATACTCACACACAAGCACACACAGACGGCATTCCAAAAATGGTCAAAATGGATTGAGGTTCTTTCGTGAAGGTCCGTCAAAATCTGGAGGTCGGATTTTTTCATAACCGCAATACCTTCCCTTTACCATACTTCGAATAGTATGCGGGAATGTAAAGATTTGTAACTTTGAAAGCCGTAGGTAAGATGTTTTTACAACGTTTACTAATATTGTTACACGTCCAAACCGCACTAGGCGTCGTGTATGCTTACTAATGTAAGCGTGTTGCCAAGCCAGCTAACAGGGAGATGGGCGTGGTCGAAATAAGAAGTAAAATGAATGATTAATACGCTCAAACACCTTACACCGATATTCAAACAGCTCAGTCCGGGAAAATATGTCTCCAGGCGCCACCACAATCGAAACTTTGCTAAAATAATTGTATTAAGCTGGGTGTTAATTAACCCTACTTGATCGTGGAAAGTAGGATTGTGCTTACTCAGTAAACTCTTACACGAGGGTCCTAAAACAAACACTCGTCCCAAACAATTCAACTCAAACTCAAATATATTTAGTGCTACCCAGGTTATTAGAAACTTTTTGAATACACCTCCTAAGCTAAAATTTCCACAACGAAATTTATCACTCAAATTTAACTGCATTCACGTAACCAACAGTTATACAAAAAAAAAATAAAATAAAATATGTACACGTTTGGTTGCCTCTATAAAGTTTCTTGCAACCTTTAGGACAATTTAGCCCTTCCTTACACAAATAAACGTTTAATGTCATATAAAATTACTTTAACATTGGCTCAATTTACTACGAATATTTCGTTCACTTAAAGGTGGTCCCATAAATAATTTTAACTAAGGATCATTACAAGCACACGCACCGCACTCAACACTATAACGTAACAACTGTTATCTTATTATAAATCTGCTTACGCACTTTTTTTTTTCTTGAAGAGAAAACTGATTTTATCTTCAATCTCAATTTTATTAATTGTTTTATTTATGAATGTCTTATACGATTCATCCCCTTTCGGGTTACGCAGTTGTTTACACAATGACTGCCTTCTATATTATTCACAAATATAACTCCAACTCAACCCATTCTGCGATCACACTTCACCACGAACGCGCGTCTTCCACCGAGCTCTCACCAAAAAGCAAAAAGCAAAAAGCCCCCGTCTATCTCTGACTTTCCTATTTATACCTCAAGTCATCCATCTTTAAACATGTCTTCCTTCCTCGCTATATTCACCAATGGTATTCATTCAAACTTTCTTAGTGCCGACTGATGCTACCCTCTGTACAAACACGCTTGTAATTACAATACATCGCCATGTTTGTTCTTACCTACAAATTTTACAATTACTTTATGGAGAAGCCATTTTTCGTCATCACATTCATTCAGTGGCCACTATGGACCATTACACAACTTTCAACGTTTATCTCTCACATGCGCTCATCCTCCTTCCGCAACATTTGTAAAAATAAGTACAGTCTAAGGTCTCAAATCCCATATACGTACATGTATTCTCAAAACTGATCGCACAACATTACGAGAACTTTCTATAGTCAACAATTAAACATACCAAATCTTTCTCTACATATTTTCTAAAACATTCTATACTTATACATTCACATCCTCCGGCCAACATTACTCCTTTATCCTCCAACATTCCATTCCTTATTCAGTAGTCAACAGTAGCAAAACATTATCGTCCCATCGACACATTTACATTCATCAGAATCCATTTATTCCAACACCAATGTCTCTATAACACTTAAATACACGTATCTGCATACTGAATGATATTTCTCCTAAATTGCCAGTGGCGTATCATCCACCCACATTCATTATGCATGTACACAAAAAAAATTATTTTTTTTTTCGTTCAAACTCAATACACCCGTACCCAAAACACGTAATACACGTCATTATAACATCTTACATACATGGTGCGTCAACACAACCTTACAATGTTGCTAGTAATCTAATTTCATATGTAGGTAAAAAGTCGCTTGAATTTACCAAGCGGAAATGACTAGCTTTAGAAATTAATTGTCATTATTAAAAACTAACAAAGTTAGAATTAGAGGCTTTTACATTTAAAATTCTTATCAGTTTTAAATGTAATCTAATTAGCATTAGATTTAAATGTTAATGAATTTGATGAGTGGATTACTTTTAAGTGGATAAGGTCATTGATCATAAAGTTATTGCTAAAAGATTTATACATCATAACGTTTAACAAAGAAGAAATGGATTTGTTAAATAAAGGTTTGTAATATAATCTTAATTTTAACAAACCTCCGTTGGAAAAGATCGAGGTCAACATTTAATTCATAACATTCAGAACTTCGAATTCTTAAAGATCTCAAAAGTAAAAACTGTTTTTATCTCAAAGCAGATAAAGGCAATCAAGTAGCCATTTTAAGCAAAAGGGAATATTCTGCTTCAGTAAAAGAAACTTAGATTCAGGTTCTTATTCAGCCATTGGAAAAGATCCTCTTCCTAAAATGATTACTTCAACTAGGAAGGTTTTATTAGCATGAGTTGTGGATGACTCTCTTAGTTTCAACTAATGGTATCCAATCCGGTGCTACCTAGAATGTATTTCTTGCCTAAGATTCATAAACCAGGTAATGCTGTGCGACCCAATGTTTCTGCACCTACTTATCTTCTGCCCACAAGGTTACCTAGTAAATTTCATAACTTCTCCTACCAACAGCCCAACTTCAGTATGTCAAATTCGTATGTATTTATTGATAAAATTAAAAACATTGAACTTACAGAAGAAGAAATTTTAGTCCCATTCGACGTTTGTTTACTGTTTCATAGCATTCCAGTAGATCAAACCTTAGTTTATTTAGAAAATGTTTTAAAACAAAACCAAGTAATGAAAGGGTTAAAGTTTTGAGACGGATTTGCGTCCTATGATAATATGGGGAAGGGGTGGCAAAATGCAAATAGGTATGCCTTCATGGTACTCTAATGAAAAGCCTTGGTGAAGGGGCTATTTTTCACCAGCTCTCATCCTTTCCGACCTTTATAATGGCCAAAGTTCATGACTTCGAAAGGTGCATTTTAGATACGTCATGCTTATAAGTATGCCTGCACGGTACTCTAATAAAAGGTCTAAATAAAACAACTACTTATCCAACAAATTTCAGCTCCTCAAACCTCCTATAAGCAAGATCGCATCTCACTCCGACTCTCTGGGCACTCCATGGGTGAGCAAGGATTAAAGTTTTTTGGCAGATTTGTTTTTCAACCAAGATAGAGGTTGGGGGGGAGACAGTTGCTCCTAGAGTTTCCTGACCCTCCAACCTTTTAAGAGGGATCGGTCATAGTTTCGAAACGATTTCGTGCTAGCCCATATATGCGAAATCACTTATAATTTCGAAGCGGTAGCTCACATGCATGCCAATCAGTCACGGGGTTTGATATAGAACGGTGTGTACAACACATTACAGTACCTGGCTTAAGATGGTTTATTTTTTATAAAATTATAATTATTGAAGGAAAAAATTTGGGGGTAAAGCTGCAGAATAAGAAAGTAACGTAGTAAGACAATTGCGTATCAATAAGAATAAATAAACCTAGCAAAAGGTCTCGCTACATTTCTACTAAAAATATTCGTAAAAATATCTAATATTTCATAAATGAATCATAATCCTTGATTATATGTGTGTACTTATTTGTTTTTTTTTTGTTTCAGGTAAGTTATTTTTAACTACTGCATTACTAACAGCCTAATAGGTAAGTCAAGGATGATTAAAATGGTGTTACAGCACAAACTATATGCTTAATGATTATTGGTTTAACTATGCATACCTTTAATTTTCTTAACGACATCTTTAAAAGTAACTACAATAATCACTTATCCAATTTCATTTAATTCCGAATGTTTTCTTCAAATACTACATTTTTCGATGCATAATATAGCCAGCATATTAATAAATATTAATAAGTGTTGTTATGGGTATCCACAATTTCCGTTAACGATGGTTAGGTAACTGTCAGCAGATGGTCTTTAAATGACAATAATTTGGTTAGTCTTTGGGATTAAATGTGTTTGTGTTTAGGATTACAGTAATATGTTTATGTTGTACCGTGTGGCCAACTAAAAATGGACGCCGGCTGTTAATCTGACAGCATCTGAAATAAATACTAATAGGTAAATCGGCCAAGAGAAATCACTGGAAATTATTTTCAAGTTCCTGCGATGCCCGCTAGGGGGCATATACTAACAGCGAATTAGAAATTCGGCATTAAATCGGTATTATTAAAATATGTCCAAAATAGTTTTATTATAAACTAGAAAAATGTCCATTTTTTAGCATTTTCTCTATTTTGTTAAATGACGGGACGGTGTGAGGTAAATGTTAACTTGAGAAAGTGCCATAACTTTTTTTATCAACTCAACCGATTTTTATAAGCTTAGTCTCGTTTGAAAGGGACCTTTCGGGTGCTTCTAATAAAATATTAGCATTGTGGATTTAGTTTTTTGTTCTAGTCGGTAGATGGCGTTTTGTCACAAAGCCGTAAATTTTTGCAATTTTCTAGAAAATTTTAAATGTAAAGGTATAATTATTTTTAACAATAAAAAAAGAGCAAGAAAAAGTATAGAAATTGGTGAAAACCACAAGTCCGGTATCTTCTATCGTTACACAGATATGAAAAAAGCAAATGTAAAAATACATTTTACAAGTAACGTAATTGGAGAGCAGGTTTAAATGTCATTAACTATTAACATTTATTAATTATTTAGCTACTAAAACAAAGGAATAACATAATATACTAAATTCCCGCGGGGGCGTATGTTAAATTTAAAGCGGATAAAAGAGGACCGATGTTATAGAAGAATGGTGTGCAACAGCCCTGATACCGAAATGTTCAAGTTGTCACCTGTACTACTCAGTACAGAGCTGCAACCTCTCACACATAGACATAATCTATTAAAAACAAGTAGGTCGGTTATATATCGGGAACTGTTAATCTGACAACATTGGAAAAAACTACTAAGAGGTAAATCATCATATCCACCTACCAGGGTAGATGGCATCAAAAAATTCCTCAAAATTTACCGCGAAGTAAGAAGTGACCTGGACAGTCATTGTGCTGGAACAGCATTCATTGTCGAATTTAAAGGGGCACTTTCTGTATCTAAACCAGTAATTTCTCTCTTAAAAGCTCTAGGTAATTGTCATCATGCAGTTGGTTATTAAAAAAGACTGGGTTGATAATTCGTCCTCCTAGAATTCCTGCCTAACAATTTAAAGACCAACGACTTTGGTGCTGGGCTTCTCGCATCCAGTGCGGATTCGTTATTGACCAATAATGCGTATTATGGAGATTCACACCTCCATTGATACGAAACGTGTGCTCATCTGTCCACAATATACGTGAAAGGACCCGCCGATCTACCATCATACCCAAAAGCCAGTGTCAATGGTCTTGTTTTCGGTCAAAATCTGCAGCAGTCAATGCTTGGTGCAGGAATACGTGATATGGAAGTAATCTAAAACAAGATGGTAACCACTAATTCAAAAGAACATTACTAATTCTTGTAGGAAAAGCATTAAGTAAACCTTTGTAAGTTTATAGCGTGGAAATCTTGTTTGTGCTCCTTGAGAATGTTTTGAACGATAGTTTGAGTTACTCTAAGGTATGCGCAATAGATCTAGTACTTAGGTGAGGACATAAGCTAAACCACCAATAATGCTCAATCGGTGCGTCCCCTGCGTTGGCTGCGGTATACGGGAACATCAACGTTTCAAGCTGTTCGCAAATGTTGGCTATCTCGAAGAAAAACTTTTTTATTCGGGTGGCTTCTATCAGGATACTGCAGCGCACATACACTTGCAACAACTGTCGCATTTTTCATGCATTCAAAATAAACAGCTATCATGTTAAATAACTCTTCGTTGATATAAAGAATTTGGTAACACTAAAAGACAAGGCAACACGAACAACAAGAAAAACGCAAACAACACGAAAAACTCGAACAATAACACGAAATGGTACCAATGCGGTTTGGATAGATATGGAGGCGAGGATCGATGGAAGGGCAAGTAAGGTCCCTTGACCTGACGTCATTAGACTTCTTCTTATGGGGATATATCAAAACTATTGTATACAAAGCTATGCCCTTCGACTTGACTGACTTACGAAGACAAATAACGCTTGCGATTAGATTAGTCACGCCTGAGAAGTTGAGTAACGTCAGAAGAAAGAAGAAAGATTAGGATGTTGCCAAGACGTTAGCGGCGAACATTTTGGCCATCTCCTGCATTGAAATTAATGTTTTTTTGTTTTTTACATTATCAAGAAATAAAGAGTATTACTTGTTAGTTTTTCAGTGTGTTGTAGCAAATTCCTGTAACCAAATAATTTTCTTTTGTTAATGTTAATTTTTGAAATAAATCTGAAAACACTTAATATTTACGAAACAGTGGATGTATGTATCGAACATTGTACATGGAATATGTCTAGAATTTTCTTAAGAATCCAAAAATTTAATAATATACAGGGCGTTGCATGTAAAATGAGAAATGCGATATTGGCCACTGTTACATGACACACTGAACAAACAGTTTTTGTTGAAAATAATACGGAACTAAAAATACCAATCGACGTGTCCGAGAGTTTTTCTAACGCGTCCCCATTTATTTATGACCTAATTTATTCCATTTGGTTGATATACACTGTATATGTGAACGTGCATATGTTTGTAAGCACTAACCGGCCACACCGTTCGACCAATAGACGTCATATTTGGAAGCTAGGAGGCGTTTGTGGCCAAATATTAGAAAAATCTCTATTTACGGCCCTATTACGTTCATATCCCTTATATATGTTATGTTATTTAGGTTATTTAGGACCAGAGGGAATGGAGTTAGGGTTCTGAGGGGATATTACTACCCCACAATTCGCCAAGTGACCATTTCGCTGTATATGAATAAGAACACCTTTAAAAAATGGCACACAGCGTAAGCGGTAATGAGAATCGAAGCCATTAGCTCCAGAATGCTATGCAGAACGAGTTATCACTGATCCTTCAGCTCGATTACGGATTAGAACAAGAAATCTAGTTAATAAAACAGCAACGCGATTTCCAACACAGGAGTGAAGAAATTTCTCATAGAGAAATAATTGCACTTAATTTCCGGTTACTCTATATATTGCTTTAGACAAGATAAAGGCTTAACATTGAAAGTTATTCGGTTAACATTTGACTTTTACTAAATATAAATTAAGTTAGTTGAGATGATTAGCCTATTTCCACAGTTTTTGCTTTTATAGCGCGACGTTTCGGAAGTGTACTCTGCTCCGCCATCATGCTTAGTCCTGAGAAGGAATGTTTTGGCAGTTGAGTCGAATTCGTGTATTATGATGTTTTCCCAAGCACTTGACTACTCTCAGATTCGAAGGTGACAGACAGATAAATGGAAGGTGCCAAGTTCGAATCTGAGAGTAGTCAAGTGCTTGGAAAAAACCATAGCACATGAATTCGACTCAAGTGTGAATGATGACGGAGGCAGAGTCCGCTTCCAAATCGTCGCGATATAAAAGCAAAAGTTGGGGAAATAGGCCGATCAAATTAACAAATATGAAAATACAGTTATAAAGCACTTATAATACATAATAAATTAAATGTTATAAATAGTGAATAAGAAAAAGTAATTTAACACCTATGTAAAAAATATAAAAGCGAGACGTTCGAAAACTTTTAAATGGAAAAGAATAATCATGTGATTAAGTCTCTCTTTAAAGATAGTGGCTAATGGATAATATCAAAAGTTTAGTAAAATGTAGTATGTTACGACAAATAACTGCATTAACTTTCCAGTCTTGTTACAAACAAGGGTAACCAGACTTGCGAGACTGTCAAGTGCATTCGACCAACATTTAAATTGCCTGCAACGACACACAATATAGCAAATAACTTTGTTGGAAAGTCTTTCTGTCTCTATTGTTAGTAATAGACACAATTTTGAAATATAAATTTTCTTTTGAACAGAATCGAAAGCGCATTAACTGCAATTTAGGACCATGCTCTGTTTAAATGGGTTTCTATTTTATTTAGATGTCATCAAAGCACAGTAAATTGTAAATTAAAGACAAAATTTATTTTTCGTTTATTGAATGTAAATTTCATGTTCATCTTGTAATATTTGCGATGTATCTCGTGGCGAATTTTAGTTAGGCACAGTTTTAGAAAAATAGTGAACATAAAGTTATAGTCAAGTTTTGAACAAATTATTATTGTAATTAAAAATTATTAATGATTTTATTAAATACATAAATAAAAAGTTTACCTCGAGTAGGATTCGAACCTACGACCTGTCTTAGTACCGCGCTACCAACTGCGCCAAGGTTCAAGCCCAATCGATGCAAATTTTGTCTTTATGTATGTAGAACTGATGTAAATTCTAAACATAATGAGATTACAGTCAAATTACTTATATTAATGGAACGTGAGCCTGCAATATCGCAAGGATTATGTTTAGAATTTACATCAGTTCTACATACATAAAGACAAAATTTGCATCGATTGGGGCTTGAACCTTGGTAGTTGGTAGCGCGGTACTAGCAAAGTACAGGTCGTAGGTTCGAATCCTACTCGAGGTAAACTTTTTATTTATGTATTTATTAAAATCATTAATAATTTTTAATTACATATTTACCTTTGAACTTATTCGTTCATAACAAAAACTTATAATAAATTATTATTGTATTTGAACTCACCGTTTAAATGTGAAGTAGCTGGTATTTTGATTCAAAAATCAGTAGTTTTTGTAATGTCGTAACTTATTACTGACTCGTGACTGTTTATAGTACGCACTGTACATTACTCGTATCGTTTTGAGATTTGCATTAGGTGTTTTCTATTTAAATTATAATTTTTTGCTTTTCTGGGACAAATAATTATTCAACTCACCTTTTTATATGTTTATTTACTTATTGCTACATTATAATTTGCTAATTTACTGCTATTTATTGCAAAGAAATTACTTTGTATTTGGATAAATACGCATTTCAGTTACTACCAAACCGAAGAAGTGTAATATAACAAAATTTCATGCATTACATTTTTATTGTGATAATTTCACAAGTTTTGTACGCAATTCTGAATACTGTCCTGTTAGAAATTAAAGTTAGTAGTTCCAGCAGGACAGCCAAATCAAGGTACACTACACACAATGTTTAATATATTAACGAAGACATAAATTAATCAATAACATAACATATCAGTCTCTTGCGGTGTAGGCAAAACAATCCTCACGTCTCGTTTGCTTTTCATTTGAAATCTTTCTACATGCTTTCCAATCCTTGCATCCCCTATCTTCCGAAAGATTCATACATTGTCTCTTGTGCTGTTCATTCTTTCGCTGTGGCCAAATCAAGGGAAAGGAAGGGGCCACGTATTTCATTCCCTACCCAAGGGGGAGGGCGGGCTGCTCGAGCTTTCTGAGCTCCTTCAGCCACAATCATGGATTCACAGCGTACAAACGTACATTACGTATGTATTTAAAAATTATTATTAATTTTATTAAATACATAAATAAAAAGTTTACCTCGAGTAGGATTTGATCCTACGACCTGTACTTTGCTAGAGTACCGCGCTACCAACTGCGCCACCAAGGTTCAAGCCCCAATCGATGTAAATTTTGTCTTTATGTATGTAGAACTGATGTAAATTCTAAATATAATGAGATTACAATCAAATTACTTATATTAATGGAATGTGAGCCTGCGATATTGCCGTATCTAAACGATTACGGAAATGTAAATCAAGGGTGATGTCATCTTTGCACCAATATTGCGCAATATCTCGAAATAACAATGCTTTACGTTGTAAACCACCAAAATGGAATTTTATATCTTATACATTTCTCTTCATGAAATTTTGAATCCAATGTTTATTGCATTCTCTCGAAATTCAGATAAAAATTGGGATCTAAATTTAGATTAATTAAAACCAAAAATCAATCATAAAATGAAAGCGTACGTAAAAGTAAAATTAAATGCGTACTTAAAAGTGGTAAAATTAAAGTGTCAAAGTAAAAAATGAAAGTGTAAATCAAAGTGCCTGCAAAAAGCAAATGTTTTAATCTTAATATAAAACCAGTTAACTATTTCTTACCATTAAATCAATGGCACTTTTCATAAAATTTAGGTGGAAACCCAAAAATTAATTCCTGCATCAGACAACGCACCACAAGAAGTAAAAAGATGGACGCTCAGGAAGTTGGATGATGACGCGTTGCGCGAAAATATGAGCAGAAAAAAATAAGTTAAAGAAGTGGGAGTATAAACCCTAAAGAAGTATATACACTTAAGTTACACCAAAATACAAATTAAGTTGCCCACCACATACCTATATTTCAATAATAATTAAAATTGTTTCTTATATTTACAACTAAATGAACGAAGAACATAAATTACAGTATATTTTAATACAATCCTAAATGGGTTACACATTTACCGACTTAGCGATAACTGTCTCTGAAAATATATCAATTTAACAAAACCGAAAACATTAAGATAAATCTTACCTTACTCAGGTAAAATTACATTATATTTATGTAAAGTTTAGTTCGATGATAAATAGGTTTGTATTGCTTCAACACCCAAGGTTAACTAACTCCTACATTAAATAAATACGAACTGGTGAAAACAGTGGTTAACACTCTTACCCTAACGAGATTAGGATAAACGAAAAAGATTAATTCCGTTGCAAGAGCAACTCATAAAGGTTTTATTTTTTCAAATGGTTTTAATTATACCGAAGATAGCTGATAAGTTTTCCTTCACAAAAACCGTGCAAATAAAAAAACCAAAACGCAAATGCAAACGCAAACGCAGACGCAGACGCAGACGCAGACGTAGACGCAAACGCAAACGCAAGCGCAAACGCAAACGCAAACGCAAACGCAAACGCAAACGCAAACGCAAACGCAAACGCAAACGCAAACTCAAACGCAAACGCAAACGTAAACGCAAACTCAAACTCAAACGCAACGCAAACGCAAGCGCGAACGCGAACCCGTACGCGAACGCGAACGTGAACGCGAACGCGAACGCAAACGCGAACGCAAACATGAACGCAAACGCAAACGCAAACTCAAACTCAAACGCAACGCAAACGCAAGCGCGAACGCGAGCGCGAACCGAACGCGAACGCGAACGCGAACGCGAACGCGAACGCGAACGCGAACGCGAACGCGAACGCGAACGCAAACGCAAACTCAAACGCAATCGCCCGCGCAAGCGCAAGCGCACGCACACACAAAATAGGTTATATTCTTGTATCATAAGTCTTTTGTGACTGTTAGCTCATTTAGTTGAGTTATTTGGCCTATCTCCACAGATTTTGTTTATGTAGTGCGACGTATCGGACGCGGACTCTGCTTTCTTCATCAAACTTAGAACTGAGGACTTTTTTTCACTTGAGTTAAATTCATTTAGTCTGATATTTTCTCAAGCGCTTGACTGCTCTGCGACCGAAATTGTTACCTGTCGCTTACTAGTTTTAGAACCTTTCCGCCATATATATATATATATATATATATATATATATATATATATATATATATATATATATATATATTTTCTCAAGCGCTTGACTGCTCTGCGACCGAAATTGTTACCTGTCGCTTACTAGTTTTAGAACCTTTCCGCCTATATATATATATATATATATATATATATATATATATATATATATATATATATATATATATATATATATATATATATATATATATATATATATATATATATATATATATATATATATATATATATAAGAAGTACAGATAAAGCAACGGTTACAATCAAAACTCGAATCAATGTAACAGGTGGGGTCAGCGAGTTCACACTCACAATAAGAGATACAAAAAGTCTAGGACGTACTTATATTCTCACCAATTCGTCGAACAGTAGATAGTATTCTAGCAAGAAAGATCGCGAGATTAGATACAGGCGATCAAGGTTATTTAGCACTCTATCTCTCTGAAAGGAAACACATTCAACAGATGGCAATATATACGTTTCAACAAGTCTAGGGTTGGTTTATAGTCGTCGGAACCTTTTTTCCCGGGATCATTGGCATATACATGATATTGAGCATTTTAAAATATGTAATGACAATACTGATTAATGGACAAGCTTTATACAAAACGTTTTGGTGTAACATCACATTAACAGTTAGTTTGTGGAATTACGTAACGTTATTTATTTTACCTACGACCACTGTAGAAAATAGTCAAATACACACGACACACAGCCTGGGTAAATAGCTCATTACGCACGGTAAACAAATCGCACAGTTTTCGTAAACAAAACGCATACTTTGAATATATTAACAAATGAAAATATTAAAATGTCATATGAATCGACAAATACTACTAATATAATCAATAATTGTACAGTAACCACAAATAATTATTATATTCCGGCATGTCATAATGGCATCAATAAGGGTTTCATTTTTAGTGTCAAAATGGCACACTTTATTGGACTGAGTGCTATAATGACTTAATCATAGTGCTAAGTACTATAACGAAAAAAATGTATAGGTATAGTAGGCAAAAATATTTAAATTAAGATACGTTTACACTTGGCGGAAATCTACTTGCCGTCACTAAAACTAGTTATTATGTAAATTCAAATGCAACAAGAAAATTTCATTAAACACAAACTCCGGAATATAAAATTTTGTATAAAATACGGATAAACAACCATTATGGCACACGTCGTGTTATCACACTCGGCTAACGCTTCGTCTGATAATATTCACGGTTATTACCATAATGATTGTTATTGTGGTCCTTATAAGACAAGTATCTATTATGTTTTTGATGTTAATTAAACCAATGTAGTAGTAATAGAACGATTTATATCCTATATGATCATGAAAGTTGTGAGACATATATCCTCTATAATTTTGTAAAATTGCCGAAAAATAAAATTGTTCAAAAATCTAAAGGTGGAATAATATACAGGGTATCCCATTTGAAGAAATGAAGTATCCTGTCATAACTAGTTTTCAGACCTCTCTGTATACATGAAACGAACAACAAGAAACAACTAAAATACAAAATCGACGCGTTTAATCATAATTTACTATATTTTTTTGGCACACTGTATATGGTCGTAGGTAAAGTATAGTACGTATTGCGTGTTGTAAAGGAATTACGCACTCATGGAATTACGCACTCGCTGCTACGCGGCTACGTGCGTAATTTTTCCATTCGTGCGTAATATGCCTTTTACAACACTTATTACGTAATATACTATTGTACTATTAATAACGTAATACAAACACAACAGAGCAAGATAAAGAAGACCTTACATCAACAAAAACGAATTGTCTCCAATAAATCCATTAGCATTGATAAAGCACATATCAAAACTGCGTCGGAGACAGACGGTCAAACGAAACACAAAGTACCAACACATTACACCCACTCACGTACACACGCACGCACACACTCACCCACCCACGCACGCCTGACCTCCCTACCCACACACACACTCAGATCCATGTACACGCGCACATGCACACGAACACATCGACATTACCACACACTCGCACACCCACACATCTACAGACCCACACACTGCCTAAAACGTGTGAATGCGTTAAAAAATCCACATTGCTTCGTTTTAGGGAAAAATATACTTCGATTCCCGCATAAGTCATTACTGAATGCCTTTCTATTTCTAGGTTGATAGAGCTAAATAATTTAATACTCTTTAATTTATTGAAAGTGAAACGTAATAAAAGAGTGATTTGCACAAGGGCTGCGAACAAAGAGTAAAAACTTATGGAGACGAACCCAAATTCTTTGTAGAATACTTAAAGTTTAGTTCTGCTAATCACCAATAGTTATAACTATATTTAGATTATTATACGTTTTTTGTTATGTAAAGTACCGGTCGCATTTAATAATAGATATTTATGTATTAAGGGCATAATCAGAAGATTATGGCTCGAGGGAATGTTAAAAGCCCGACGCGAAGCGGAGGGTTTTTATATTCCTGAGAGCCATAATCTACAATTATACCCGTGGTACATACAATGTTTTATTTTATTTTGCACCATGAAACTGGAACAAAGTATTAAAAAAATTCAGTATTTTCGGAAAGTTTTTAAATGCAAATGCAGTGAAATAAAGTCGACAGTAGGCTAATTTGTTGTTACTAAGATACTGTGATATTGCTATTATATATCATGTCATGTGTTTGCTGTCAATCATGCTTCTTAGCATCAATGACATTTCCGTGCTATAAAGACCACATTACGCCCGCATTTGGAGGCGTATAAAGAACATTATGGTGGCAAAATAAAATAAAATTAATAATGATTTTCAATTAAATATTTAGATTAGGTTACACATCAAAATACATTTAACATGTTACAAAATAATGTTAAATAAGTTTTTAATTAGACAAAATAACTTTCATGTTCGATTTAATCGGTATTTAAAGAGATACATTTTTTTTCTTTTGCGCGATCACACAGTTAGTAGTTTATTCAAAATTCCAATCAATAGTTTCTTTAGACACCTTACCATAAAATATTTATTTTTTCCATTACCACTAATAATATTAATTCTGTTACATAATTTAGGAACAAAAAATATGACTAAAACACGTTTTCTTGACAGTGTCTTCTTCAGGTTTTTCTACAAAAGTTGCTATATGAATAAGTTCAATTTAACAATAACTCAAAGTATTATTTATTTGATACTCGATTTTTTCATTATGAAATTTAAACTTTTCCCAGCGTGTTTTTTGTAGGCCTAAAAAGTTTATAAAGTTATAAATGAACTTTACAGCCTGATACTATATAAACCACTGAGTTTAATTTATTGATTGTACAATGTGTCCATTTAATACGGTCTCGGTCGTATAAAGCGTTATTATTAAAGTAAGAAAAAAAAAGTTCCAGGCAGCATTTGTGAATAATAGCAGCGAGTACATTTTAGATTAACCTTATGTATACAGGTTGTTACGAAAATGCAGGAGACTCTAAACTTGTGTTTTGCTAATGGTATACCCCGAATTTGATTGCTGATTTGAATCCTGCTCACTTTGCCGACAATATGACACATAATAGGTTATTCTGGGTATTTATAAATTAAAGTCTTTTTATGAAATATTCTTGATGACTTTGTATAGGACTAGGCCAGATTATATGAACACCTGGTAAAATAATGAAACATTCTTAACCCTCCTGTTAACATTTTGGTTTCACTTATTGTGTTCGGGTCATTATGACCAGGGAGCCTATAGTTGTCGTTTTATTGTCGTTAAATTGATATAACAGTAAATAATAATAAGAAATAAGATGTTGTATTTATTATTTATTACATTTTATTACGTTATTTTATTTTTATTACATATTATTACAAATGTTATGTACCTAAAGAACATCTGAAAAACGTAGTAGTTAGGTAGTTATAACTTTATTTGTTACAGTCTTGACAGTAGAAATATACATGAGCTTTGCATAGGTATTTTGAGCAATTACAATATACCATATTAGTTTTATTATCATTTGAAGAAGGACAAAAATTATATCTTTTACGCTTGGTGGTGGTTGATTGTTCCCTTACTTCGGTATTACTGGTTGAAAAACGTGACTTTATAACCAGTTCAGCTGCATGAATACTTCGAGGGAAACATTTTTTTTTCTTGCAATAATGGAGTGATCAAGGAATTACCCAGTTCTTCAATAAATAGTCGCCGTTTTATAAGTTTTCCAGCATTCCAGGTTGTAGTTATTTCGCATCACAGAACATAAGCGTTGTAAGCTGTTATTGTAAAAGATAGTCATTGGCCATCCTTTAGTTTGCCGTCTGAATGTGTATGTTATTATTAACTTGTCTAACGTGTCTAGAGTACCCTTTGTTTTGTTGTAATCTAAAATCATAAACGGCTTTTTATGACCTTGGTTACACACTTCGTTATCGTGGTGCATGGTGCTCTTGAGCGTAACATCTTTAATCCGTTTCGGAATATAGAAAACTATCGACTTGTCCTTGGTAAAGTAAAATTTTGAAGGAAGAACTTCTTTCCTGTTGGAAATCAATGCGGCTGGCAATTCAGGCTTATTTTTGCGAATAGTGGCAAGCATGGTTATTTTTCTTTTCAATAGCATCTTCCCCAGATCGTACGAGGTAAAAAAATTATCACACGTTACGTTGTGAGCTTTTAGACCATAAGTAACATCTAGCACAACTGTTTTACCATGACCTGCCTCTGGAGGTTCACCTTCTTTTTTCCCGAGGTAAAATTGCATTTTATATGCATAAGCAGTTACCGAATCGAATAAATTCCAAATCTTGACTCCGTATTTAGTAGGTTCGTTCGCGGTGTACTGTCTAAAAGAATAACGTCCTCTAAAGGGTTGCTCATCTACTGTTACATTTTCGTGAACATTGTGAGCTTAGGTATAATTGTAACCCAGTCATGACACAAGTCCCGTATGTGAGCTAATTTATTAGTTTGGCGTCGTTATGGTCGAGTTTTTTTATCGTCAAAGCGAATTATTCGTGCAATTACATGAAATCGTTGTAAGGACATCGTGGCTCTCAATATTGGACGATCTAGATATCTAGCCCACAGACTGGATGTTGCCTCCGTAAGATTTAACACTCCAGCTAGAAGCAGTAAGCCAAAATATGCTTCTAGTTCAACTAATGTTAGTTCTTGAAACGTGTCACCACAAAGTCTTTTGCCTTTTAAATTTGACATTTTCAAAATTAGGTTTACAATTTTGGGTGTGAAATATAAGAGGTACGCGGATTTTATATTAATTATTCGCGACGTGACATACCTTGTTGGCCCAGGAATTAACTAAATAATATTTGCTGCTTTTCATTCCATACTATATTGCCATCATTTGAAGTTACGTCATTATCCGTATCAGATTCATCTGAAATCGTAGCTTCCACTTCATCATCCGATTCTCTATTATATATCTCGGTTTTGGGACAAATTGTCTTCTTCTTCAGAAGCATTAGAATCACTATCAGATACACACAAATGTTTCTCAAGTTCACTATTCGTAAGCACACTCTCACCACATATTTGCAATAATAAATTTCAATTATTAGGTACTTCTTATAAGAGTATAGCATCAAGTTTGGAATTTACTACGAAACTAACACACATATGCTCACTGGCTGCATTCATACGCGTAGGTATCAACTTGTTTAACGGTACGCAAATAACGCAATATTGCGCAATAATGTAGCAATATCATGTAAGTTATTTATATTTATGAGAATACAGCAAAACTAATAAAATACGTAGTCTATGATAATAATCTGCTACTTGTTCTTCTAATTTGAACCACACAAATCACCGGGTCATATAGACCCAAACACAGTGAGTAGGACAAATGCATTTAAAAAAAAAAAAGAAAAGTACAGGTCGTAGGTTCAAATCCTACTCGAGGTAAACTTGTTATTTATGTATTTAATAAAATTAATAATAATTTTTAATTATTGATAGTAATTTTACTTACATCATCGGGCGCGCTGCGGTACGCAATCGAGCATTTCACACTTTAGCGTATCGGCTTTCACTAACGCAATACTAGGGTATTGATCATACTCTTCCATGATACCTACTACGGTCACTTACACACACATAGCTAAATAGATAGTTTTTAAGAAGAGGCAATACTTTTATAAACGTTTTCTACTGTGCGTTTCTTAGCAGTTGTTCAGAGTTTTCTGATGCACAACGAAACATATCTATGAAAGTGTGGTATTCCAGAAATATAATGAGATTTTTTAGGAAAAGAGTTCAAAAGTTTTGGGTAGGTGCCTACTTATTGAGAATGATTGTGTAAGTAAGACATTTTATTAATATTTCACATCGTTAAAGACATATTTAAATTCTTGGGTTGCACAAAATAAAAAGTCTATTTTAATTTTATTTTAATGCCACTTCTCTAACTATCTTGTTGATAATCTGCCAACAAGACTATACTATAGAACCCTTAAAAAATAAACCTTTCTTAATAAAATATATTCTCAGTTTTTTTTTCATAGCGAGCTCAAAATACTGAAAATTATTTAAAAATGGTCTATTTCAAACGGAGAGCTACGATTATTTAGAATCGAATACAATATAATATACAGAGTGCCTTATTTAAAAAAATATTGAATATGTGACCATCCCGTTTTGACCTACCCTGTACACAATATGGTCATTCTAACAAAGAGCAAGTATCTAGGAAAAGTTTTTGTTGAAAGTGTGACATATGGGTAAAGGACAGGACGCTGATATCGGTAAAACAAAAACAATAACCTTTTAGAAATAGTGCCCATTTGATAGGTATCAAAATAAGATACCTAAGTTCGTGTTATTTTTTAAATACGAAAAAAATTAAATTTCGTGTGTTAACCAAATATTATTTTTTAAGCCGAAAAACGGTGAAATAATATGGGAAAATATTACAGACAATCTACCCCATCGCGTGGAATGGCTACCAAGTGGTTTGGTCATATAAAAGTGGACATAATATGCGCACCTAGGCCCTCAAAAATGGCCAGTACTGAGGGAATCGTCGGAAAGGTTAAAAAATATGAAAAACGGTGTATATTAACCTTCCTTCCTTGAGTTACACACCTTTGGAGATGGTGTTCATTTAATATTTTGGGATCTATTTGAATTAGACAAATGAGCTTATTGGAGAAGGTTAATGTTATTGTAGGTTAATTTTAAAAAATATCAGGTGACACGTAATGCCACCAATAACGTAGGGACAGGTGACTATTTAAGGTTATTACTTTTTTTTTCCCATTGTACATTATCTCTTTTTAACTAAATTATGGGTCCTTGAACGTATTTACGTAAAAAAAAATCCTCTTGGTGTAATGTCATATGATCAACCGTTTTCGAGATAAATGAGGTAAATGAAAATTATTAGTATGTAGTTGACTGTTTTATTGATTATCACATATAATAATAAACCGATGTTATTCTTACAATAAGTGTGGAAAATGTCTTCCGCTAATTTCAATTCATCCCTTTACTCGTTTGCTGATAGATCTTCTTACTTTTCGAAAAGTACTAGGTCTGTTTCTTATAACTTATAAGGTGCCAAACGGAGATGGGAGAGGTCAAAGTTTACTAACCCCAAAGTAGATCAAAAAGAGGGAGCTGGGCCAAAGTTCATAAGTCTGAAAGTAAGTCAAACGTGCTGATTATTGGATATAGACCAGTTCCAGGCAATTTCAAAGTAGGCCACACATGCCGATCCCTAGAAATAGACTCTTGAAAGGGAAGAGTCCAAGGTTTAGTGACTTCTAGCGGTATCAATTCTAAGAAATCCAGCAATACACTAGTTCTTGGTTATCTCAAAGTAGGTCCCACGTGCTGCTTCTTAGAAATTTAAAAATCTACTAGTTTCTAGAAATTCCAAAGTATGTTCTCGTATATCTAAAAATAGAACCAGCTCCTGGAAATGAGAGGGGACGCGGCTTTACAAGTAGATCATGAGACACGTGATGTTTCTTAAAAATTGAAGCTCCTAGAAACCCACACGTTAGGATTCTTGAACATAGAACAACCTCCGGGAAGTGACATTCTAGCGACCTTTAGGGAGTATCAGAGAAATCTTACCAGTTTTTAGAAATCCCTACGTTTATTCCCCTTTTTCTAGATCAAAAGGAAGGGAGATGGGTTGGCCAATTCTTGAAAATATAAAAATAGATCGAGTTTCTGGAAAATATCATTTGTCTAGACCGGAAGTGAAGGTTGGGACAATGATTAAGCAAATCAATAATCCACCGGATGTTAACCAAATATTACTGCCTAGGAATAAACATTCCTAATCAATCACTCAGCCTATTATAACCGACTTTGCGCACGCTCGGTTTTTCTTTTTCTATTTTCGACCGTGGTGGTGGTTAACCTATCTCTGGACATAAACGTAACCTTAAATTTATTACGACAATAGCTTCGATCAATGCCCCAATCCATACAATTCTACCACGGTCTTCATAACCTTACTAGCAGTCAGCGTTCTAAAGAGGTCAGCTTGGATGAGTCAGCTATTTTGACCTGTTTTTGGGAGACGTGTACCTGTTTTTACCAAGCTGCGACCTGTGTTTGACCAGTTTCGAGCTACTTGTTAGCTGTTTTTGACTTATTCTTGGGAATCGGGTACTTGTTTTTGGCCTGTTTTAACCTACCTTTGACCTGTTTTGTGCTGTTTTTGACCTGTTTTTGGGAAACGGGTACCTGTGTTTGACTTAATTTTGAGAAACTGGTACCTATTATAAGGCATACGACCAATATCCACAACTTCAATTAAATGAGAGTGCCCAACCATACCATGGGATATTATTACATTTTTAAATAAAACTCTCCGACCTTTGCGGATTCTGAAAAAGTGTACAAAGTGCCGGTAAATTAGTCACTCACTTATGGTCACTAATAATCGTTCAAGTTTATTTATCTGGACATTACACCCAGAAGACCTTTTTCCCGTCAAAACGTTCAAGGAATCATATTTATTTAAAAAGAGCGAATATATAATCGGCTAAAGAAATTATGACACAAAATAATCAACCATTCTACTAAACAATTTTCTCCAAACCTGTGTTTTATTGAGATGTCACGTTTCCATCAAACACGTTTTCTATTACCAATTCCCACAGAATGTTGGTCTTTTTAATAATCCCCATAATCGTCTACAAGGTTTGAAAGCGTCTGTCAAAAATATTGATACGGGTGAAAATTGTAGTACTTGGTGTAATGTATAAGTGAAGGGTTACGCCTGCTCAATGGTCGGTGGTGGGTGTGGTGTTGCTTTAAATCCGAGGAGCGCTGGTTTGTTTAAAATCAAAATTAAGGGAGTAATTGGCATACGAATAAACGCTCGTACCATACAGAAATGTTCCAAACAAAACAATACTTGCTCATCTTTCGTAGCGTTAATTTGGTAAATCAGCAAAAGAGCTTCTGGCCCTTGCTACGGTTCAGAAAGATTCAAAATATTTGCACGCAATCGAAACAAGACTTAAAGTAAAGGTCATCAATCTTGTATATTCAAACATTACCTTACGCTAGCTATCAATAAACAATTCGTCGTCACTGCAAGTTCGTATAATTTGAAAAATTACTGTCAAACTATTAGCAACAAAAATAAACAGAGCTATGGTTGCCTACTAATTTATATGAACCGCAAACAATGATAGTGCGCTGAAAATCACATGTAATGTTACATCTGATAAAAAAAATAGTACGCCTGAAGTTCACTGAGTAAGTGGATTTGTGAAACCACGATCTGCTTAGCATTCGGGAGGTAGTGGGTTCGATATCCGTTACTGTCCACCTTGTAATGAGGTTTTTTCAGCGGGTTTTCCCCATACAGTATAGCGGCATGGTTACTACGTATACACACTCCACGTGCGCTATTTAGGCGAATGCTGGGGTAGTATATTCCCCCCTCGGAATCCTTACCCTGTTCCTTCCGATCCAACCGTGACCGCATCTATCCTTAATCCCACCATGTATACATACTTAATGTATGTATGTTGGGAACCTGTGATAGTGGCTGAAGGAGCTTGAAGAGCTCAAACAGCCTTTCCTATCCCTTGGGGAGGTAATGAAATACGAGGTCTTTTTTTCCAAAAGTTCATTAACACAATATATTAGAATAACAACCAAAAATAATGTTCACCGGATAATACGTAAAATTATTTTAAAGCCAAATCAAATAATCTTAAACCTCAATTTCAATTATTCCAATCGTCATCATATTGAACACGTAGAAAACATAAATTCGGCAAGCTTTAAAATACAAACGTCAGTGCACATTAGAAACACTAATAGCACATAACAGTGAAGATCACCAAAGACACGCTTTGGCAATTGTATCCGCTATAGTACTATGAACAAAAAATGTGTTCACCCGGTTCCCTAAATACAGTTATACTTTTATTTAAATCACAAGAAAAGGCACAGAAAGGTAATTACCTTAAATTTGCACAGATTTTCCGTCCAAATTTTCTTTTCCCAGTTCACAGCGATAAGATGTAAATCTCGTACAATTAACTCTTTCGACAATTGATCGGAAAATACCATATGCATTTTCAATTCGTTTTTCAAACACGAATCAACGCAGTGAACGAAAACTCTGAGTATCGTCAAGTAAATGAATCAAATCCTTAAGTTCACAATAGCCACAGAACAGTGAAATATTTAATCCTAGGCCACGCGTCTTTTGTTAAGTGCCTTGGCTGGTTTTATTAAAGAAAAGGACAAACTTAGTTACACTTAACTATTTGTTACATAGACACAATGTTTATATACAAGCAATTGATTGTTCATTCTTAAGCAGTTTATGGATACAATGGAGTAAACGACAATAATCCGGCAGAAGCTTTTTCAAATGCAAAATATCATATGCGTCACTTATTTTAATCTGCTTAAAGCGTAAAATTAATCCAAAGGATCAGAAAGAACTAAGATTAACATTTTACCTCTTCAATCTAAATGAAAATGTTACTATTAATCGACGAACACCAACACAAAAATCTCCCCGGGGTGATTTAATATAAATTATAATCTAGATTCAATGAAAGGTTGAGTTCTTTACAATATCTTCAGATAATCGCCGGTTGAATCGTATGTTTATTTTGCGCGTACGGTTCACGGCATCAGTCGCCCCAAGCTTTCAACCAACTCTGCAACAGCCTCTTACAGACTAACTACCAAAAACCAAAACAAAATCTCTTTAGCCCGTTAAAACCACGTGATCTCTAACCACTACCATTAAAAGTTTCATACAACAGCAACAAAACAATATAATTATTGAAACAAATCCATTTCCTTTCAACGAAATTACGATAGCAACGTTTTAAAATAGTACACACGGAAAGCTAACATTTATATAAAATTCTACAAATGATATCGAAATATACTACAATTCAAAAAACATTCTAAGTCAAGTAACAATATTACAAAAATGGCTCTAATTCCTAAAGCACTCAGTATTTTTTTCGTCTGCAACTTTATTAACCGACCGAGGCCGTATTAAATTAAAACACTGTACGACAGTAACGAACAAATGTGCATCGTAACGCTACAATAGTCTTTATAAAACGATGATATAACCAATACTATTATTTTCGAACGAAACTAGAATTACGAGCGAACGAAGCGAGCTGTATACTGTACTGTATCTACTACTAATGTAAATGTATTAGAAAACACAATTTTATTCATTTCTCACCCCAAAAGTAAATATTAATATTGTTACAATTAATAAATTGAGCAGATGACGGAATACTGACATGCTTATTATTATTAGTTGCAAATGTAATATTTTCACCCCCAATCATAGTAGTGTGCGGGGAGGAGGTTTCGGCAATAATGTTCGCTCTGGCGATCTTATTTTGAAAAGATTTGTCTATGTATCCTTCGGATAGATGCCAAGATTTCCAGTCTCCATGATGTTTCGAGCCTGTTAGATCGCCGTGCCCGTCGAAGTAAAATGTAGCTGAAGATCTTCGATAACTGTGACCCGTATATCTACCAAGATTTGGTAATTTTAAAAACCTTGCTATCTGTCTTCGTATATCCGAAAATTTGTTTTTACCAATACGTTATACGGCGCATTAGATTTTTAGTAATTTATAATGTATTTTCACGTGGGTGGCCGGATATCCATGCTCATCCTCATTATATTATAAAAATGATTACTGATAGTGAGTTTCCTTTTAATGTTTGTTTTTGTTTTTGGTATACCTAGTTATCAATAATGTTGTACCCAAGCCTTTTACATCCTCTATTTGCATTTCATATAGTTTATTAGAGCAACAGCCGCCCATAATTGCGACGATTAATAAAACCTAACTCAAATTTTTAGATTTGAAAAACTTATATACGATACTGTTACTTTACGCAAGAGAAAAACTCCATAAGATGATTCCGTAATAAACTTCGTTATTCCCTTGTGGTTTCCGATTTCTTTGCTTCGTACCCTTCAGATTTTATTTTGAAAAAAGTATTCAGTTTACCATATTTTTGCACATCCACGTTGTAATTTATACTCAAAATAGCTTTCATCATCTAATAATATGACCACAATGAAGAAGATTTATATTTTTCTCCAATTTGGCAAAATATGCGAGTGATACGTTTTCCGAAAACTTTATTTGAATATGCCAGTCCATGTCTAGAATCTAGCCACGTTCTATGGCTATCTTTGTTATTATAAGAGATACAGAGTCGGTTAAATTAGCAAAGTTGGGCAGAATTATTATATGCTAATTCAAATACCGATAAGAAAATTCAACATTGTTGCCAACTTTTTAAGATATCTGATAATAACAAAAAATCATTCAAATTTTGAATCGGCTATATCTTTTGTAATATTCAAAATACGAATAAGGTATAAGAGAGACTTTTGATAGCAATTTTTGCCCAAAATGAGAATAAAAAGTTTTTTTAGTAATTACTTTTCGAGCTGCAACCCAAATATGCATTTTTTTAAATGGCAACTATAGGTGGTTATGGACTCATTCGATGGTTTATTTCTTTCTGATTTAAAAAATGTATAGCTTTATGTTTAGCATTATTAGTTAACTCACAATTTTCAAGAAACTGTAATTATAGTAATTACTAAACAAATGCAATGTTTGCCGTGGTGTGCTGTGACAATTAAAAACAAAACTCTTCATTGTATGACTGGCAAATAGTAGATATTGAATTATTTGTTGTAACCAGTTGTAGTTTGTACTTCAATAGTGAATATTAATTTATTGATGGCTTATACTTCTGAAGAAAGAAATGATATGCTGTTTTACTATTACGTGTGTAATAGAGATGCTAATGCTGCTTCGGAGTTATATCTTCAAACTTACATGGAAAAAAGACAACCCGATGTGAGATTATTTTCCAAACTTGAATCGAATTTAAAAAATAGGGAGCTTTTACTAAACCTCAAAATTTTAAAATTAATGTTGACACAGAAACAGAAGAACGTGTTTTAGCTTACATCGTGAAATTGCGAACGAATGCAACACTTCCAAAGATGTAGATCACGATATTTTGAAACAAAATAATTTTAAGTCATTCTTTTTACCGATGAAGCAAAATTTACAAACAACGGCATTTTCAATAGAAAAAATTATATCCAATGGTCCCAAGAAAATAGTCATATTACTGTTGAGAGGAGAGATCAACATGCTTTTTCAGTAAACGTTTGGTGCGGTATTATTGGTACTAAAATCCTTGGGGCGTTTTTTTATGAATACAATTTAAATTCCGAAAGATATCTCACTTTTCTACGAATTGGACGACCTTTCGTTGAACGTAATTCAAAATTTGAATTATGTTCAACACGACGGGGCAATGGTTTACTTGTGTGTAACTATTTACAGGAACGTTTTAATAATTGGATAGGAAATCGAGGTCCAAAAGCTTGGCCGCCGCGATCTCCAGACTTAACCCCCTGGATTTTTTCTTGTGGGTTACAATTAAAGACAACGTGTACCGAGTAAAACCTGGTAATCTAGACGATTGAAAAAATAAAATTCGTATTGCTATATAACAAATTAGAACCCAAAGTTTATTAAAAGTTCGAAACGAAATTTTAAAACAATGTCAAATGTGTGTTCAAAGTAATGGAGGGAATTTTGAAGCACTTCTGTGATTGTGTTATCTGTTTATACTTTTTGCAGTTACTCTTCGTTGTAAGTTAAATTTATTTAGAACTTTTTTATTTTGATAATGTAGTACATTATTCCTTGTTGTTTCCACAAATTTAGTAGTAGAACATGAGCTTATTTTGTTATTTAAATGTTCACGGCACACTTTAATTTGTTTAATAAATATTATATTTACCTGTTTTTTGAAAATTGTGAGTTAACTAATAATACTAAAATACAAAGCTATACATTTTGGACGTCAGAAAAAATAATCCATCGAATGAGTCCAGAGCGACCAATAGTTGCCATTAAAAAAAATGTATGCTTAGGTTGTAGCTCGAAAGCTAATGACTAAAAAATTTCTTATTCGCATTTTCCCATTTTGCGCAAAAATCGCTATCAAAAGTCTCTCTTATAACTTTTTCGTACTTTGAATATTAAAAAACATATTCTGCCAACTTTGCTAAATTAACCGACTCTGTATCTCTTATAATAACAAAGCCATAGAACGTGGGTCGATTCTAGACACCCTGTATATATATATATATATATATATATATATATATATATATATATATATAATAGGGTGTTCCCAACGATTTGTGGCTGGAAGATTACTCCAACACTGTTGATTTAAAAAAAATCGTATAAGAGATTATTGTAGTCAACAACGAGGAGCATCTTGTAAAAATATTTTTGTTTATACAGGATGGTCCATTTTGCAGCACTATTCTAAACTTGCATTTTTCTTATTTTTATATATTTGAATTCTCTGTTTTGTGATGAGCTAGATGATGTAAGGTACCTTGGGTCTACGACTAACGGTTCCTAAGTTATTGACATTTTTATGTAAAAAAATTAGTCGATTAAATAGGCTCCTGTTACGTCATCTTGAAAAATATCGGAGTGAAATTTTGGGATTTGGTTTTCCATTGTTTTGTTTTAACTTCCACATTCAGCTTGAAGACCCTTTTCTCTACATATACAGAGTAGTCCATTTCGCTCAATGTTATTTTTCTAAAATGGCTTTACGCTGTATTTTATTACAGAGTTGAATAGCATTTATTACGAGCTTTCAACAGACACTTACTTTGTGCTACCTAATTCTATTTTAAAGTTTATAGTTATGCTGTTCTATGAGTAAATAGTTATTAAGTGTTGCACTTTTATAGTCTAAAATGTTGTGTTGTGTCACAATACCTATACCTTCACAGTTTTAATGCAATTAGCATTGTTTCATTTTTGGTTTTCTGTGAATTATGGCATTGTATTAATCTATTTTATAGGCCCTTTTGTGACTAATTCAAAAAAAGTATCAAAATTTAACATTTTTCAACTTTATCACTAAATAATTCAAAAACACTTAGGAATAGGTAGTACTACAAAAGAGCAACGCTTCATAACTATTTACTTGTAGAACAGCATAACTATAAAGTTTAAAATTGAAAGTGAGCATCTATTGAAAGCTCGTAAAAATGCTATTTAACTCTGTAATGAAATGCAGGGTAGAGCCATTAAAAAAAAATGAGAATAATAACATTGAGCAAAATAGGCCACTCTGTATATGTAGAGAAAATAGTTAAAACGAGACACATTAAAAAAAACAAATCCCAAAATTTCACTGTGATATCTTTCAAGATGACGGAACAGGAATCTACTCAATTGCCTAATTTTTTACTTGAAAATGTCGATAACTTAATAACCGTTAGTCGTAGAATCATTTTGCTCATCATTTAACAAGGAATTCAAAGATATAAAACTATATAGTGTCCCATTAAAAAAAACACAAGTTTAGAGTAGTGCTCGAAAATGGGCCAACCTGTATACATAAATATTTTTACAAGATGCTCCTCGTTGTTGACTACAATAACCTGTTATAAGATTTTGTTTAAATCAACAGTATAAGCATGATCTTCCACTCCCCAAATCTTTGGGACACCCTGTATTTATTATATATTAGTCGTAGATAAACAATTTTATTCGTGATTATTTTTTTATCCTTGAGATTTTATGTCAATTATTTAACTATTATTTATCCTTTGGAAAAATTACGCATTCAGCTCGTTTGTGGGAGTACTAAATAGATAATTTGAATGAGAAAGCGACTGCATATTTTATTGTCATTTCCAGATTTACGATAGAATGAATTACAAAGGGATTTTGAGATTAATAGGTTTTGAGATTAATTGTAAGTATTATAATATGGTATTCTTGCAATAACAATACCCCCTGGCGCATTTAGCAAAAATTTTTATTACACAACTTTAATTGCTCAATGTTTATCGATTCTGCACAGAACTTCATATACAATTCAACCATGACATACTACACTGCAGACAATAGCTATGCTCTAAAATGCAAGAAATGAATTTTAGAGTTTGGCGAATTTCCAATTCAATGGAATAAATTTATACATTGTAAAAATATTTTAAAATAACTTTTTATCAATTAATACCAATTGTCGTTGAATCTGCTTTAAGGATTATGGACTGTTTTTCTTTATATTCTCAATTATGCGATAATTCATACCACTGCATGGCAATTTTAATAACATTTACAAATAAAAGAATAAATTTAATCGTTATTTGATTTACGAACAGTTGCAGTGTAATTGGAATTGATTTTATATTTGCATACAATTTGGTAAGCGGCGGAAACATGCAATCATTAAAGTAGTAGGTCAAGCTCTACGATTAGAATTTTAAAGCTTTAAGACCAGCACGTAAAGTCAGGAAAAACGTAAATAAGAATTTTTTTATTCGATTTATTAAAAATCACTGGGACCTGCCAATTTTGTTTTTAAGTTCTGTATATTTTGTAATTATTTTCTGTCATACAGGAATCCCAGTATATCGCTACATTTTTGAATTTCGCTTAGAAATATAGAAATATTCTAATTTTCTTCGTAACCCGGATGGTTTTTGAAACATTGAAAGTGTTTTAATAGGTTAAAATGCTTATTAAGGCTGCACCAGTTACACAGTTTCATACAAATTGAAATACTTCTTCATAACTGTGAGAAAAACGTTTTGTGTTTTATAACATTACTAATAGTTTAAGAATTTAAACTTTCAACAATTGACATGTTAAAGAACACTTTCTTTGGTAAAAAATGGTGTGAAATTTTAGATTTATTTATTTTGCAAGTTTTCAGACAGAAACCCTGTCCTTCGTCAGGCGTAAAATTAAAGTGACAAAGATTGACATTAAAATACTAATAAGACAACAAAAAATGAAAATTAAATCACTGTTGTAGACTGTATAACTATCAGTTCTTGAAAATAGCCACCCAGGTATCGGAAAGTTCAATTACTATTATCATTGTTCAAGTTTTTAGGATGTTTCAGAATTTCAATAGCTTCTCGAATCTTCCATGTATACCAAATTCTTGGGTTTTCAAATTTTTTATTATGCAGAGTATTTAAGGCATGGTCAGCAATTGCTGATTTAGTAGGATGAAGTGAGCCTGAATGTCTTGTGTTCTGTTAAACTGGCGTTAATGCTTGTTCCAGCTTCACCAATGTAGACTTTGCCACGATAGCATGATACTTCGTAAACATCACATGTATGTAATGGTATTTGGTCTTTGGAAGAATTAAGAAGATTTCGAAATTTAATACTGTTTTTGTAAGCTACTTCTATATTATGCTTTTGTAATATTGTACCAATTTTAATCATTGTGTTTGCAGATTTACCGTCTGCAGGCATCGTTTGTCTCGGTTGAAAGGACGTTCTAACTGTGTAATTGTGTTGTGGTTCATCATTGCTCTCAAAGAAAGCTTTATTTATGACTAATAGTCTTTTCCCTAGACTTTCCGACTGCCATATTGCTCCACATAATAAAAATTTCAGTTCTTTGGGCCTCGCTCAAATAAATAACTTTTACCAAGAATAACAAGTATAACGAAAAACAAACTCTCTGAACATTGAAGAACAGCAACAATAATAGTACATTTAACAATTATACTACTTTGATTTAACTGGAAGATACTCACAGTATTGAGAGGAATCAAAACTTTGAGATATTTATAAGAAAATTCGCCATAGCACATTTAAAGGGTACAGGAATAAAACAGGGAATGTAATAAAACTATTTATCGCAGATAATTGCAACTAAAGGTTTGATTCTTGTATACTGATAATAAAACAACTATAATACAAAATTAACTAACACTACTGGATTTAATGAATAGTATACAATACAAAATTTCAACTAAAACGTCTTCAGTTTTATAAGATTGGGATACTGATCTCCATTGATTGGAAGAACTTGTAATAATGAAATATTGTTTTTTTACAGTAATGATGATAGAAGAATATATTTGAAATTACCTGTGTAATTTTGTGCATGAAGTTGAAACTATTCATCATTGAGTTTAAGAAGAGCGTGTAGCGTCTCCCAGGTACCCTACCTTGAAAAGGGTGATTTGAGCTTATTTGCAATAATGCAAATTCAAGAAGAAAACAATCGCTATGTAATTTATCTTGACTTGACTGACAAAATGTCACTATTACTCAAATTAATTGCCTGCCTTACTTTCCGGGCAATAATTAAAACATTAGAATTTATTTACAAGTCTGTATTTAATTGCTCCCAAACCTCAAACCTGATCAAACGAAGTGTCCGTCTAGTTTAGGTACATTGTGCTATCTACATTAGATAACCTGGATGAGGTAAGTGTTGCATCATGACGGGCAGATAAAAAAAATGAACCTACTCAAATTAAAATCAACACGCGTTGCGCAGCGGTGGTTGAGCCCGTTGATATCCTCTTGTGGGAAAGAACCACCAATAAAACCCACTTTATGCATAAATAAGTCCATTAATAAATCAAATAACACAAAAAAAAAACAATGAAAAGGTTAAATATATAACAAAATACAATTAAATCAGGTTAAAGTGCGTACAAAATCATAGCATTAAGAGGAAATCAATAAAAACAGTAGTTTATTTATACAGAAACACAATAAAAAACACATGTAATCACACTCACAATTGGGTCATAAATAATCGAAATAAAAATGATAACAAAAATCGTAATACCAAACATGTGGCCCTTTAATAACCAATAATGCCGGTCTTTAAGTAAATAAGTACATAAAACAATAAAACAAATTACGGTACATATAAAATATATCAACTGTAAAAGTTGACAAGTGATAATAAGGTGAAGGCAAGGACATAAGAACATAGACAAGGAATTTTCACGTACCCAATTGTTTAGTGACTACTAAAGCGCAAAATACATAAACCAAATTACAATAAAGAAGATACAAAGAGAAATCAGCTCGCAGGCAAATAATTGTACTTAAAGAAACTGACAAAATCACTCATTAAAGCAAAGCCTTACAAGGTCAAGTTATAAATAGATCACTAACATCTGACCGATACATAAGTTTGAGTGCGTTCGAAAAATACGGTGCTCCTCCCTCAGGTTACAGATTCATCTATACAACAAATAAAAACAATAGAAATAAAAATTCGAGGTGTTTAATGCTCTGGCTTGCGAGCGTGTCCTACTGGCAATTGCCTTTTACAATTAGTAACTAGCGGTGTCCTATACCCAATCACCAGCCACCTCTACACAAATTATAAATATAACCAACAACAAACAATGCTAATTCGCACAAATACCAGAGTGAAAGGGCCATGTACTCTTTTTTTATTTTAGCAGATTTCAACTTAATGTATCCGCGTACTAATAACATACCATTGCAAGACAATGTTTGGTATTTAATATGTTATCTAGGCTGGTAAAAATGATTTGCTGGGAGCTTTCAGTTATATAAAAATAAGTACTACATACTAGAATAAATATTCCCTTAATTGATCACAGACACAAATCATTAACATACGCGGTTTAACCCTGAAAGGAGAGACAACTTAGTGTTGGAGAATTCAAAAGAAAAATGTATACGCAAGAATTATTTTGTAGACACGCTATTTACAATGAAGGTATTTAATTAACCCAAAATTCGATCTGGCTCGATTGACACGCTAACTGTAACTATCCCCCTTCGATTTCAAAACTAACTATATCTACTCCCGAAAAACCGCCCCCGTTTTTCAAAAGTAATAAAAAAACCAACAAACATTAATTTCCATTGGAACAGTTTCATATTAATTATTAGCAAGACATCTTAATTTTAAAAATATGCATTAGTTCGTAACAAACCTTACATTTTTCTCTCGAGTTTCCAAGTAAAAAAGATATCGTTTGTTCGCGGCCTGTACCGTCACAATTAATCATTAGATCAATGACATTTTTACATCAAGAGCGCGCACAACAAATTCCAATGATTCGTTACACCCCTTCAGTAAAGCATTTTTAAGCGTGCACCTGTCACTCACCCCCAACATGCGTTTTATAATCCTAAACAAATGCAAACAATCCTAAATTCCTTACATAACAATATATAAATAAAATATTTTGAAAACATTAGCAAATTACGACGTATTATCAAGATCCTACAAATCCACTAGTTATCCTTTCTATCGTGGTAACAATGGCGATTTGACAAACGGTTATTACAATAATAAAATTTTCGCGGTACGCTACCTGCAAACGGTATTTGGTTTCATGTTCTTGGTAATAAGACAACTTCGCCAGTGGCCATTACATGTTGTTCGATAATTCTTCAGACGCGATTGTTCATTTGACCAAATTATATCCCTTATACTTTGTGTCGCAATGGAACACTTTCTTACATACATATCGCGGAAAAGGTCTGTCCATTTTTTAACTATGGTACTATGTTTCTCGACTTCTATTACAGTAAATGGTAACGGATTTACTTTCAACACTCGCAACAACAGATTTTTGGCAATTCCATTCTCGATTTCAATTTGATAGGAACCTTATTCTTGTAGCACTCCAAATAGGAGCGACCTCTTACCGAAAAAGTGATTTTACAGTCAAGTTTTTACAGTATGTACTACGAAAGTCATGAATCTAAACATTGTTGTAATTTTTGTTTTAGCCCCAAGCTCAATCTCAAACAATGTGCAAATATTTAATCCCGGCATCTAGATAGTTATAAAATCAAACGGGATAGAACAAATCTCATAAATCACTTTTCTTGCTGTATGATCTAGATAGGTGTGGAATAATGACAGCCCAGATACAGGAACGTGCATATTAAATAAATAAACTGATAGCTGCATAAGATAATATACATCGTTGTTTGGAATATTTGGTAGGTATGTATTTTTCTGCTAATCCATCGAAATGGATACATAATGTGGCGTGATCTTAGCTCGTTTCTTCGCTTCTCTTTACTACCGTAGAACACCTGCTCTCGTTTTCTTCTGACCTTCTTATGTTTTAGTTTATTGATTGTCTCTACCAATTGGCGGCAAATATCGCTATGGGGGTGCCCATCACTTATGTTGATTTTTGTATTAAGCACTAATCTGTATGTTTCGTATGATACCTTTATCATAGGAAATGTTTCTTGAATATATGACACATTTTTTAATGCGTAATTCGTCAGAACATACAATTTTGTCGAGTGATGACGGCTATAATGAGATTTATGAAAATGTAAACCTTCATCATTATTACACATAATTAAAATACTTTGCTTTTGAGTTTAATTGGCGTATTTTATATCTATATATTTACCTATCTATCTATGCATCTAGCATATATATATATATATATATATATATATATATATATATATATATATATATATATATATATATATATATATACATAAATAGTCCTGATGTCATGATTAATTATTATTTTTTCAATCCTGTCAGTAACATTAGTGCCAAAGGGAAGAAAAGCAGTTTCAAAGTTAGCACTAATTCTTCTTTATGGTTATGTCTAGTACGTGTATAACATTATTAATACTTTTAACTGAAGATCCATTAGCCTGTAGTGATTTTGTTAAACATTTATATTCATCTTTCAAAAATTCAGGATCACAAATTCATATTCTTCGATCCTCTAAATATTTAATTACACCAATTTTTTGACGGGGAAGGTGGTTCAATAATTTATAAATCTATCAGTGTGTGACGGCTTTCTGTAAACCTTAAAAGGTGGTGAATTATTAGTTGTAGGTATTAATATGTCTAGAATTGGTAAACTTCAATTAGTTTCATTCTCCGTGGTAACCTATATAGGATGAATACCATTTAGAAAAATTAATAATCCATGCAGAGCTTTTCTCCATGTCTTCAAATAACAGATGTGTTATCTATATATTTTTACCAAACTAAATGTTTTTTAGGTGCATTTTGTAACGCATAATTTAAAATTTTTCCATGTAAAAATTAGCTACCTGTTGCTACATCATCAAGCTGCCCATAAAATCTATTATTCCACTAAGGGTAGGTCGTGGTAAGACAGTGCTCAGAAATAATTGCTATATTCTTTGAAAAAATATGATTAATATATCCAAGAGTTTCTTTTAGATCAAATTTTGTAAAAACCGAAACAACTTATTTTCAGTGGAAGAATAAATTCTATAAAAAACTTGATGGTTTAGCAATGGGTAGCACCCCTAATCATATTGTACCTAATTTCTACATGCAAAAAACCGAAACATTAGCGTTACAAACTGCACCTAAAAAACGTTTAGTTTATTACAGATATGTAGATGAAACATTTGTTATTTGGAGACATGGAGAAGAAGTACTACATGAATTTTGATTTTTATAAGTGGTATTTATCCATGCACTTAGTAACATGGAGAAGAAAACTAGTGGAAGTTTACCATTTATTGTCATACTATATCTAAAACTAATAATTCAGTATCCTCCAAGGTTTACAGGAAGTCCACACTCACTGATGAATAGCTTTATGGATGATTAAACCACCATCCACGTCAAAAAATTGGTGTAATTAAACCTTTAGTGGATCGAGCAACACGAATTTGTGATGCTGAATTTTTGAAAGATGAATGTAAATACTTAATAAAATAAAGGACAATGGATATTCACTTATAAATATTAATAATGTTATTTCACCTGCTAGATATAACCACAAAGAAAAAACTAGTACTTAATGTTGGTAACTAATATTACAGCTGGAATCGAAACAATCCTAACTAATCATACAATTGGAACTGGTTTTAAACTTATAAGAACAATTAAAGAATAGGCGTTTCAAATCCATTAGCATCTTGCGGAGCGTATACGTTATCTTGTTCTTGTAGAAAATTATACAATAGAACCATAAAACGTAGCTTTAATACAGGATGTAAGGTACATATGAATTTTTTAGATTAGGTCAACCAGAGGAATCTGCGGTAGCTATTCGCGCTTTAATTATTTTAAGTCACGGCATATGGAAATATTGTCACGATAAACTCTTTGTTATGCTCGTTTACAATGCGAAGCTGTTGGGATATATAAATATCCTAATCACTTCAGTAGACGAGAAGAAAATCTACGTTTAAATAGGTTTTGGAGTCTTATAATTTAAAAAAAGCGTCTTAATTTTAATTGTAGCTTCTAGAAAGTCTAGGTATTTTGCTGTAATGTTTCTTAAGCTTTAAAGTAAATACTTTACCAATTATACGTTAAGTTACCACAGCACTATAATAATTTCACATATGTAGTTCAAATTAAAATTAAAATTAAAATTAAAAATTATACTGAGCGTACTACATTGTGTTCTCACTGTAAATAGCAATTACAGTTATTAACAAACAACTATTTCTTTGTCAGATTTAACTAGTTCTTTAATTGATATGTCAAGTTTCTACTTATGAATGCTTTTGTCAATTTCTAATTAAAGTTTTTTACAACTTTACACTTACATGGTAATTTGATTAAATTTTGTTAAATTCGCTGTTTGATTATGACATCTTTCTCGAATAGCCTTCGGCCGTTAGATGGTGTTCTGGCGTTTCACAATATTTAATTCATTAAGGATCTAGTTATTCTTTACTAAAATTGTATTCCATAGTGGGCTTTATTTATATTATAATGGATGCCTTACGTTTGTGTTTTTAATTCTCATATTTCATAAATTTTTTCTAACACCTTAAAAAAGTTTGAAAGGTTCTGCCACTTCTGAGGACGATAACTGTAATTTTTTTTTATCCGTACACACTTATCTAAATATAAATATAAAAATACACCATTCAAACCCAAAAGCTAAGTATTTTAATTATAATGAGATTGACTGCCTATAACAGAGTGTATATGATTAAATACTTTGTTGATAGTATCTTTAGGCAACTTATTAGTCTTTAAATAGTGAGATCACCTTTTATCTTTAGGCGAATTTGACTGAATTTTGTAAATATTCGACCTTTCCTTTACTTATACCGTGAATGCAGGTGTGTGTATGCTTTTTCCATCACGTTTTACTCGAATCCTTTACGAGAAAGGATGGTCGTTGTATAAAGCAACTCTTTCAGGTTTTCGATTTCGGCGTCTCTGAATCTGCACAACATTAATCGGACCACGAAGATAACTATTCTGCTCATCATTACTTGTCATGCTTTTAAAATTATCAAGAACACTTTTTTGTTGACCTTTGTTAAGATTATTAAAACGTTTTACTCGTTTACAAAAACACAGTTTCCATGGTTCAATACTTGAAAGTCTAATATTCTTCATTACGTTTTGCATACGTTTTGTCTTTGATCAATTTTTTTTTTGACGACTTATCGCCAACACATTCGCTGATAGCATTCATTACACTAACAACCATAAAACACCACTGTTAACCTTAAAATAAAATTAACTAAAATTAAAAAACGTAAAATTTCACTTTAGCTGATTAGTAGTTTCCAAGAATGCTGAATCGGACATTTCTAGTTTTATTCCGAGTTTTATGCCTGCACGACAAATATTAAAACCTATCAAAAACCTTAAGTATTTCAAAAACCATTCGGGTTAGAAATAAAATACCTTATATAAAATATTTATGCATTTTTAAGAGATATATAATAATATACAGAGTGTTCGATTTAAAATTTCAAAGTTAAATATTTTCTGCGATACTCTGTATAACAGGAAAGAAAGTATACAATAAAACAGAACGAATAGGAATGATTTTGTGGACTGGTTTATGTTTACATGGCGAATAATGCTTGTAGCGCTTTAGTTAATGCTAAAGTGACCACTACTACCGTATTATATGGGACAGTCCCTTTCGTATTTATAAAGAAGTCCTTTTTTTTGTCCCGTTACTGTCATTTCATTGTTTTTGAAGGAATTCATCAAAGTCAGAAAACAAACTTAAAATACGAAAAAGATCTTTAAATAATATACAATAGGATAGCATCACAAGTTCTATAATTTACGAAATCTTCCTGTCACTTTGTCGACTTAGATAAATAGCGCGGGTCCCGCAAGCCTAACGCGAAAAGAGTATGCTTACGACGGTGTCTTGTACGTGTGCACAGTAATATACCAGTGCGTGTAAATAAATATGGTATAAATAGTTCGTTAGTTAAGGTTAAGTGTTAACAAATAACTGGTTTTAAATAAATAATCGTTATAGTGTAGTGTATATCTAGGACGGTAGAAAGTCAGAAAATCCGAAAAACAAATTGTACGTTTAATGGAGATTGGGAAAGTGAATATGCATTTATTGAAAAGACAACCTTAGATAGTGATGTAAAGTGCTTAAAATGTTGCCCTCAGTTTTTTCCACTTGGTGGTTAAACACATATCAACACTTAAGCATAAGAAGGCAGTTATTGCTGCTTCTAATAGTAGCAAAGTGTGGTCTTTTTTTCGTAAGGATACATTTGGAAATGAGAAACCTATGATAGCTGCGATTGAATGTACTTGGTCATACCGCAACGTGATTCACTATCAGTCCTTTCGTTCTATGGATTGCACTGATAAACTAATATGGAGCTGATTTGAACAAAAATTTGCATGTGCTAAAACCAAATCTGAAAGTACTGTAACATTTTACAAAAAGAATCATTAATCGAGATATGCCCATGCAAACCAGGTAAATATTTATTCTAGAACAAACAAAATACACCCACGTACCACACAAAATTAAAAAACACCGAACGAGTTGCGATACCTACGCTATCATTATCAGAGGTCGACTATGGCGGACTAAAGAAAATTTCTAATATATATATATATATATATATATATATATATATATATATATATATATATATTATATATATATATTTATATACCATCATCGAGTAACGCTTCGTTGCTAATCTGGTGAAAGTGAAAGTGAAAGTTATGAAAGTTTAATGAGTTCTAAATAGCCTAAAGGTCCTTGATCATCATTGCTCATTAGAATTTGTTTGTTTTTGAAGATCTCTAAACTTTCATAACAATCAAGTTCGTGCTTATTACTAACATGTTTGATTAATGATACCTTATCTACTACATGATTCTTATCAAACCAGTCTGCTACGGCAGACTGGTCCCAACGTTTGTATATTATGTGAGCTAAATGTTCTTTAGAGCGAATTTTGATAGGTCGTTTAGTTTTCCCCACATGTATTTGTTCACAATTTTTACAATTAATCTTATAAATTCCCGACCTATCCTGCTTATCCACTATATCTTTTGGATTGCCTAAGAAAGTTTGCAAACTATTATCTGAAGTAGTGACTGTTTTCAAATTAATTTTGGAAAAGATTTTAGGTGGACGTTTTGTATAAGCAGGATAGTTTGGTAACTTTACATACTTTGTTTCTATTCGTTCTCTAGCGTTACCTAATGTAGGTACGATCTTAACCCTCATCCTATGTGTTTGTCTCCTAACTATATTCATAACCACTTCATCTGAAAACCCATTGTATGCAGCAATTCCTTTAATAGTGCGCAATTCTTTATTATAATTTTGAACTGAAAGAGGAAAATTAAGCAATCTATGAACCAAAAAGTAAAAAGCCGTCTACAGTGATTTGAGTCATTGGTTATGAATCTTTTAGTGCTAGTATCCTTAGGATAAATATCTATATCTAGTTTACTACCATTTCTTGTTACCAGAGTATCAAGGAACGGGAGACTGCCATTTGCCTCTATCTCATAGGTAAATTTGATTGTCGGAAATTTAGAATTTAAAGTTTCTACAAATTTTAGTTGTAAGGATGGCAAACACATCATCCACGTATCTAATCAAACTCTATGAATATAAGGGAAATCGCATTTTAAGTCTGTCTCAAATTTACCCATGAATAGATTGGTTATAAACGGAGATAAGTTATTGCCCCTTGTCGTACCGTGTTCTTGCTGGAAAAATTGAAAAAGGTTTGTATCGTACACAAATCTGTTAATTTAAGAAAGTCTTCTACTTCTCTATCGTCCAAATGGTTTTGTTTTAAAACATCTTCTAAATATACTAATGTTTGATCTATTGGAACGCTCGGAGACAGTGAACAATCATCGAATGAGACTAAAATTTCATTTTCTGTAAGTTCAATGTTTTTAATTTTATCAATAAATTCAGACGAATTTGCCACACTGAAGTTGGGCTGTTGGAAGGAGAGGTTATGACATTTACTAGATAACCGTTTGGACAGCAGATAAGTAGGCGTATTAATAGCAGAAACAATGGGTCGCATAGCATTCATTACCTAGTGTATGAATCTTAGCAATACATTCTGGGTAGCACCGGATTGGATATAGTTAGTCGAAACCTAAGAGAGTCCTACACAACTCTTTTACATGCTAATAAAACGTTCCTAGCTGAAGTAATCATTTCAGGAAGAGGATCTTTGGTAATTACTGAATAAGATCCTGAACTTAAAAGTTCTTTGACTGAAGCAAAATAATCCTCTTTGTTTAAAATGACTACTTGATTGCCTTTATCTGCTTTGAGGTAAAAACAATTTTTACTTTTGAGATCTTTAACAATTCGAAGTTCTGAATGATTTAAATTAAATTTTGGCTACTGTTGGACATTTTCCAAAATTTAAATTTTATTGGCTTGTCTAACGTACTTTTTGCAATTTTCATCCAATGATTTAATCGAACTTTCTATGCCTAATATGATTTTATGCAACGGAGGTTTGTTAAAATTAAGATTATATTTCAGACCTTTATTTAACAAATCTATTTCCTCTTTGTTGAAAGTCTCAGAAGATTTGTTAATAACGATATTTTCGTTTGTGGCATTACCATTCTGCTTGTCTTGTTTATTTGATCTACATAATTTTGACAATTTCTTCTGATGTATAAATCTTTTAGCAACAACTTTATGATCAATGACCTCATCCAAGTGATGCAAAAAAGTAATCCACACATCAAATTCATTAGCATTTAAACCTGTTACCAGTTTTAAATGTAAGTCATTAGCCTCTAATTCTAACTTCGTTAGTTTTTAATAATGACATTTAATTTCCAAATCTAACAATTTCCGCTTGGCAAATTCAAGCGAATTTTTACCTACATATGAATTTGAATTACTAGCAACATTAATAAAATTTGGAAAAGCATCTAACCTACGGCAATCTATCCAATCCGGTGCTACCTAGAATGTATTGCTTGCCTAAGATTCATAAATCAGGTAATGAATGCTATGCGACCCATTGTCTCTGGTATTAATCCACCTACTTATCTGCTGTCCAAATGGTTATCTAGTAAATTTCATAACCTCTCCGACCAACAACCCAACTTCAATGTGGCAAATTCGTAGGAATTTATTGATAAAATTAAAGACACTGAACTTACAGAAAATGAAATTTTAGTCTCTTTCGACGTTTGTTCACTGTTTCCGAGCGTTCCAATAGATCAAAGCTTAGCTTATTTAAAAGATGTTTTAAAACAAAACCATTTGGACGATAGAGAAGTGGAAGATTTTTTAAAATTGACAGATTTGTGTCTGAAACAAACCTTTTTCAAAATTAACCATCAATTTTTCCAGCAAGTACATGGTACCACAATGCGCAATAGCTTAACTCCGTTTATAGCCAATCTATTCATGGGTGAATTTGAGACAGACTTAAAACGCGATTTACCGTATTTTCGTAGGGTTTGGATTAGATACGTGGATGATGTGTTTGCCATCCTTAATACTAAAATTTGTAGCGATGAGTACTTTGTAGAAACGTTAAATTCTAAATTTCCGACAATCAAATTTACCTATGAGATAGAGGCAAATGACAGTTTCCCGTTACTTGATTCTCTGGTAACAAGAAATGGTAGTAAACTAGATATAGATATTTATCGTAAGCATTAAAAGATTCATAACCAATGACTCAAATCACTGTAGACAGCATAAACTCGCGGCTTTTAACTTTTTGGTTCATAGATTGCTTAATTTTCCTCTTTCAGTTCAAAATTATAATAAAGAACTGCGCACTATTAAAGGAATTGCTGCATACAATGGGTTTTATGGATATAGTTAGGAAATGAACACATAAGATGAGGGTTAAGAACGTAACTACATTAGGTAACGCTAGAGAACAAATAGAAACAAAGTATGGAGAATTACCATACTACCCTGCTTATACAAAAGGTCTACCTAAAATCTTTTAAAAAATTAATTTGAAAACAGTCGCTACTTCAGATAATAGTTTGCAAACTCTTTTAAGCACTCCAAAAGATAAAGTGGATAATCAGGATAGATCGGAAATTTATAAGATTAGTTGTAAAAATTGTGAGCAGATATATGTGTGGAAAACTAAACGGCCTATCAAAATTCGCTTTAAAGAACATTTAGCTCATATAAAATACAAACGTTGGGACAAGTCTGTCGTAGCCCTACATATGTTTGATAAGAATCATATAGTAGATGAGGTATCATTAATCAAACATGTTAGTAATAAGCACGAATTGTTATGAAAGTTTAGAGATTTTGAAAAACAAACAAATTCTAATGAATAATGATGATCAAAGAACTTTAGGCTACTTAGAACTCATTAAACTTTCATAACTTTCACTTTCACCAGATTAGAAACGTAGCGTTACTCGCTGATGGTATATATGTTAGAAATTTTCTTTAGTCCATCCTAGTCGACCACTGATGGTGCCACTGTTCCAGTGTTCCAGATTTTTCATTTTTTTCTAGAATTTTTGTAAAAAATATCTATTTGGGATATAAGTAAAACGCTCTTTTTCAAAAAACTCAACAAGTTATTTCAAAAACTACAAAAAATTAGGCGTCCTTAATGTAAAACATTGGGCATTTAAGTAGCACAAACATAATAAATTTATATATTGTTAGGTATGTAACAAAACACTTGACATGTAAGCCTCTATCACATTTCTTACACCTCATAGTGGTTTTTAAGTGACAGCGCATCTTGTTAGTTTTTCTTGTGGTATCACAAGATGATCCAAGCGATCGAACCGAATATCTACACCTTCGTTACATGAGAGATGTCCTTTTGCGTATGTTTGTTTTTTGTTTTATTGCAGAAGTGTAACGCCAATTTTTCTGCATTTTAATTGGTCTAAGTCACCCCCATTTTTCCTGTGTAGGTGCCAGGCGTTATACGCGGCCATATCTACACAATGTGCTTTTAGGGAAAATACCAGTTTTACCTCGTACGAACACTCTGTAAAGGCTGACATTTTAATCGCTCCCGTCTACACCGCCCATGTTGGCATTATATAAATTTATCAAATGTAGCTGCGTCACCTAGAATACAAAAAATTATCAAAACTAAGACTATTGGGTTTACTTATTTGTACACGTTGTTCTTTTTTTGGGAAAATCTCGTGACAGAGTGAAGAGGGTTTACCCCTGCTGCATTCGAATACAAAGTTTCAATGTTGTTATCGTGCCATTTTACAACGATTATGTGTTTGTTCACAAGTTTTCTGTTGTCATAACTTGTTCGTGGTTACTTTGTCATCTCCTTGGAGTTTTCTTGTATTGTTCCGGTTCCTTTCAAATTTTTATCAGAAAGGAATTCAAATAAAGGTATCGTTGAAAGATAATTGTCAAAGAATAAGTGGAGGTGTTTGTCAGGTCACTTCTTTGTTAAAATGCCTGGGTATTCTAGAACCACGGAAGGTCCTAGTTCAATTTCAGTGTATTGTGTGCTTATATTAGTAGAAGCTCCCTGATATGGCTGAAACCAATTGATGTAGCCCAATTTTGAAGTACTAACCCACAACTTATAACCATACCGAATGGGTTTGCCAAGAATAAACTGCCTGCAACCACGGCACCCAAAATAGGGTACCATAACCTCGTCAACGTAATGCATTTTTTCACACATACTATATTCCATAAACTTATTGAGATAATCCTATAATGGTGTAACTTTCGCAAATTTGTTTGTCGCGGTGGCTAGTGTAGTATTGTCAGCATCATGGAAATGAGACAGAATGAATTCAAACCTATTTCTTGATATAGCTTCAGCTACCAAATTATTATAAATACCGATTTCGTTTTCCCAAAACATACGCCTTCTCAGCAGCGGAACATATCCACTTAGTAACAAAACACCAATAGAGGCTTTCGGTTAAAACTTCTGTATCATATTGACATTATTCTTTTTTTGAATATAACGGTTGGATTCTGTTATAATCAACTTCAAAAGTTTATCGTCAAAAATTAATGAAAACAAATGGAAAGGATTTTTTTGTTCAAGATTTTGGTCGGTTTCAAATTGAAAATCTGTTTCGTCTAATGCTAAGTCTCCTTCTTCACAGGCGTAAAGATCTCGATTCAAGTGCCGTCTTTTCAACTTGGTCTGACTTTTAGTGAGGTTTTGGGATACTTGTTTTCGCAAGTGTTTTTAGAGGTATTTCACCTTATGAGGAAAACTCATCGTCATTGGCAATGGACAAGCGTAAATTTATCTATGCTGAAGCACGAAGTTGAGCTTCAGGCAAATTATTTATATTTACTGCTTCTGCATCTCCTGAATCCTCGTCTGTGTTGTTACCTGAAGTGCTTTCTGGAGGAAAAATTGTTGTTGATTCAACATTTCTAGTTTGTTCTTCGCCATTTCAAGTGCTTCATGCAAAGAAAAATTTCTAAAAATAATTTAACTATTAGTAGTGTATATGTCCAACGTGCTACATATAGGACGAAAGCAGACAAAAAAAAGTTGAAAAATTATCTAATCAAATTGTGTAAATTATGTATACTTGTAATTATACCCGTTTTTACTTACGTCATCTAGGTCAGAAAAAACGTGTGGCGTAGATATTGTTACCAATCAATATTAGGTTTGAAAACTTACTACCGCGTTCAGAAATTAATAGTCTGTTATGCGCCTACGTTCAGAAATTAAAAAATGATAATTTAGCAGTATATTATATTTTTTATAGTCGTCTATACACTTTCAATCTCAAAAAATAAAAATAATCTTGTAGTATTTATTTAGGTATTTATTAACAAACTTAACACAAACACACCTTAGCAACAATTCAGCAATATCACAGTATCTTAGTAACAACAAATTAGCCTACTGTCGCCTTTATTTCACTGCATTTGCATTTAAAAACTTGCCGAAAATACTGAATCTTTTTAAAATTTTGTTCCAATTTCATGGTGCAAAATAAAATAAAACATTGTATGTACCACGGGTATAATTGTAGATTATGGCTCTCAGGAATATAAAAGCCCTCCCCTTCGCGTCGGGCTTTTAACATTGCCTCGAGCCATAATCTTCTGATTATGCCCTTAATACATAAATATCTATTATGCGGCAGCGTTCTTCTAGTATGCAGATTTATGTGGGTATCAACTTGAATATAGCTGTCCTGCATATGGGACGTTGGGCATGTCTGGGTAAGTTCCATACAAAGTGATCTTGGAACGGTCAATCTTCTAACAATCTATACCGATTATTGAAATAACGGCAAGTTCAAGACCTTCCAGGAGAAGCTTGAGACAAGATTGCACAAACAGCAGGCCCTAGAAATGACATTGGGGCTCCAGGGCAAAGTTAGAACCCCTTACAAAATTCTATGAAATAACAATACGACTATTTCAACCAAAAACTATTATTCAACACTATTTAAAATTTCAAATTTTAGATTTCCCTTCCATAAAAAATTTCCGCTTGTTTTAAAAATATACCGAAACTTCTATTAGATTTTTAAAAACCCAACAAGATAGCAACACGAACAAGGAGCCGAGTTTCCAACCAGGATGCGAAGCTTTCAGTCACGTCGTTTCAAATAGTTCTAGGGGTGGGCTTACCACGACCAATCAGCCCGCGTTAGCCTTAAGCGTACAACCGGAATACGATAGTCTTAAGGACAAATGAGAAACCAGAAACTACAAGTCGGCGCGGGTTAGTTCTCAGATTACCAATCAAAGCACGCTGCCTGGGTCTGGACAGTACCTAGGAACCAATCACACAACAAAAACTGCAAGTGGCTGTGACCTTTAAGTGATAGCTTTAGCGCCCCAGTTAGAGCTCACAATTTGGGGTTTAGAGCGGCACCAAGCACCACTCAGAAAGGAGAAAGTGAAAGGAGGCAAAGTCAGGCGTGGCTTGTGACGTCATAAATAGTGGAGGAGGGATAGTGGCTAGGTTTGTTATGGAAAAATATAAAATTAAAAGACAAGTATTTTAATAATAAATTTTGAAAATTGACATTTGAGTTGATTCCTAGGAAAAGAAATTGTTATGCTATAAGTAGACACAATAAATAAAATAATGGTAACAAATGAATACATGTATTAGAAAAAAAAACAAGGCGTCGTGCGATTCACATAAAGACCAAAAGCAATTCTTTCAAAACTATTGCTTAACCTCTTTTCTATCAATTCTATGTAGCAACAATGTAAACATAAAACTGTAGATGTACACAAAATTTCATTATGCAGTATATATTGCATAATTGTACAATGATAGTAGAAAATGGTTTCTATATTCGACCACATGTGACAAAACCATAACTAAATGTTAAATATTTTACACTACTCGTTCTACTCTGAAAAAATATATTCCTTGTAACTTCAGAGGTTATCTAAAGTAATTAGAATAGTTGGCCGTCGTTAGTTATAACGTCATTTCGGCCCCCGCTTTTCTATACACAAGGATATTCTCTCTTCCAAAACGCGATTTTAAACCTTCTACAACTTTACCATAATTCCCTGAAATAGGATGGTAACTTGCATTGTCTCAACCTCTTGTACCAGGAATGGAAATCTGCAGCAAGTGTTGCAATTTATCCTCTACAGCTAGTTCTGCATCAAGATAAACTTTTTCGTATTAGCTCCGAAATACTAGCCACTCTTTTGTGTTCCCATTCAAGTTTTGAATTCAATTTTCGTTACTCTGTGGTGCTTTCTGCGGGTCAGAGATCCTCAAATCGATTGAACTTTTCCAGAACCTGTATTGCTAGCAATACATGTTTTGCAGCAACTATTAACTACAACAGTCATCCCAGAATCAACATGCTACGCAAAACATTGCGCCCGCAATACCCTTTATTTAGTTTATTAATATCAAGCATTCCTGTTAATAATCATACTTTCTTTATTTACGCAACAAGTGATGTCGAAATTGCAAATTTTATAAAAAATTAAATCATTCTAATTCCTATGACATGTATGGACTGAGTTGTACTTTATTAAAACTGATTTACTAACTATTTCTTAAAGGGTGTTTTTCCAGACGTATTCAAATCATCCAAGGTTACACCAATTTATAAAAAAGGAAATATTAATTCTCCCGACAGTTACAGACCGATATCCACAATTTCAGTAATAGGAAAAGTGGTTGAAATTCTACTCAACAGAAGACTACTAGACTTGTTTGAAAAGAATAATTTACTGTTCCCAACTCAACACGGCTATAGACAAGGTAAATCGACGAAAACAGTATTACGTAAATTATATGAAACGGTTTTACACGCTTTTGATAAAAATAATTCAAGGTGTGATATAGTGCACCACGATGCTTTAATTCTAAAACTTGAGCGATATGGAGTAGGAGGCCCACCATTATAGCTCATAGAGTCATATTTAAGGAATCGTGGTCAGATTGTCATTCAGGCAGCACCTCTCAAAAACATGAAGTAATTTATGGTGTACCACAAGAGTCAGTATTGTGTCCACTCCTTTTGATTATTTACAGTAATAACCGTACAATTCAATTAGGCAAATAACACACATTTGTTACGCGGACGATGTGATTCTTATAAATACCGGCACTGCACCGACAGAAATAAAATCTGTTTTAGATAGCTCTGAAGATGTTGAAAACGATTGGTTTAGATACAATTTCCTAACTGTAAATAAAAACAAAACTAAAAACGTAAAATTTGAAATATCTTCAAGCCCAAATAATTCAGTTAAGCAAATAGGAATTTACTTTGACTGTAAACTGCAGTTTTCTACTCATATCCACGATTTTACTCTTGCCTTTCAAAAGTCATTTACGCAATAAGACAGTTGGAATTGAGTGTATACAGCGCCTGTCTAAGAACAGCTTATTTTTCGTTATTCCACAGTTTAATGATTTATGGAATCGTACTCTGGGGTAATAGTGCTAATTTACAAAAATTATTTAGAGTCCAAAAAAGGGTTATTCGAATAATGACATCAAGTCGGTACAACGAGCATTGTAAACCACTTTTTAAAAATTAGAAATATTACCTTTACCCAATTGTTTATCTTAGTGTTTTTAACATTAATTAAGAAAATGTGTTCTTCAGGCAACACCACCCTTCAAACAGACGTACATAGGTATGGTACCAGGCATCGAAATGATCTCCGTTTGCCCTTGTGTAGACTTAAAAAGTCTAAAGTGTCGTATACATTTCTAGCGATAAAAATGTTTTAACATTTTACCAAAAGCGTTTGCTTAAGATTGTTTAAAATAAAAATACGAAGAATACTTTTAGAACATTGGTTTTACTCACTTCACTTCACTGTTTTACAATCCATACATGACGACAGTTCAAATTATTGTTTGTTTTTAAATGTTATACATATGTTATTTATTCTTTTATGATGGTTTCTTGTATTATATATGTATATTTATATGATAGTGACAATTGTGTACATTTTTGATATATATGGATAAAATGTCTATCTATCTATCCTAAAGTCTACAATATATTGAAAGACGCTTTTCAATTCCTTCAAAGCCTTACACCTTCCGTAAAATAATGTCACATTTATCCACAATCACGCCTACTTCTTAAACCTTTACGTCACGCGAAGGTACGAAGATTAGATTACGGCATAGTGTTGTGGTCCCACTGTTACTGCCAATTGGCTGTTCGGTGCCCATCTTCGTTCATACACACCTAAAGATCCTTACCTCTCCTGCGTGGTTCATGGTATAGATAAAAGTACCCCTCAAAGCAAAGGTACACATTCAATGGCTTTACCGTTCGTATATGATTAATAATGAATGATCTCGAAGGTTTTGAATTCCTGAACCTCTTTGGTACGCCTTCTCTGAAGACCTTCCAGAATGCTATCACTACTTCCCCATTATTGTACCATTTACACGCAGGTCGCACGTAATCACTGATTTCGTATCCATTTCGGTCAATCCGCTGCCCTAGATGTAATGAAATCCACAGGTCTCATAGTCTAAATACTCTGCCCTTCCAAGGTACAACAACTGTCGGAGAGCACATTCCTCCTACTCCTTTCAGCGTTGGAAACCTCCCAGTTCCCGGGAAAGATTGGCTGTACGTGACCAATTCTTTCATCTCCTGTCTGACTAATCACGTACTCCTGTATAACCCGACACAAGGAAACACTTCCTGCAGAACCTAACAATTGTTTTTCTTTAAAACTTTTCTAACCAGTTCGTTAACATCAATCGAATTCTTGACGTTATATCTTGCTACAATATCAAATGCCGAACGTTCGATTGCGCAGTATATATTCATACAGTAGTTTTGGTTATACGTATCCCCAATACACTTAAACATAACCATCATGCGTATAGTAATAGGGACAGTTAACGCTATTAAAGTCCGCTCAGAGATCACAACATTGATGTCTTCTCAATAGCAGAGGCAAAACTGTCAGTCAACTATCAACTACCATTTCTACTAACCAGGTAGCACATAAAACGGATACCGTGCTAGCCTCCCAAATAGTTAGCAATTGGTTCCTACCTGCCCACTTCTTATCTCCCCACGATTGTCAGTTTGACATACGTTTTAAAGAACCCCTATAAAGTCACATTGGAAAATTGCAGAACCAAAACCATCCCGAAGTCTAGTTAGATAATAAGATTTTTTCTATGCTCCTATCACCTTCGTCCAAGTTAATACATATTTTATAAACGGAATCAAGGCTAATCGAGGTCACGACAGCATACTTCTCGACGGACTGAAAATCGATTCCCATCATCATGGTACTCAAGCCTTAAACCAACCTTACTATTGCTTTCTTTTGTTCAAGTGCACACATTTTAAACAATTGTAAATCAGAATTGGTCGAACTTCGATTACAAAACTTGCTAAAATATAAAAAAAGTTACCATTTCACTCAAATTCATACACTCGAAGTTATCTAAAACTACGATTGGACACTTACATTTCCATTCTTGACCGAGTATATTAAATTTTGAACACAAAAACACCGGGTAAATCGAAATTATACGTAAGACTAAATTCAGGACTGATTATTAAAGTAAACTAAAATATTTCCATTAAGTTATTTTCGAGGTATCCGAACCAAAACATTGTAATTAAACTCTTTCGATTAAAATATTTTCTTCGACGTATTCCACTTAATATATTTCCAATCAATACAACATACTGTATTGTAATATGTAAGTCAAATTAAATATTGTAACTTACGTTTAAAACCAATCTGTAACAAATGTAGGCTAAAAGTTAATAGCCTCTGAGAGGGTATTTGAAGTACGTGTAACGAGGTTATCAAAAAAAATAAATGCTACCAACTGTCCAACAAAATGGACGCCAATAAATGGGTAACTCTGAAATGAAAAAGTATAGGAACCAAAAGCCTTTCTGTTTTTGTTTCTCTTGAAAATATGTCGTGTAAACCTAAAAAAGTAAAGGAACGCCAGATAACCTAATTTTTATAAATTTTTTTTTCATAAGTTTGTCAAGAAAGCAAACTAGCGAACTGTAAAATTACATTGCCACGTTTATTAGTTTTGTTTCTGTAAATATGTTAGAAAAGCATTCTAGCTTAGTAGCTGAACGTTTTTCCGTCTATACAAAACTTATTACAAACTTAAACAAATTTATATCTATGTGTCTGGAACAATTTATATATAGTTACAATTATTGCATCACATGAACTACTGGTGAAGTTTGTTAATAAATCAGAGCAGTCACATAGTACAACTAGACTATATTCCACCTCATGTATGAAAACAAGTTTTTAGTTACCCTTGTTAATGTCATCTTCGTATCGAGCGTACCGTTATCTTACCCCTAGCAAACCTAAAAAACCTTTTAAAACTTTTGTATAATGCATCTATGAAAGTCGTTAACTTTCATTCTCGATTAAGTCTGCTATTTTCGATACCATCTTGAGTGATGAACCAAATGATTGCATCTACTCAACCATTTTAACTAATTTATTTCAGTATCATTTAGTTAAACTGTTTTACACAGATTTATAATACGATTCGTTAACATTGAGAGTAAAATTACATATAATTATCCGAAATGCGTTCAATACTTCGATTGTATTCCATGTTTTTCAAAGTTGTATTTCGTTAAAAAAAATGCGTGGGACGATGTTAATCTACAATAACGTGACAATGACATGATGATTGATCAATACTGTCAGGATGACAATCTGGAGTTACAATTGAATTGACGATTAAAGCACAATAATCCCTTTATGCGACGATGTCGTTTCAATTTAAATCTTTGTAAAGTAAAATGTATATCAAATTTTAAATTACATTGTAACCTATGTTATCGTTTCGTTACTTCTCTACATACAGGATGTCCCAAAGTTCCGAAAAAGTTCCATAACTAGTTTATTATTATGAATATTGACTTTTTATGTTTTTTTGGATTATAGCTGCGTTCAACTGCACATTTTAAAAATATTGCAGTTTACATGGTGTCCCAATATTAAAAAAACACTAAAGTGATGTTTTTTAGGAATCTACCCAATTTGATTTTATTTTTGGAGATGCTAAATTATGAATCACTTCTATATAGGACGTTTTTACTGATCTTGGTTACTCCTGCTCTGCCTATCCAACGATTTGGAAAGATTTCATTTACTACTACTCGATGATAATATACAGGAGCTTTATCCTGCTGCAGAAACATTATCCTTCATGTCTGCAAAATCACATTTTCTATTTTAAGAAATTCTAGATATCTCACCCCTTCCAAAACACCATCAAAAAAGGACGGACTGATTACTTGGTCCCCAGAAATTCCGCCCCATACACTCAATTGTGTGTATCCAATGAGGGTTTGCAGTCGCATAGTAATGCATGTTGTGTCGATTAACAGACAATGGGTCTGTTGCTTCATCACTAAATAAGATTGTAGGCATAAATGTTGGATTTTCTTGTTACATTACAAGAGCTTAAACTCCAGGCTATCGTTTATTTTTCGTGCTAATACTTCTTTTTTCTTGTACGTTTCGCTCCCTGTACATACAGATCTATGCTTAAATCTTGTAAATGCAGTGCTTTGCGGCATTCTTGCATCTAGGTATTGTTGATTGTAGATTCCGCTTCACCAAGACTGTATACCATATTAATTAGTTCTTGACGAGTAAAATTCATCTTGAGACATAATCTTTACAAAAAATTGACAGATTGTAACCTTGTCAGAAGCCCACTCGATTTTTATTTTTTAAGCAGAAATTTCTAGAAATTTAATTATATTAGGATAGCAGCGTTGATTTTTACATTGGACTATGCAAACCTTATATTGATGGCAAACTTGTCAAAAAAATCTCAGTAGGCCCATGCAACTGAGCAGGTTGTTGATTAAACACTTAAAAGATGCGAACCAAATGGCGTTAATTACTGTAACTTATCTACAAAGATTTGGAAGGTACCAATTTTTGAACAGACCCTGCATTTTGAAATTCTGGAAAAACACCATAAATCAAAATTGATGACAGATGGGTAAAAATGACCTCTATAAAAGTGATTCATAATTTAGCATAGAATCCAAAAATAAAATCAAACTGGGTAGATTCCATTTAATAAAACATAACTTCAGTATTTTTGTAATATTGGGATACCCTGTGTATAAACTGCAATATCTTTAAGGTGTGCAGCAGAAACGCAACTATAATAAAAAAAAGAAGTCAGTATCTCTAATAATGAACAAGTTATAGAGCTTATGCGGAACGTTGGGACAGCATGTACATGGAAGTGTAAAATGTATAAATAATTATATATTATACGAGTAGTTAGTAGGTTTTAACGCATGCTATTCAAAATTGCATCCAAGAGCTGTAAAACTTAATTCACACACGCATTGAATACTTTATTCTCTACCATTTGTTATTTTCAAAAATATCTAAATTCAATCAAATTTATAAATGTATAAATTAAGTACACAGGCTCGTCCCTGTGAAATTCTTTATTGAGATAAATATAAATGTAACTGATTATACTAATTACATTATCATGATCAGGCCGCTATAATTATTTATAAAATTAGAGCAATTAATAGAAATAATAAAAAAATCGGCAAGCCATTAAGTTCGAACTACCACAGCAAAATGGGGGGGGAGCACCATCTTATTGGAACCAGATGTTATATTTGCTGTGGTAGTTCGAACTTATTTGCACGACACTTTCCCAAACAGGTGGATTGTAAGGAGCGGTGTTATTGAGTGGCCACCAAGATCACCCGATCTAACACCACTAGACTTTTTTTTATGGGGATACCTTAAAGACAAGGTATTTAAAAGCCAACCGGCAAATCTAGATGATTTAAAACAACGCATCCGTCAAGAAATACGTCGAGTAACGCCCGAAATGGTTCGAAATGTGCAGCATGAATTTGTAGATCGATTAGGCTATTGTCAGTTGATTAAAGGAGGACATTTCGAACACTTGCTGAAATAAACTTATTTTTAAGTTTACGAATCTTTGTTTTCGATATAATAAAACGTTATAAAAATTATTTTATTTTTCGTTTTCTTCATGATCTTTTTTCAATTTTTAAACTTTGAATGCGAATAACTCCAAAACGCTTGGACTTAGGTATAGCACATGCTACATGGCAAATGTTTAGAATTGTAAGGGTAACCCAAAAATGCAATAAAAAAATTGGGTTGCAATTTGAAAAAAAAAAATTTTTTTTAGCAAATGTTTTTTGAGACACCCTGTATAAAATTTTTTTTTTCGAAAAATATGCCCCGAAAAAATATAAAATCGACGGGTCCGAGTGATTTTTGAAAAAAAAATGTGCTTTACGAGATATTGAATTTATTCCTTACTTTACGACCACCCTGTATATATATATATATATATATATATATATATATATATATATATATATAGGGTGTCCCAAGATATTTGGACACATTTTGATCATGAATGCTGCCTAAACGGAAAACGATAGAAACGTGTAGTTTTCACTGGTGTACTTGATTTAGCCCAAAGTTTTATTTTAGTTATAAAATAATTTCTTCCCACGAATACAAGGTGTTTTAAAAAAATTGCCATTTTTTAAATCGAAAATAATGAAGTTTTTTAAATATAACACCCTGTATATTTTGCTGTCATCTTGAAGATGTAATCTTCTACTTTCTAAAAATGTATAATATGGTACTATTTACTCCAAATATGGGTTTATATAGGTACACCTACTGTATACACGTAGGTTAGATATACGTTTTGCTGATTAATGCTTCTAAACCAAAAATTATAAAAATATGCCCTTGCTCGGATTCAAAGGGCTCTGGAAGAGGTCAATGACGTCACTGGTCGCTCTTAGATCAATCTGAGAGCAACATAATAGAAAACGCTATAAGTAAATCTTTGCCATGTGTTAATGCATAATAATGAACACTATTTTCGATTGCAGTAGGCCTAGGCATTGACGTCAAACAGTAATGTTATTTATCTGTCAGTTCACTGTTAATATTCTAGTTAACAATATCTAAATACGTGTTGTGTCCGTAGTGTTAAGGAAAAAATGATTTATACAAACCAAGAAAAAGCCCAAACTGTGGTGTTGTTCGCAAAAACAAATTCTGTTGTTAAAACTAGAAGGCAATTTCGTATGCAGTTTCAAAAAGATCCACCGTCTAGAAATTCTATTTTGAGATGGTATCAAACATTTCTAAGAAATGGATCAATTGAAAGAAAAACAAGAGGTAAAATACAAAACAATCCCGATTTTTTAGAACGCATTTTACACCAAAATAATAATCGTATTTCTATAAGAAAAATTGCGGGATTAATTGAATTTTCTAAAGGTGAAGTACAGAGGTGTAAGAAAATTTTAAAACTTACACCATATAAAATACAAACTTTTCAGAAGTAGCGCGAGAGAGATTATATAAATCGAATTTTCCTGTCTGAGACAATCCTGGACCTGTACAGGGAACAACCAGAAGTTACAATAATCATGTCTGATGAAGCGACATTTCACATAGATGGAAGAATTAGCAAAGACAATTGTAGAATTTGGGGCACTGAAAACCCTAACGCTTCTAATGAATATGAGCGAGATACTTCAAAAGTTAATGTGTGGTGTGTTGTGACCAAAGAGATCATTTATGGACCTTTCTTTTTTTCTGAGCAAACCGTCACTGGAGTTAACTACACGGATATGTTAGAATTATTCTTTTATCCTCAAGTACGGCAATATGGTAATATGGGGGAGGTATATTTTCAACAAGATCGTGCGCCTCCCCATTATTCACTTATTGCTAGAGCATCCGTTACTCTAGCTTTCGGTGAAAAGTGGATAGGGAGAGCAGGACCAATTGAGTGGCCAGCAAATTCACCTGAATTAACGGTCCCGGATTTTTCTCTATGGGGGTACGTTAAAGAGAGGTGCTATAATCCTGCACCACGCAATATAGAGGAATTAAAAAATAATATTAGAAACGTTATTGCCGGAATTACACAAGAAATGCTAGCTAATGCCTTCATGAACCTTCAGTGCCGGCTAACCAAATGTATTGAGGAAAACGGGGGACATATTCAACATTTAAATTTAAATAGTGGTTTATAATTTTTAGTTAGCAGTAACCTATTTTATGTATTTTTCTATTTGTTCTTCATCATCTGTTATTAAAGGTTATTTACTGTTTTAAAAAAATAGTTTTTATTTCTCGTACTGGCGTAATCTCTAGCCCACCCACTTGTCCAGAACCGATCGCTAAGCTTACTGATTAGTTTTTGTTTTTGAAAATAGCATGAAAAAAGTATTATGTAAGGTACTATTGTCTAAATGTACTGGGTTATTCATTTAAAAAACCTAAAACTTTTGGCAAATTGTATCTGACTGTGCTGATTAAAATCTATGCAGTCGGTGCATAAAAACTTACATAACTCTTTCGTTTTTGGAGTAAATAGTACCATATTATACATTTTTAGAAAGTAGAAGATTACATCTTCAAGATGACAGCAAAATATACAGGGTGTTATATTTAAAAAACTTCATTATTTTCGCTTTAAAAAATGGCAATTTTTTTAAAACACCTTGTATTCGTGTGAAAAAATTTTTTTATAGCTAAAATAAAACTTTGGGCTAAATCAAGTACACCAATGAAAACTACAGGTTTCTATCGTTTTCCGTTTAGGCAGCATTCATGATCAAAATGTGTCCAAATATCCTGGGACACCCAGTATATATATATATATATATATATATATATATATATATATATATATATTATATTGTAAATACTAATACACGTTTTTAAACTGCTTATAAAGCTTATTAAGCCACTGTACTTATAGCATAAGCGGATTTTATTTTACTAAATTTTAGGTGAATCCAAATAACCTCAAGAACATATACGAGCGAGCAGAATTTGAGATAAACCAGTAGATAAACATTTCTGAAGATTCAAGGGCACAGCCATCCAGTTTCACTACAGATTTAGTTCACGTCAATCCTTCACTTCACAGTACCTCAAGCGACGAAATTGTACTGGAAAATATATCACACATAATACTCGAAGGTTTACAAAAATGAAGCACAAATTGCAGTTCAACCTAAAAAAGATGAACGAATGTTTCTCTAAATAATATAAAAAACTTTTATGTAATGGCAAAAATAAAATAGAAGGTATGGAGAAGAATGTGCAATCTTCTCGCAAACCACAACCTTATCAAAATTTGCTTAATCAATTATTTAATAAAGACCAAATCCTCGCCTTAAGAAAAAGGTACAGTAAAAAATAAACCAAGTTCATGAAATAGTCAAATGAAACCTTAACGAAATCTTTAAAACTTAAATTTAGTTGTGGGAACAATGGGTATGAAGAATTGTTAAAGCAAGGATCCCCAATTAATCATCCAGAATTACACTTCAAAACAGACTGCAGCATTTTAAATTAGATTCGGGAATTCTTGACGAAGTGTTTCAATTTTTAAAAATAAAAGTGCAAAATTTTGATCCACATGAAGGGGACTGCGTTTTAGTTTTAGATGAAATGGCAATTACACCGGGATCAACTTTTGACACAATTTTAAATAAGTACTCACCCATTTTTTTTTAATGAAGCCACATTTTGTTTCTTTTTAGAAATGGAAAGTGTTTTTCAGAAATTTTTTGCCATTGTATCACCGTAATATATTGATTTAAAAGAGATTTTCATAAATAAACTGTCTTCGCTAAATCTAGACATATCAAACCGCCATCAACTGAAAAATAAAATGATTAAAGGGTTTATACCTTTCGGATTGAAAATAGGCTCTAAAAAATGCAAAACATAGTTAAAAATACTTGGAAACTAAAACTGTTGCTGAACATGTATTGTAACTATAAGTACTTATAATATAGTTTACCTACAACCATTACTGTAAATAGTCCAAAACACACAGTCGACAATCAATGTAAGATGTCTATAACGCACGGTAAAAGAAAACGCATAGCTGTAAAATAAATCGCACAGCTTCTCTAACAACCACTTACCAACTGTCAATAGACGTTGCCACTTTATTCAACATTTTTTATTTACATATTATACGTTGAATTTTATTCTATATAGAAATGGCAGATAACATTTATTAGATATAGAATTGCATTCAATATTAAGAATTATTTGGAATTATATAATTATCTATTCCGTTTCCTTCAACCCGCTTTTTTTAGCTGTATGGATGTATCATAATAGTAAATATACATATGGTATAAGCCGTCAAACCATCATAATTAAGTAGGCCGCGATAGATTTGCGAACGAACATCAAGAACTGCCAATAAACTTCGCATTTTATTAACCTTAAAACATAGACCCCCACTCCCCTTAGAAATAAAACTCCTATGCCCAAGGTGAAACATTATTTAATACTTCGTTGATCAGACACTTGGTGCTAGTGTTTTAATTTCTAATTTGGTGGTAAATTTAAGTTCAATATGATCCAAGTTGTGTCTATTAACCACAGCTATTTCGATGTGTTGACGTAATTACAACAGTTACAAACTATACAATTGACAATTATAAAAAAATCAACTTTATAGCTTTTGAAAATGATGTAATGAAAGCAATACCTACATCGAAACAGCTGTAACTAAATAGAAAGAAATAAAAAATACTACAAATGTGGTGATACAAAAGAGGATATGTATCCTGTGTGGTAATACCATATTACAATGGTGAGACTTGACGAATATTTCCTAACATTATTTAATCTAATTTAAGAATATCATCTACGAAACTGTAAAAATTATAAAAACATAAATCACTTCATACAATTTATAATCTGATCAATACATTTTGTGTGACAAAGGAATAGCAGCCTCAAATAGTGGCGAGTTTATTAAACGTGATACTTAACTGTACCAGTTCTTAACTTCTCTGAGGTTTACAAAGTAATTGATTCACGAATGTCGTCACTATTTGAAAGTTGCATGCTTGTAATGGTTTAAAATGTATACATAAATCACATATAATAGAGTTCTCGTATAGTAAAATAATAGATATTAATCCTACATGGCAAAATCACATTACACCTTCAGGTAGAAAAGTTTGTTACGATTACAAAATTATCCGAGAATGTTATGATGGCATATTTCCAAGCTTTGTCAAATAATATGAAGCCTTTTGCACTTTGGTGTTTTTACTCTATGTTGAAGACCACAATATATATATATATATATATATATATATATATATATATATATATATATATATATATATATATATACATCATAATATTGCATAACATTGCAAGCTATTCCAAATTACAAGCCCTACTTAAAAGAAAATCTGACGGGTTTAAACCCAAAAAATCCCAAATTTTAACAAACGAGAACATTAACAATTTTAAAATTACTTGCCGAGATATCATAAAATAGAGTTAAAAAGTAGATACGTATACTAGAGATAAATATCTTTATCCCAAATGTTTTTTTTTAAATAAGTTATTTGAAAAGTGTAGAGTACATAGCTGAATTTGACACATCATGGCGGGAGGTCGGGGCTTAGGAGCTATAGTCGCCACTGTCCTGTATAAAGCCACTGTAATGAACATGTTAAAAAGGTGCCACCTGTCGTTAAATTTCACAAGCCGGTGTATGTGTAATTTGCGAATACCTTCATTCTTAAACTCCCTCAACAAATTTTGAGTTTCATTAATTAGCTCAATGATAGACCTCTTAATTAATCTCAATACTGTACAAAGCTTACAATATAATAAGAAAACCATTTGGTTACTGTAATTCAGAAACACTCATATTATTTTATATTATCAAGAAACTTATTTTGTTTGTTAATTTAATTCAAAACCTTTGTACAATTCTACAACTGAACGTGCAATTCACCAATAAGGTTCTACCTAAAAATTGATGTTTCTTTACAAATTTCTGGATTACAATCAAGCCCAAAGCTAAAATTAACCTAAATTAAAAATAAAATGAAAAGATAATGTATACGAGCGTAATTGTGCTCATTTAAGGCTCTAAATAGACAACATAAGACAAATAGGGAATATCAGATGACTTCTGTAAAACTCATGCACAAAAAAAACAAACCTTTGCAAAGGTTAAAATTAAACATAGGCGTTCCGTTCAAAAACAGTAAGTGTGATAAGATTGATTATAGTGCACGAATATAAAAAAATTCCACTTCAGAAACAAATAATCATTAAGACTATATTGAAATTTCATAAAGAACAATATGAATGATATTGAAGTACATTTTCCTTTTAGTAGGAGGAAAAAATGCATTTTACTTTTATCTTTTATTTAATGAACTGGAATAAGAAAAACACAGTTTATAAACACTAATAATACCTGCAATGGGTAACTAAACTAAGGACTGAGACAGAATGATAGTTCCTGCTTAAAAACTAATATCTTTGGAACACATGGCTGAAAAAATTTCAACTGTTTTATAATAAGTATTTATTTCTAAACAATTACAGTTGATAATATTTTAATCGTATCGATTATCATCTAATTTTATGATTTTGCCTGGTATCCCTTCCATCATAGATATAATTGTGCCTTTTGAAACGTTCTTGGTTGTAGCTTTCCAACTAATTGTGAAATCTCCAATGAGTCTGGCTTCTTTTTTTGTTGTCCACAATTGACTTTTCAATAGAGATAGAATATTTCATGAAGGGCGTTAGTTTAGGGCAATTCGATGGGGTAGCCTCCCTAGGCAACGAAATTACGTTGTTGGCTTCGTACCACTTCATGGTCGTCCTCGCATAGTGTAACGAATCTAAGTCAGGCCAGAATAAAGTATATACCTGGTGCTATCTGAAAAGGGGCAATAATCTCTGTTGTAGGGACTCTATGATGTAATGTGTTACATACCCAATGGGGCGAAGGCAACAGAGTATAAGGAATGCCGGAGCTCAGTTAGCCGGAGGCACTGGTTGCGTGGGTGTGTCTATTAATAAGGACCTAAACAGAAAGGGTTCACTACTCACCAGTAGATCTTGAAACAACCGTTGGCTCAGAACCGTTCGGGCTTGGGGTAAGAAAAGTCTGATGTGATTTTGAGCGCCAGTAGTCTCCCCTCATAGGCACAAAGCACCGCTATCCCGATTTCTGGATAAACGGTGGTGCAGTGGATGAGTAGAGAACCGTAAGGGAAAGAGAGGAAGAAAACAGTAGCAATTAGAATCAACTACAGTAGGGTAGTAAAAGAAAGTTTAATCGTAATCTTTGGTTTTTTTTCCAGGACTGTGCAGAACTTACTTCCTAAACTTAAATTCACATTTTAATATTTTAGTCGCTACCAGGAACTGAAGTAATCTTATTACGACTCAAAATGACCCCAAATTTGACCCATACACCAAATAAACTAAAATCAATATTTATAGTACGTTAGCAAGTTGCCGGGTAACTAAATTCGACCCAAAACAAAGTAATTACAGTTTCAATTTAAATAATTTATTTAAAACGTTTCCCTTCGTTTTAATGAAAGACATTTAATTTAGTGATCTGAAAGAAAACATATATTTTCGCTACAAAACAAGCGTTTTAAATAACCCAAACCAGAATAGTGAATAACATTTGCCGTGATTTACACAGATCATATAATTATTCCCTGAAATTATCAATATAGGTAAGCAATTCTTATTGTGATTTAAAGAAAACACATAACTATTTAACTAAATAACCGCCTATTTGTAACGGTGAACAAAGACGCAAACAAAATAAATTCAGTTGGCCCACGTTATTTAATCCATAGCCATTTATTTAGTAACGAACAAAAAATAAATAATCGAGACACGGAATCTTCTCCACAAACTAATTTTGATTTAAACAAAAATTTATCTGAAAAAAAATATTCAGTTGTATTGTGTATCGTAGAATTAAACTAAACATGGGAAATACAGAGAATTCTGCGTACGTTAGTAACCAGTCTAATACCATTATGGTAAATCCCAGTGTAATTTACAATCACAAAGAAGATGCCGCAGTCGTATAGGTATTAGAGTGAACCTAGCCACATTCATCTTAAAACATTGCTTTGCGCACCCTTATAATTAAACTCGTCTGTTGCGCAGGTCTTCACAATGGATACTCAGTTGTAGTATATAGTGCAAGACATCAAAGCAACAATTAATATTTGGAGTTTTAAATATCACACCGAGCAGATAAGGAATCTCCCTAAAGGCTTAAGAAAATGACACGATGTAATATCAAAAATAATGAACACCTAATAACTAAGTGTTACCGATAATATTCATAGATACATTTTATTGAAGGTGAGTAATTATACTGTCGTCAGCCCTACGGGACTCAATAATTTAATTCGTACAGGCAATAGTGAAAGTAATAACCAAAATAATAATGATAGAATCTCTGACCTTATTGGTGGCTTAAGAGTTCTTACGCTGACGATGGTGTCGTTGTTGACTAAATATGAGCAACTTCCAACGGTAAAAACTGACCAATGGTTTGCACTAGAGAGCCAGTCTGCCTTCCAGTTACAACAGATTAAAAGAATTCATATAAAATTTGGTAATTCGGTAATGTGATCGATGTGGCAAGTACGCTTGAATCTCCAAGTATGACCCAACTCGTGAGTGCTCCACTTTCCAATTTGCGTTTTGATTGATATTACAATTGATTGTACGATACAATAATGTTTATATTTACACGTCGTTGATTATCTTTACTCTAATTATATACAAGTTCTTAATGACACTTATTGTTTTTGAAAGAAAAAGGTTGTTTATTTACAGTTCGCCGGTAACGAATAACTATTTGTTACCGGCGAACTGTGAAATTAATGTCTGGAATTAAGAACGAACGTTTCGTTTGTTTCGCACAAAAGCGATAACTACTTCAAAGAAAAGGGAAAGCACTAAGAAATAACGCTTAACACCTTCTTCTTGGAATTTCATCAAAGTCCATTGGACAAACTGGACTTAACGATAAATTAATCTCGTGTTGATTAAACAACACAACAAGATCCCTTCAAAAGGTTGATTGGGGATCCTGTCCCTACTAGCGTAAGTACTTTCACACGGATTTGGGGTAACGACGTTCGCGATAATTCTCGTAACCGTAACTTGTACGCGCCTGTACAATTATCGGGGTTCACTGACCCAGACGTCACAAAAGGTTTGCTTCTATCCCCGAAACTCCACTGGCGTTTCCTTGCCCACTAATAACATAAAATTCCTAATCATTCAACTGATGAAAATTACAGAGAACATATGTCTTGTCATCCATAATATAATGTTTTTTCTTGAAAAGCTCAGTTTTCAGTTTTCGTGCTCGCCTCTTTGCTTCAAAGTTTCTCTCAGCATTTGGAATTAGAGATGTTCGTTTTTCCTACAGTGCAGAGACTAGTTTCTTCAATTTTTTGGGCTATGAAATCCTTCTGGTCTTCTATAGTTTTAGGCTTTCTGGAAAAACTGAGGTCTGTTGTAACTCAACATAGTGTTCGAACACAATTTGACCTCCTTCGCGATTCTTTTGAAAGTCCATTGAGAGTTGTCAGCTAATTTTTTTAAGATCAATGTACGAACTTTTGTTTGAGTTGTCATTTTGGGATTGAATTAGATTATGTCAAAAAATTCTACCTGACTGTGCAATATCGAATTGTAGTCTACTCGATAATATACACAAATCAGTCTTAAGCATCAAACACGTACAGCGCCCTTTAACTTTAAAAGAGTATTGTACTTTGGGCAGCTTTTCTTCGGAAACACACTAAGGACTAAGCCTCGAAAATATTACGCAAACATTCTTTTAATATTATCGAAAATAAGATTGGGATAACTTTTGCTGAAATCGGCGTACTGATGACAATGATTTTGGAAGTAATTTTTTTGAAATGATCAAAATAAATTGACTAATGTCTCGAGGTACAAATCTGCCTTATACCTTGGGCAGTAGAGTATTCTACCTTAGGCCATACTAGAGAAAAAAATTAAACAAGCTTTATTTCAAAAAGCTTCAAAGGAATAACATTGAAAAGGGTGATGTAAGCACAAAGCCAGACTTGCAGAGCCTCCCGCACTGCTTGGTTTGGGTAAATTCACAATAAAGTCTCTTTTTTTTACGGCATATGTCTTCTTATATTCATACGAAAATTTATTGGCTGCACATGTTTGTCAGTGAAAATTTGGTTAGCGAAAAATCGCCTTTTGTTATTTTCTCATTAGCTTTATCTGCATCATTTTGTCCACCAGTATCCACAACCGGAGGCCAATCAACACCATACGAAACACACCCATTCAAATAATCAATTTCTTCATCTCAGGAGGATGTGGAGCTTACTTATATTATCTTCTTACACCCTGAATTCTTTCTCTTTTTCGAGTAAGTCTCTTCTCATGTTCATTATAAGTTTCCATTTTTTCTAGCGTTTCCGCTAACACTCTTGATCTTTCAAGTTTAAGTCTATCTCTGCTAGATACAAGCCTTGGATCAGCTTTGGGAAATGGACGTATCATTTCAGGAGAGTGAAAAGCCATTAAACTTGTTGAACAGGTTGATGGGCTTGATAAAGGGCATATATCTAGATGTTTCTGTTACGTTATCCATGTGTTATAGATAATGATTGGTTAAAACTCGATCGGTAACCCTTGAAGATAGATATTCGTCTTCGATAAAGACATGTTCATTCACTGGCCAAATTCCAGATTCTGTATAACCCGCCTGAATATTAATCGATCTGAATGCCCTTGGATAGGATTTTCCAACATTCTCAGCTACGTCATATATCTTTAGTGACTTTCCAGGGTGTGAATGCAGCCACTCCTTAGCCTCTGCATTGTAAAATTCTTTGAACGGTCCAAAAACACCACTATCGAGTGGCTGCGGTTTATGTGAGGCCGAAATGAAACCAAATGATTTACTATTCAATCTATTATCTAATTTTACACACAAACGAAATAAGAGAACCAAAGCAATCTAACATTGATTCTGATCAAAACTATAAATCGACCTTGTAAGGCCCTTTGGCTTGGAATACTTAAACCTACCGCCCTCCCCATTGGGGAGGGAATGAAATAAATGACCTTTCCTTTCCTTTGCTACCCTGTAGCTGTGATTTAGGAACGAAAAGATCATCCGAAAATCTGTTTAGAACTACTTGAGGGAATCGAGTTGTGTTTATTATAATTATTTTTGTATTTATTTACTTTGAAACAAGTCGATAACGCATGTATTTTGCCATTTTAGTGAACATCTTTTACGTGTTATGTAATTAACCGATACGCGTTTTCCTCGTGCTGTTTGTTTTGTTTGTATATTCGTATTTATCCTCTGGATATGACGAGTTTAGATTTTAAATGTATTTTGTTACGATTTGCGATAAGAATTAAGGCACATGATTATCTAGATTTGAGTGCATCTAATAGAACATTCAATGGAATTTATCTAAAAAATATAAGTAACAATTCTGCGGACAACTTCGTGCATAAATTTTGTATTTCAACCGATTGGTCGAGAATATATAGGTGTTATTGGAACTTATAAGCATATTATTTTGATAGTGAATGTAATTTTTTGTGATTTACTCATGAATATTTAACTAACCAAAAAGATTCATGATTTTCGTTTTTTTTATGTAATTTCGGCATTGAACAACCTGTGCAGTGACGCTTCTACGAGTTAAAATTGAGATCGTGGATTCTTTACTGTTTTGATAATTTTACTTAAAATTGAGAGTTATGAATGTAGAGCAGTTGCGATAGATTTAACCAAGGAAAGTAATGTTTTAGTAAATAAGTTTGATGGACTTTAGGTATCGGATCCCATTGACCTCACGCACACTTTGGCAGACCCATCTGTTTGAATGCTACGAAGCGTACACTATTTGTTGATTGTTTTAAGATTTACTGTGGTGTACTAACGTTTTTTTTTTTTTTGGGTGCTACTTTTAGAGATATTTTTATTCTAAACAAACTAATGTCCTTTGATTAATGGCTGTCTGATATTGTTTAATGATATTCTTATTCACCCCACACGTAGCGCAACATCAATATCCCACCCCCTTACCCTGAGGGATCAGAAATTACCCTTATCTATTACGCAAATCTGACTGCCATTTTAATCTGTAACAAATACTGGACTATATTGAAAAGTAACCAATTACATGAATCTCGTTTTAATACTGGAAACCAATAAAAAACTTTACAAACGTTTATGTTAATAGATAAAGATAATGTTGAGCATTGGTGCAATGTTTTCTTTGTTTATGGAACACTTTAGATTAAACTTGCGCTAAACTTTATTTTATACGGCAAATAAGTATACGTAATGTCAGAATTTAGTTGAACTTTACGTGGATAGACTAAATTAAAGATTTTCATAAATACAAAGATTTGACTGTAAATAGGAATATGGCTTGTTTATATGACATTCAACTTGTGCATTGAATGGGCGTGTGGTTTAAACACATCATTCAGGTAGAAATGGCGTTCGTCCACTAAATCTCGGTGTTTATTTAACTGGGACAAGAATAACATTGTTACAATATCTGTTTAACATAATTTTGGTAATAATAGGAAGACTTTACCATAAATATGAATAAATGTCTTTTAATAATAGAAGAATTCTTGCAACTTGTTTAAGTTAGTTTTAATCAAATCAAAATTTTATGGAACAATGCAATCTTCGGAGCTATCTACTTTAAGAGAAAACACGACCTAAACAACTAAGCTTTTACGAGCAAGCCACAATACTCATGTTCGTTTTTCAAGTGCTGACATGATTCTACATAATTTTTCAAAGTCAGACATTAATTACAAGTTAATACAGTACTGGGACGTTTAATTAATTAATTTACTTTGTGAGTTATAAAATTAAAAGCATTGATTTTCTAAGGATTCTTGTTATATATCAAACGCAATGACAAATGGAATTAATTTCCGTAAATAGAAGTTGAAATTCTACATTTTATCTATTTTCAGAATTTTATAAAGCATTGAAATGTTTGCTGATAACACACACACACACACACACACACACACACACACACACACACACACACACACACACACACACACACACACACACACACACACACACACACACACACACACACACACACACACACACACACACACACACACACACACACACACACACACATATATATATATATATATATATATATATATATATATATATATATATATATATATATATATATATATATGTGTGTGAGATGCCCGGTCTGTCCAAACAGTAATAGGGATGTACATGTGATAATTATACAAGTCGTTAGCAATATGTACTTCCAAAATTAATCCCTTTGCTGCTGCTGTAGCTGTAATATTACAAAATCCATTACATTATCTGCATTACGCGTGTGCGTGTGCGTGTGCGTGTGCGGTTGCGTGTGAAAGTGTGTGCACACGCGCATGCGTGCGTGCGTGCATGTGTGTATGTATGTGTGTGTGTGTGGTGCTGTGCGTGTGCGTGTGCGTGTGCGTGTGCGTGTGCGTGTGCGTGTGCGTGTGCGTGTACGTGTGCGTGTGCGTGTGCGTGTGCGTATGCGTGTGCGTGTGAATATGCGTGTGCGTGTGCGTCTGTGTACGTGTGTGTATGTGTATGTGTATGTGTGTGTGTGTGTGTGTGTGTGTGTGTGTGTGTGTGTGTGTGTGTGTGTGTGTTTGCGCGCGCGCGCGTGTGTGTGTGTGTGTTCCGTCTAGCAAACCAAATGAGTAAATGAGAAGGTGTTATGTCAAACGTACTGGTGATTGACCTTTCACCCAGTCTAGTTGAAGATCCACTGGATAGAAACTCTGTAGAAGTTGTTTTGAAGACATCAAATGATATTTATACGTCGTAGATATTTCAAAAGAAACAATACGAGTGCCCCGTAGATTGTGACCTATCATCAGGATTAGGGTTCTTGCAATGCAAGGTGCCAATACTATTGTCGATTTTTAGTTTATACGTTCTCGGGGATACCGTTTTGGAAAACTGAAAGAGACCTGTAGACCTAGGGGTCACTTTGCCTGTAAAAATTGAACTGTACAAGGTTTTTCTTCCACATCCAATCGAATGTGGTGTATTAAATATAAAGTCTTCATAAGTTATAATGCTTTCTGGAGAAGTGGCTTCTTTTCGTGAAATATTTAATAGCCTCGTAATGGGCATTTATCGAAACGGTAGTACGATCATTAGTACTTAAATCGACAGGAGCAAAATATTTTCCAAAAATATGTTCACGGCCGCAAAACGTGAAGTGTAACCACTGACTTCGTGTTTAGAAGTTCGATAGTACAATAAATTTTTGTTAGCTCCTTGTCCCACGTACGATGGTTATTTTGAACATAAGCTTTATCATTGGTCTTTAAAACACTATTGATACGCCTCACGTCATCAGCTGGAAGTGATATTTGTCTATATAAAGAATAGTGGTACGATTCGTAAATTCTTTCCCTCGAAATTCCATGCCATTATCTACAGTGATATACTGTGGGGTCCAAACTAAAAATATGTAGCTGACAGCAAAGGGAAGAAAATTTCGAAAAAAATATCAGCTGCGACTAATATTCCTAGTGGAGCGACCAAATCGGTACAAAGTTCTTGCCATGGCTGAGTAAACGTAGCTTTTGACAGCTATTAGTGCAACCACGTTTTAGTTTATTGGTTAAATATGAATAGTTTCGTTTTCATTTATTAACTTGGCGGTCGATAGTTATCCCGTTTTTACAACAAAATCAAAATCATTTCTTTATTCCGTTACATGTGGTTAAATTTAAGCACTGTTACTAAGATTTACCACTAAATATTATATTTTCCTTTAAACGCTAATGTGTACTTTTTTCGTATCACCTTTATGAAGAAGAGAATAATAGCCGCGGTTGTATACCCGAAACGTGCGTCAAAATAGAATAAAGACAGTTGTTTATTACAACTTACAATAATTGTGTTTTTCGACTTTCCTGGTTTTAAATCGAACTGTGTTACCATGATGACACTACAATCTAAATGTTAAAATTTTACAGTTCATCAAATATTCTACAATAAACAAAATACTTATCTTTTAGACATTAAATCATATATTTTCTTAATTTATTTTTATATAAATTAAAACGTTTCGATAACAATTACAGTTATGGTCCTCAGTAGCTGTCAATATCTTTAAATTTTTTTACGATGTAAAAATACGAATATATGAAAATTGTAAACGCAAATATAAGTTTGATAAAAGTATAGAGATTCCATAGTTGGTATTCTACGTTTATCAACTTGTTATATTAATAGCAGGCTTAGATTATTGCCTTTTCAGTTTTCATATTTGGTAAATTTATTTTGTCTTCTTAAATAATTCTTAAAGATATTAACATTTACTGAGGACGATAACTGTAATTGTTATCGAAACGAATAGATTTATATGTAGCTAAATAAATAAAATACACGATTTTATACCTAAAAGGTAAATATTTTAAATATATGTGAGAATCGTGAAAGTTTACGTTTCAATATTTATTCGCATAAATTTGATTTATCTTAAAATATCAGAAACGCTTTCATGAATTACAATTCAAAATCATCAGGTGTCCATATTAGTTGATGTTATGGTTACCGCGCTTGCTGATTGTCTTAGTTTTGACTTTGACAACGGTGGTTGAGTAGAAACGAAAGCCGTAGTAAAAACTATACCATTCGATTTAAAACAAGATAAGTACCTTAAATACCACTGTTACCTTGTATATGCGCAAATATTTGAAGGTTATAGCATACTGGAATTCAAGCAACATTTGTATAAAACATTCTTTTCTGCTTGCACAGTTTAGCCGCAAATCCACATTGACACATTACTGAGCAACCCTATGTATATATATATATATATATATATATATATATATATATATATATATATATATATATATATATATGTATATATATATACAAGGTGTTCCAGTTTTTTGTGGCAGGACTTTAATAGTCGATAGAGCTTTCAAAATTAAGACAAAAAGTTCATGTAAATATAGGTTGCCAAACGCTTAGTTTTGGAGATAGACGGTTTCAAAGTTTTAATTTTTTTTCAGTTCTTTTAATTTATCTTCAAAACTATTTAAAATAATAAATCCAAATTTAGTACCCATATTACACTTCTTAAACTCAATATTAAGAGTAGTTTAACGTTAATCAATATCTCCTGGGTAGTACATTTTATCCTCCCCGAACTTTTTCATGCGACGCCTCTAACTCTTAAAAACTAAAAATTTAGATTGCCCATTTGATTTAGGAACTTTTTTGTCTTCTGCTTTTTTTCAAAAAATGCAAAGTTTTTGAGATAAATTAGCTGTAATCCATGAACAGCTTCCTAATGGTAAGTAAAGAACGTCTGATGCTCCCGCACAAAAATAGTGTACCATGAAAAGATCAATAAAAAAAGAATCAAATTATGTCAATTCTAACGTTTTTTTTTTTTTGGCTCTTAATAAAAAGTAGTACTCCACTGATTTTTTCCTAACTTTTCATTTGAATTAAATAAAGGAAAATAAAAGTAAAACAACAAAATAAATATTAAAAAAATACGTGTTTATTGGAAAAAATTGGAAAGAATATCTATTTAAGATTTTAAAAGAACGAAACGAACGAAATAAACAAATTAAACAAATAAACTTAACCTATAACAACAAAACTAAAACGCTATCGTAATAATAAATAAATTTAAAGAAACTGTTCAAAATGTGAACCATTTTGTTGAATACATAATTCACACCGACGAATAATTATGTGGAATATTAACTAAAAATTGTCTTATTTCATTACACGCATCCCTAATCCTATTAATGAGTTCATCTCTTGTTGTCACAGGAGTTGCATACACCCTTTCTTTTAAATACCCCTACACAGAAAAATCTAAGGGATTTAGGTCTAGAGACCTAGGCGGCCAAGGAACTCAGCCAGCACGACCGATCCATATTCCTGGATAATGGTTGTCCAGCCAGTTTCTAACTATTCTGCTATAATGAGCTGGACAATCATCAAGCTGGAACCAAGCCGTTCTTCGTAAATTTAAGGGAATATGTTCCCACATATCCCCATGTTCATTCCAAGAAAGCCACAGCATTAATCCGAGGTGGTAAAAAGTAGGGCCCAAAAAGGTGATTATTGTAAATACCTATCCAGACGTTCACACTAAATTCTTGTTCGAAATGTCTCTGCCGAACTATATGTAGATTTTCATGTGCCCAAACGTGCTGGTTGTGAAAACTTACCTCACCACCGCGAGTGAAGCAGTATTCATCGGTCCATAAAACATTATTTAAAAAACCTGGATTGTTATTATTTTCAGCACGAATCCATCGACAATACGCAACTCTACGTTCTGCGTCGCCTGGTTGTAGTCCTTGAACAGGTTGTAGATGGTAAGGGTATCGGTGATCCCGTCTTAATGTTCGGTGAATAGTAGTATTCGAGACTCCACCTAAAGCTACCCTTCTAATGCTAGTTGTGAGATCTCAGTCGAATTCACGCAAAATTCGTCGTGCGATATTTCTTTGCTGACTATGATTATTATTTTGACGACCATGCACATTATTTAACCCCTGACTTATAATTTGTTAGTGAACTCTTACAAACACTGAAGGATGCGGAGCTCTTCTAAAAGGAAATCTTCGCCTATATTCATGGGCTGCTGCTGCTGAACTTCCATTTACAAAGCCATAAATAATATGAATATCCGCTATTTCTTGATTAGAAAACAAAAATGGCATTTTACAAGATCACTTTTGCAATAAAAATTAACACAATAAAATATGTAAATAAATTACATTCTTTCGTATTTAAAATAAAACGTTAGATTTGGCATAATTTGATTCTTCTTCTTTATTGTTCTTTTCATGGCACACTATTTTTTTGCGGGAGCATCAGACGTTCTTTACTTACCATTTGGAAGCTGTTCATGGATTGCAGCTAATTTATCTCAAAAACAATGCATTTTTCGAAAAAAAAAGCAGAAGACAAATGGGCAATCTAAATTTTTAGTTTTTAAGAGTTAGAGGCGTCGCAGGAAAAAGTTCGGAGGGGGATAAATGGTGTACCACCCCAGAAAATGTACTACCCTATAGATATTGATAAACGTTAAACTACTCTTAATATTGAGTTTAAGGAGTGTAATATATGTACTAAACTTGGATTTATTATTTTAAATAGTTTTGAAGATAAATTAAAAGAACTGAAAAAAATTAAAACTTTGAAACCCTGTATCTCCAAAACTAAGCGTTTGGCAACCTATGTTTATATGAACTTTTTGCTTAATTTTGAAAGCTCCATCGATTATTAAAGTCCTGCTACAAAAAATTGGAACACCCTATATATATATATATATATATATATATATATATATATATATATATATATATATATATATTGCGATGGTTATAAGTAGGTATAATAGAGGGGGTAGAGTTTTTTCGAGCTTAAATAATATGTAGTATGTGAGTTCATATAAAGTCAAAGAAGTTATACACTTCGTTATGAGAAAATATAGTGTACGAGTATAAAAATATGATTGCGATACAACAAAACAGGCTTTGTGTGGTTCGCACAATTATGTTATATTCATAAAAGCAATGAGCTATAGTAGTAGCATGTATAAAAAGGTCAACACGATACATATTAGTGTGTACGTTCAGTTTTGTTTAAGTTAAATAAGAAATTTCACATTTAAATCAATTTAATTAAGTATTTGAATACATAACAGATATTGATTACATGAGCACAATAATTCTAATATGTAGAACATGTATAGTAATAGGTACAATGCATAAAACTCTGCGAACTATAAAAAGGGTTATGGTACGAAGACGGTATATTGGTAATTCACAAACTAAGTGTTTAAAAAGTGCATAAGATGTTATAGTGACTTAGAAATATAGCTAAGAACTTGAACAACATTTGTGCAATGTGATATTTACAATATAAATACAATTAGTGTACAAAACTTACTAAAACATTGTGAAAGTGTGAAAAGACAAAATTATGAAGTATAGAGTACTGAGAAACAGTCATGGTGTTAGAAACATATATAGGAACATATTATATAAACATTACAAGCGATATAAATGTTTAAAAAGCAAGTTAAAATTAAATTATATAAAGTTAGGTTAAGTACAATAATTAAGAATTCTTCAAATTTATGGTTTATATAGGATAAGATAAGTTCAGATTAAATTATAAAAGCATATAATATTAGGGTTCCCTCAGCTTCACATAGAATTTAACACTAAATATGTAATTTAAACATAAATTTAGAAAAATTGGGTTATGTACCTAAATTAAAGCTATTGAAGTAGAAATTTTGTTAAAACTATAAAAAATGGATAGAAATAAGTGTATTCTTATACGGTTTTTTATGCAGAAGCGGAATATGTCTTAAATTTAGTTGTAAAATATAAAATTTGTTAGATTTTAATAATTTTAGGTAGTAAATTGTCAAAATGTAAATTCATGAAGCGAAGTATAACAAGTGAGATCTCTATTTATGCAAAATATTGCCTTGATTCCAAAAATGTATTTAAAAAGCAAATCCGAATTGATTTGATAAAGTTATGGGATAATTTATGTTTTAGTTAATTTAAATTTTTTTGTTTAGACCAACCAAATGCAAGGATCTTTTGTATGTAATGTAAACAAAAATTGAAAGCCTTGGTATCCATGAGAAAAGTATACAAGGAATTGCTCCTGATTCCTCGCTCTCTTACTTGCTCTTACTCTTGCTCTTACCCTCTTATAATTTTAATTTTGTGTGACTAAAAGGTCATAGTGCCTATAGTGCATTCGTTACATTTAAGTTAAAAATTTTCGTTAACAGTATCAGAAATGAACCGCGATCAACGTAGAGTTTGAGATTTCAGAAACAATCGATTTAACCAATAACAAATCTTAAAACTAAGGTTACGGGTTATAAATTTTCGACATTATTATATTGTTTCATTTCGAAATCTTGCATCAACTTCGGTTGATGTGCATTTTTTTTTATGTAAATAAAATTTCTTCTGATGTTTTGGATGTGAAGTTTATTTTTTTCTTCGAAAGTGATGGAGGTTATAAAATAAAAGTAATTTCAACTCGGCATCTAAAATAAAAGTGACAGTAAATATAAAAGACTAAATTATAAGTTTAACCCGATAATTTAATAAACATTTAAATCAACATTTAAATATTCAAATCAAATAAAAGTGCAACTACAAAAGTATATGAGCATATTAACTAAGTGCAACGTATTTACCAATAAGGTTTATCACAAGTTAGTGCCGCTGAATGAATTTATGGTAATTAGGTAGTACCATTTGCAACAGGAAGGCAGTATCATCGTTAGATGGAAAGAAGTTTACATGGTAATATGGAACAAGCTTGAGGTGACCATTTATTGGAGATTACAACAACACATGTGAGTTTATTTTGCTATCATAACCCAACATTTTGCATTGATTATTCTTTAATGTCCGGTATTTATATTTTGTTTCATAAATTTGTATATGTTTATTTTGCCACGACGTGTATCAATATCTGCAAAGGAAATGAACAGGTGTAACCATAAATATTATAATTTTAAAATGAAGAAAATCAAAATTGTACTCACTAAATAATATATTGTTGGTGAAATTTTTGACAGGCAGCATATATTTTAATTGACCAATGACGCAACGCATTTTGCCAATTCCGCAGAAACCTGTTATACGGTGAAACAAATTATTGCAAATTACTATTAAATTATTAACAATTAAATTTAAATTTTAGTAAAGGATAACTAGGTCATTAAAAATTAAATATTGTTAAACTGTCTTAAAGATGACAAATCAGAACACCCTCTACGACAAAGGCTAACAATGAAAAATGTCAGCCACAAAAACATTTAACAAAACTTAATCGAGTTATGATGTAAGTGTAAAGTTGTAAAAACTTCAATTTGAAAATGATAGAAGCATTCACAAATATAAACATGACATCAAACAAAATAATCCAGTTAAATCTAACAAAGAGATAGCTTTATCAATAATTGCAAGTGTTATTAACAATGACACGCATAATGCAGAACGTTTTTTGTAATTTTTTTAATTTTAATCTGACGACACGCATTTTTTTAATGTTTATTGTTTTTTTAATTTCCTGTTCCAATTAACGTCATTACATTGTGTTAGATTAAATAAAAGCCGAAAGCTTTTCAAGTAATTATTTAATTATAGCGTAACATTTAGAAGCCGATGAATCACTGCATTATATATTTTTTATGATTTGAGCATAATAAATTGCAATTAAAGAATTCAATTTCAAGTGGTTGTGTACATAATTAAAGTGTTTTGTGGTTGAAGTGAAATTACTTTAAAAGTCGATTTTTTTAGTAACGTAACGTAACAATACATTATTGTTTTTTGATCAAAGTAGTGATTGATTTCTTTTGTGGCACGCAATTATTTTAATTAAGGGTGCAAATATTTTTGAAGCCTTTCAGGTTGGAGAGATCTGCTGGTTCCAGAACCGCGGGCGAAGATTTCATTTAGGTACGCGAGTTATTTGAGTATTTTGGGCGAACTGTGAACTTACGTAATTAGGCATTTCAACCCCTATTGTGATATTTCCAATACTATGGCGCCCATTTCCGGTTCTACGCCGTTTCAACCCCTATTTGGATTTATATATGATAAATTGTTCAATTGTGCGCAAAATGCAGTTCATCGAACTCACGCCGACTGCTGCTAGTCGAGCAAAAGCCAAGTTTATCTGTTACTTCGTTTTACTGTCAGTTTATACCGGAACAAGGTAAGTCTCTTATACATGTTCGTGCGAATATGTACAGACAGGCGAACGGACAGAATGACGGAAAACAATACATGATTGACGGTTGTTTAATTTGCCATATTCTCATTAAATCATTCTAAGTTGGATATGAGATATTTGGTGTTTATTGATACGCGGACAAAAACGCGGCTAAGATAAATTAATTGGGGCACTTGAAGTAGCCAGATACGTGATAATACAAGAGAACAACTGCGGGTCTACCTATATTATGACGATCAAGGTCCAGTTGTTGGGTCTGGCTGTTTTGTCCCAATAACCCATGCTACCGGTAAATTTTAATTATGCTGACATATACATAACAAAAATTCCTGGTAGAATATCACCGTAAAAGTTGTTATATAAAAAATTGACATTAGCGAACGGACAGAACGACGGAAAACAATACATGGTTAACGTGCTAAGTTGGAAATTCTAACGCTGTTACGGTCGAAAATGAAATTATCACGGAAGGTAACAGATAATTAAAGTGCAGCAGACTAGCTCTGTGGGATAGAGAGCTGTGGGCGCGTTTTTGAATTTAAAAATACTGAAGGTGGTTAGTCGTATTGTCGAAAGTCGCAAAATAAGAGTGCGTCTTAATTGGAACAAAGTCAAGTAATGGGCGCCAGACTGTTCTTAAAACCAAATCGGTAAGAATACACGAGCACACGTAAATAAATCAGCCTTAAACTATCAAAAGATCCCACTTACCTTACGTTGGCTACGTCCAGGTGTACGTCGGAGATGCTTTGAAACTTTAGCTCTAGAACAAATCTCAAAATATCCACACGCTCAAATATTAAGGCACTGTGTACACAAATCTGCTGTTGGGGTTCAACGCTTGTATGCAAAATATCCTCAACAAGACAAAAATAATAAACACGCTGAAAGTTTCGCTCTATTATTACAGTCAAATTCAAATATTAATTATCTCCAATCTTTGTCATCAATTGAACTCAAAATAAAATAATTACACATGAACTAGATAAACGTCATTCAAAGTTCCTTTAATTCGTTACGTTAAACAAAAACTGTTTAAAAAAGAACCATATCGAAGAACTAAATGAAACTAAATGCGTCAATAAAATCAATAAAATTTTGAATCAATAAAATTAGCTTTTAATTAAATCTTTTAATTTTAATTCCCACTTTTCGTCAATTATTGCTTTTACTGGTCAGGAGGAGATCACAAATAACGCAATTAAATCTATTGTCTAAACATCAGTCAAATACAAAAACACAACAACGATACATATGTTATCACTAATTTATGGTAGTTTATCTTAGAATTTATTACAGGGATGAAAGTACCACCCCTCTTTCTCAATTTTGTCTACCTTTCGCCTTAGGTTAAAATTTTGAAAATAAAATTATCTAGACACGATCGAAATTCAGAACATTTACGTAGCCAAATGGTCACTCAGAATCAATTTTATAAGGCTAGATTTTTATACACATAAACCTGTAGTGCATTTAATTAAACTTTAAAAAAACAGCAAAAGAAGGCGCAAATAAAGCAGTTCGTCAATCTTAATTTTAAATACGTAAATGTATCAACAATTCAACTACAGATGATTACGTTTATTCGCTATATCACCGAATAATTTCACCAAAATGCAAAAAATCGTATGATAATACAATCACAATAAAAGTACAATGTTACTCTACCTTCTGCGAAACTTCTCCTCCAGGTAACATCAGAAGCAATCTGAACGTAATCGGCTTCAGGTTACCTGCTGAATGATTTCCAAACGGCAAGCAGATATTTCCAAATAACTATTTCAATAACGTTACGAGTTATTTGACTGGCCAGGACGTTATATAGTTTATATACATAAGAAAATATCTTTATGCACGAAATTGTTCACACAATCTTGCTTTAATCTTAAATTAACTAGGTAACTTTATTTACTGGTCTGTTTATGATTAAAAATAATTATTTACACAATTATATACAGTGAGACTTGGTCTGTCAATGGCTGTTTACGAGAGCACGTAAAAACATAAGGTTCGGGCACACAATACTCCATTATAAACAATATATAAAATCCGCAAAGGCGATAAAAACCGTAATTCAGGAAGGACTGGGTAAACACTATCCATATTTCGGAAAGGTAGGTCAAGTTGACCACGATAAACCACACAAAGTTTTCCGGCCTGGTGAACCATCAACAAACCCGCACAAAGGCGAAACGGATCCGCAGTCCAGGATACGATCAAGGAAGGACCCGGAACATCGACGGTAAAAGAGGTGCCCTCCCGTATACCACAACTGTTTTCACACTGATCCAGACCAACACTGAGGACATACATTCAAATTCTTCAATTACGCCATATGCAATTTTAAAAACAACCACCAATCATACTGCTCATTACATTCAAATTATAAACGCGGTAGAAACGATATGCCCTTTCTGTATACGATCGAGACAAATTACATCATATTTTTGCTTTCACATGGAAACTGCAAGGCCAACTTTTGAAGTAACCAATGGTACATGTACACTCAAGTTTACTAAGGTCATGTTGTAATTCAGCTGAATATTGCCTTCTCCTGTAATGATAATCCTTAATTAAAAATTAGCAGGTAAGCTGTACTGAAAAAGAATCTTGGAACCTTTCCTCAAATGGATGCTAATAGAAACATAATGAGGAAAACAACTTGGAATTTTATCTCTCAATAACAAATGGCCTTTTTTAATTCCTAAACCTTACGAAAATTTATATGATATTTACGATCCTAATTTAAATTAATTCTAACAAAGGAATCCATCTCAACTAAATATGACAAATTCTAATCCGAACTACAATATAAAGCAAATGATGTATCAATTTAATTTTAAAAGAACGTAATTTACTCCTCCAACCTACGAGAATTTCTAAAACTTAAAATAACGAAAATACTTATGCACATCAAAACTATTCCAATATTCTTTGATTGTAACGCAAGTATCACCTGTGACTAAAACATAATCAATTCTTCAACTCACATTAAGTGATAACAAACAAAATAAATCCTATACGTCTTTACTGAATTGAAATTACAAATTTTAACCTGTAATTAAAACGAACTCTAACATCCTCAAATAGCTTTTAAATTAGACTCCATGTTTAAAACTCGAAATAGGGTATGGTAATCAAAGGTATACTTAGAAACACAAAACCTTCACCACAATGTATATAGTTTTAAAATGTTAGTAAATATTAATAAATTGGTGACCAGTTTCGGCACAAATTGTCATCTTCCGACATTAAAAAGGACTTACACAAATGTTTCTGCTAACATGCACAAATAATGTGTTTAATGCAGTTCCATGCTTTTCTTTTGACCTTTAAGATCAAATTTTCGGAAAACGAGACGAAAAAAAATTATTTATAGTGATTTGCCTAAAATTTTCGCACCCGGTGACAACGTAAATAGCGCTGTTTGCGGTGGTATTGAAACGAATATCTCCGTTTAGAGAGGTGTGCAAACGAATGAACTGTAATAACGTTTCATTATTTTAATGTTGCTAACTTTAGGCTGGTTTGATACTTTAATGTTTAAGTATGTGAAATTTATGCGTTATAAGTATATAAGCAAATTATTAATTATAATTAAAAAAAAAACCTTCATGTTACAATCAGGAATACTTCGAGGGAGACGTTTTCTTTCTTTCAATAATGGAGTGATCAAGAAATTACCCACTTCTTCAAGAAATAGTCACCGTTTTGGAAGTTTTCCAGCATTCCAGGTTGGTGTTACTTCGCACCACAGAACATAAACGTTGTAAGCTGAAACGTCCATGATATTGAAAAAGATAGTGATTGGCCATCTTCTATTTTGCCGTTTGCATGTGTATGTCTACAGCACCTTTAGTTTTATTGTAATCTAAAGCCATACACGGCTTTTTATGATCTTGGTTACACACTCCATTATCGTAGTAACATTCTTATACCGTTTATAGGAAACTATCAACGTGTCCTTGGTAAAGTAAAATTTTGAAGGAAGAACTTCTTTCCTGTTGCAGACCAATACGACTGACAATTCAGGGTTATTTTTGCGAATAGTTCCAAGCATGGTTATTTTTCTTTGCAATAGCATGTGCCCCATATCGTACGAGGTAAAAAAAATATCACACGTTACGTTGTAACCTTTTAGACCATAGATAAGATCTAGCACAACTCTTTTACCTTAACCTTTCTCTGCAGGTTCACCTTCCCAAGGTAAACTTGCACGTTATGTGCATAAGCAGTTACAGAATTGCATAAAGTCCAAATCTTGACTCCGTATTTAGCAGGTTTACTCGCGATGTACTACCTAAAAAGACAACGGCCTCTAAAAGGTACCAGTTGCTTATCTACTGTTATATTTTCGTGAACATTATAGAGATTAGGTAGAATTGCAACCCATTCATCCCACAAGTCCGATATAGGAGCTAATTTATCAGTTTGGCGTCGTTGTGGTCGAGTTTTTTTATCGTCAAAGCGAATTATTCGTGCAATTACATGAAATCGTTGTAGGTTCATCGTTGCTCTAAATATTGGACGACCTACATTTCCATCCTAAAGAGTGGTTGTTGCCCCTCCATGAGTATCATACACAAATGTGCTGCTAGTTCAACTAATGTTAGTTCTTGCAACGTCATCACAAAGTCTTTTGTCTTCTAAATTTAACATTTTCGAAATTAGCTTTACAATTTTGGGTGTGAAATTTAAGAATTACGTGGATTTTATGCCAATTATTAAATCAACGAAGTAACATTTGCTGCTGATAACCTTACCGATTGATGTGTCTTTTCATTCCATACTATATTGCCATCTTTTGAAGTTACGTGATTATCCGTATCAGCGTCATCTCAAATAGTAGCTTTCACTACATCATCCTTTTCGCTATTTTCTCCTTCAGAAGCATTAGAATCACTATCAGAAACACCAAAAAGTTTCTCAAGTTCACTATCCGTAAGCACTCCCTCACTACACATTTTCATTAATAAATTTCAATTGTTAGGTATTTCTTATTAGCGTATAGCATCAAGTTTGATACAGATGCTCACTGGCTGCATTTATATGCGGATCCACAGACAAGTCTCAACAGGTATAAACTTGTTTACCGGTACGCAAATAACGCATGCAATATGCGCAATAATGTGGCAATATTATGTAAGTTATTTATATTTATGGAAATAAAACAAAACTAACAAAATACATTCGTCTATGATAATAATCTGCTTCGCGTTTTTCTGATTTGAACCACACATATTACCGGGTCATATAGACCCAAACACAGTGAGTGTAACAAATTCATTTAAGCGTCAGAACGCGCGCTATGGCTAAATATCACCCACTACTGATTAAAAGCATTGTAACTTTTTACGTTATGGGCCTGCTTGCGGCCGCCCCTCAGTATCTTCATATTGAACTCCCCCAAGCCTGATTTAGCGGTAGTCGACGAGATTTTCATAGACTACACAGTTCTGTGACATATTTTGCGGTGGAATTACGTACAAAGTAGAAAATACCCAGTACGCGCGTGCTCCCGTTGCCCAAAAATAGTAACTTTTTTCTATTTTTGTAAATTTACAAATTTTACAGATTTGTCATTGGTAATACATTAACGAAAATTTAGTTTAAACTTATATTCAACGTTTATGTAAATGTGGATGACGCGCAACCATCTACGAGTAAAAGATACGATGATTTTCGACCGTTATCAGAAAAAGAGCTACAACAAATGATGTATGATGATAGGGATGAAGAAGCGAATGTTTGTGAAAGTGATGATTCTGAGATTGGTCATGTATCGGGAAGTAGTCGTAACAGTGTTTCCGAGCAACTAGATTCTGATAGTACCGTTGATATAGACCCTGATTCGTAAGATGACATTCCTTTAGCCCGTTTATCTTGTTGCATTGGAAAAAATGGTTTCAAGTGGTTCAAAAACACACCTCCGCAAAATGTAAGAACACTTGCGCACAACATTAACACGGAAGTTGCTGTTCCTAAAGGAATTGCAAAAAATTCGCTTTCGATACTTGAATACTTGGCAACTTATGATAAGTGAAGAAATTATAGATCTAGTAGTAAAGTACACCAATATGTACATAGAAAATAAAAAACTAAGTTTAGTAGACATCGAGATGCTCGTACTAAAAGAGAAATAAAGGCTCTGTTGGGATGCCTTCATTACGCTGGTTTTTTGAAATTGGACTTATGGACTAGGGATGGCTGTGGTATTGACTTATTTATTGCAACAATGTCAAGAAAATAATTTTTATTTCTTTTACGTTGTAAACGATCCGACGATTTAGAAACAAGGTCTGAAAGGCGACAGCTTAATAAATTGACGTCTATAAGAGAAGTTGCAGAGATGTACAAGAAAAACATCAGTCAATCATATACAATGGAGAGTTTGCTACTATTCATGAAAAATTGGAGCCTTTTAGGGGACGGTGCGGATTTCGCCAATACATAAAAAGCAAGCCGGCAAAATACGGTATAAAAATATTTCTACTTGCTGATGCAAAAACATTTTATACCTACAATTTTGAAATATATGCGGGTACGCAACCTGAAGGAAATTTTAAATGCGACAATTGTCCAAGTGGAGTTGTTCTGCGATTGATTGAACCCATTCATGGAACTGGAAGAAATCTTACTATGGACAATTGGTTTTCAAGTATTCCCCTTGCAGAAGAACTGATTCGTGACCACAAGACAACATGCGTTGCTACCTTGTGGAAGAACAAGCGAATTTATTAACGCCAAAAACAGGGAGAGATATTCTACAATCTTTGGATTTACAGAAACTATGACTTTATCGCCATATATGTATACCAAAACCTGGCAAAACTGTTTTAATTATTTCCACTCTACACCGGGATAAATACATTGATAAAAGGTTTGGTGAACAGAAAAAACCTGAGTGTATTAGCTTTTACAACAGTACTAAAGGTGGGGTTGATGGGGTTGATGAATTGTGTGGTACATATTCGGTTTCTAGAAAATCTTTTCGGTGGCCACTAACAGTGCTTTTTGGTTTTCTAAGTATTGCTGGGATAAATGTATACGTTATTTACAAAGCTAATAATTCATGTCAAAATTTGTATCGTCGCCAATTTCTGAAACAATTAGCTTTGGAATTCACAAAGGAGGAAATAGTAGCGCGTTCTCAAATTCAAACATCATCGAATGATGTTAAGACGAGAATAAATCTGCTTGTAAATACCATTGTAATAAATGAGCCAATTCCCAAAAAACAGCGAAGAGCAACAGGAGGATGCGAAGATCGTGGCTACAAGAAAGATAGAAAAACTCAGACATCTTGTGGTGCATGCAATAAACTTATTTGCCGAGTATACGTAATACCGTTTTGTAAAATTTGCAGTGAGGGACAGAAAAGTTAAATTACATATATTTGCCATAATTGAAATACATTTATAATAAATAATAATTTACCTTTTTTGATGATATTTCTTTATCTATGTAACAATTAAAACTATTTAATAACAGTTTTAATAATATGTATATTGTCAAACAAATAGTAATAAAGTTGTAAACGTAAACGTAAACGTAATCGTAATCGTAAACGTAAACGTAAACGTAAACGTAAACGTAAACGTAAACGTAAACGTAAACGTAAACGTAAACGTAAACGTAAACGTAAACGTAAACGTAAACGTAAACGTAAACGTAAACGTAAACGTAAACGTAAACGTAAACGTAAACGTAAACGTAAACGTAAACGTAAACGTAAACGTAAACGTAAACGTAAACGTAAACGTAAACGTAAACGTAAACGTAAACGTAAACGTAAACGTAAACGTAAACGTAAACGTAAACGTAAACGTAAACGTAAACGTAAACGTAAACGTAAACGTAAACGTAAACGTAAACGTAAACGTAAACGTAAACGTAAACGTAAACGTAAACGTAAACGTAAACGTAACGTAAACGTAAACGTAAACGTAAACGTAAACGTAAACGTAAACGTAAACGTAAACGTAAACGTAAACGTAAACGTAAACGTAAACGTAAACGTAAACGTAAACGTAAACGTAAACGTAAACGTAAACGTAAACGTAAACGTAAACGTAAACGTAAACGTAAACGTAAACGTAAACGTAAACGTAAACGTAAACGTAAACATAACTGTAAATTCAATGAGCTCTTTAAACAATTTTTTAAATAAATTATGGATTTGGGGATATTTACCGCTATGTGCAAAATTCACCCTGCGCGCTTCTTAACGCGGCTAAATTGGGCGCGAGTTCTGTCGAGTTAAAAAAGTTAATTGTAATTTTCTAATATAAATCTAGGTACACCGTTATTAGAGTAATGAAACAAAAGTCATGCAGTGTCAACGAAGGATTTAAATAAATTAACGAATTATGCACATTAGAAGAACTCGATTGGGTCATATTAACCTGAACACAATAGGAGGGTTAACAAGATCCAAATGAGTGCTTTTAATGTGAAAATTTTGTAACTTGATAGATGTTCTTTTCTTACGTGTTCGGGCTAAATTACAGTAAGTCAATAATTTAGTAGTCCAGATTCTAATTCAATCTAGAAAAAAATATTCTAAAAGAAAACGTAAAGATCAAGAAACTTTTTCATTTAAATATCTCCTAATGTTTTTTTTTTTATGGCATCATGAAAGAAATAGCACAATCAATCTTTTCTGTTTCATTTACTTCGCCGCGTGTAAATTGAAAATTCACAATTTTCAAGATTCCAAATGTCGACAAATTTTCACTTAACCCTAACTAAAAATTCATCCACGTTTCACAAATAGTTTTTGTACGTTCAAGTAGTATCTAAATGCTTTATTTTTATATTGTTAGAAATGCTTCGTACGATATTTTAGTAAACGACACGTTCGTGTTAAAAACTCCAAAGCAGTTTATATGTTGGGGTGAATGTCATAACCAACATGTCTCTGTTAAAGAATCCAGCAAACTGCAGACAACACAAAACATATCTGCTAGTTTGCAGGTAAATTATATTTTGTTGTTTCTAAACAAACATTAAGTTCCATCCAAGCATTAATTAATCCTCATTAATCATTGCAACATATGTTTGCAGATAAGGGTTTTAAGCAAATAATCTGTTCTGTATTGTCTTAACATTTAGATTTTGGTTAAGCCTAAACAGTAGCTATGGGTATAATCTCTCTTAATAGCCTGTAATTTACTGCAGAATTGTCTATTAAATTATTCCCTGTATATAATTAAGTCATGATTGTTTATTGTGACAACGGAGGTGTGAGTTTTCAATTTATTGCAGAATTAGATAACCGTACACTGAAATTTGCTTTTTGTATGGAATATATTAAAAATTCATGTATCAAGTTTAATATAAAGGCATAATATCACCCTTTAAGTTTAAATCAAATTTTATTAACTACGTATCTTTATACACTCATATTACTTTTGCTTTGATGTTCAGAAAATTTATTTCGTAGTTCAATTTATGCAATCGATTGAATGAAGGTACCTATATCAGATGTTATTTACTATATGAAGTCAATAAGTTTATATCTGTTTATTTCCAGTAATAATTTATGGGAAAGTACGGTCGTTCTTGAATGTTTCTTAATTCATGCTATGACAATGAACAGTCGACAATACTATACATTAGTCTGTCAAATAATTATATAAAATGAGTAGTTATTTATGTAATTCTACATTTTCAGCACAATTTGAAATGTAAATCAATTTCCATCTTTCTATTTTGTAATTATAATTCTTCAACATACTGAATAAGAGCCATTGTGCCTGAAGGGATTTCCATTGAACATTACGATTTCATTTTTAATGTCTATTCATTCTGCAGTAACAATATGTATAAATCTTAATTTCCTCTGACCTGATAAGTTGAGACGTGATTTTAATTAGGTTGTAATAAAATATGGAAAAGAAATGACTCTCTTTGCCTTAATGTACGTGTAAATTACCAACATTCACACTAAACTATTTTATAAATCCTTGGCGAAATAATGACACACTTTATGAAAAATAATTTACCATACGTCATGTGTATAGATCACTTCACACACCACATATAAACACGTTGGACCACAATTTATATCCCGAGGCTAAAACCATAGAATGTAAAAAAAAATTCAATTTTAGCAATAAAAACGCTTCATACACAGAGATTTGTTGGAATTATTTTCTCTTTTCTTACATTTAAAATACGAGATCCGTTGTAATTCTCTAGTATTTGCAAAATTTAATGACCCACGCCTGGGTGAAAATGGATCAAAGTATATGGGGCAAGGAACCATTCGAAATAACATTACAAAACTGATTTCCGAACTAGAAAAGTTGTGCGAAACACCTGAGATTTATACTAAAGGATTAATGATTACGTTGAATTACTTATTGATGTCTATTTACACAAAAAACAGAATTATAATAAAACTGATCGTCATGTGTGGTTAAAATTTATCGTACGTTATTTTTTTCTGGAATTTTGGAATATTCAAAATGTGATATGTAGAATTCGAAATTTAAACATTGTTACCGGAAATTTTGTTTTAAAATTGTTATCCCAGTTTCGAAAAGCATTTAGGTTCATGATTGAACAAAAGAGTTTTAAGTAACACAATATGTTTGGAAATAAATTATTTGTGCAGTCGTTGATAACGAAAGGTTCAGTTGCGGTCATATAGTTCTACATTTATTTTGTTTCAAGTTTACCAGTTCACTTATATACGGAATTATTGTTGGTGGAAGTACAGAAAATTTACTTGAACAACAGGGTTTCTTATTGAGGAACAGGATGTATGTGTGTGACTTAATTCTAGGTGTCAAGACTGTTACTTTCATGGGAATTGTCCTCTATGCAATTTGGGTATGAAAATTTTATGCGATAGTTCCCCATCATGTGATCATGGTTAAGAGAAGCGCTTCATAATTTGGTTGGTACCGTGCAATATCGTTGCTTTATTAGCTTCTCGCTTTATGCGGGTTTTAAAGTACATCCCCACAAATTTGTTACCGTATATCGGCTTATCGTTTTATCGGAAAGTCCGGGTTCAAAAGTGAAACCGAAGATTTCCTAATTTAGCCTGCGCTTATCTGAACAAGATGCGGCTTCTTAATTTGTGTACAACCAACGTCGGCGCCGAAGGTGTAGCAAATTTTATGATTTTGTGTGAATTTATTGATCTTTAGGATTTATATTGTCACGAATGTGAATTTATGGCGACTATAGACATTATTATATATAATAATGTCTATAAATTATATAAGAGTATTTAAAAGAATGTGCCTACTTCGTATTTGATTAAATTTTTGTTTATGCGAAGTGTATAATGAAAAGTTGTCAGCTGATTGTGATGGAATTTGGACCAGAACAAGGGAAATTGCGTAAGTGCGAAAAGACGCTGATAACGTTGTTTTTTTAGTTGTTAGTTTTTTTTTTCGTTTTGACGAGCTAGTTTTTTTTACACCCCGCGGCCAGGGGTACGTTTCGTGATTGTACTTGCCCCTTGTATACATTTTTTATGCTGTCCTTTAATTGTAATATAGATCTTTTAGTGTAAATGTTTTGAGCATTTATTTTATCTTCACCAAATTAAAAGCACGTTGAGTTTATTTCGACAAAGTTTAAAAGTTGCCGAAAATAAAGCTTTTAACATTCAGAAATATGAAGTAAGTTTTGATGATTTATTCGATGAATTTTAAGTGACGTTTATTAAATTATAGAAACTTTTAAGTATTTGATCGCGTTTTGTTTATCTTTGTTGTGACAATCATTCATTTTAAATTGAATAATTATTTACAGTGTTGATCAGTTATTGTTTTTGTTATTTGAGCAAGTAATTTTACGTGAAAGTTTGAGCCAACTGATTGTCACTAGCTACTTTGTCAACTTTTAGCTCACCGCCAATCACTGACTCTCTTATGAAGAAACGTGGAAACCGGTTATGCTTAGTCCTTCGATGGCATTCGATGCCTTCTGCTATCATTATTGCTGCCTCATTGTCCACTCATAGACACGGAATCTCCTTTAGAATGACAAGATTGCTCATATGCCGAGATCGCCGAATAGTCTCTCTGGTTCCTTCCATAGCGGCTACAACTTCAGCCTCCGTAGTAGTAATTGAAACGCTGGCCTGCCTTTGGATCAGCCCCGAAACTCCTCCTTCCGCGTACATCCAGAGCACTCTATTGGTGGATTTTCTAGCGCTAAATCTCCCGCATAGTAAACATCGCTGTAATGTTCCAAAATTCATTTCTTGAAACTTTTCTTCTACATTATACGACTATCTGGTGTGTACCGCAACAACCATGCAACTACACTTACAACGTATGCAATATCTGGTCTGGTGAATACCGCAAAATCTTATGCACATATGACGTTTGGAATATTTTAGTTCCGTCTTCTCTGCTTTCTACCTCTACTCCTAGGAAATAGGACGCAGCATTCGTGGTTACTTTAAACCGACGTTTGACCTCCTCCATCAACGCGTATATCAACGGTTGACTGGTTCTAGCTACCATACCGTCATTTACGCACAGAGCTGCTATAAGTTTTCCAGATACTTTCTTATTAGAAGACTTGCCTTCAATTGTCTTAAAACTGATGTCTTAGAAGTACTCTAGATTGCACCGGCTCCAGCACTGTGGTGGTTGTTTTAGCCCATAGAGACATTTCTATAGAAGAAAAACTATACAGGAGGCGTAGTTATAACCTTCCGGCTGTTTCATGAATGTCTGCTCATCCAAAAAGCCATTAAGGAAACAGTAGGATATGGAACTGGAACATCGCCATTCGTTCGCTTGCTGCTGCACAGAGCAAATAGTTCCCATTTTGGTTTCGGGGCTGAAAATTTGTTCGTAATCAATGCCTTTTTTCATGAAAACCCTTTATGACCAGTGTTCCTACGACTTGTCTACGGAGCCATTAGCGTATGTCATTGGTTTGTGTTCATAACAGAGTTTTTTGAATCTGGGAGACATAATGAAGAACGGCCACGAAGTATCATTTGTTCCGGAAACAAATCTTCGCCTTCGTCTACGACTACACTTTAGTCATTGGCATCATCTAGATCTTCGTTAAAATACCACTCCCCACCGATTCAATACACTGTTGAATTATGTTTTCAGCGTCATGAAACCTTTCACCAACATCTGTTTCAGTATTTGGAAATTCATTCATTGAAGTTTTTATCGCTTTCTCATCAAAAATAACGACTCTAGAGCAATGTCGCTCTGGCTGATTCAAGTATAGTGGGATTATTCCTTTCGCTACATCCATTTTGTTATGGAATATAATGAGCCTTTTCTTTACTGCAGCTTGCTCAATTAGAACTCACACTTTATTGTTATAATCGCCACCATGATAGCTTAAAACCTAGATAACCGTGTTCCCAGACATCTTCTGTTTCAACTTTTCGTAAACTTCAGATTTAATTTTAAGAAAAAATATATATATATATATATATATATATATATATATATATATATATATATATATATATATATATATCATCGTGTATCGTTGAGGCTGTGATAAGAACCTGTATTGTTTTGACGACGTTTCGGCAAAGTCATATTTATCATCCTCAGGTCGCTAGTAGCTTTGTTCTGCTCCTCGTTTTTCGAACTGAACTGAAGTTCTTGCTTACATACTCCTTTGATGAGTTTCTCCACTTTCAGATTCGCAGTGTTCACTTTTTCCCTTTTCTGCGATAATAGTTTCTCTGACGTCTTCGTTTTGTTCTTGAATGATGTTTTTCCTGGTTTAATATTAGTTCCCTTGTATCTGGTGATCTCTGTGTATCGTCCCTTGCATTCAAGTTTTTTTAATGTTTTTCAATATCCCGTGTTATCCTCTTTGTGAGACGGCCCTCAGAAGATATCCTTTTGCTATTTTTAAAATTGATGGGGGTATATTTTTGTTTTTGGATTCGGGAAACCTGTTTCTATTTTGTTGTCTGTAAAAATAAATGGTTTTGATGTGGTTTCTTAGAATGTTGCATATTTTATCTGTTGTACGGCAGAAGTATTTTGTTTATTGGTCCGTCTTCCTCCTAGTCATTTTTATTTCGTGCTGGTTTTTGTGCCTTTTCGGTGTTTTTTTCCGTATAACCATTTTGTAGTAGAGCTCTTTTCAAATGTTTCAATCTCTGTTCCCGAATGTTGATTCGTGAGTTTTCTTGATCTAGTTACCAGAGTTTTGACAACACCTAGCAATTCTGCCGGATGACGATGTTATTCTGCATTCAAATATCTATTAGTGTCTGTTGTTTTCCTGTACACTGTGTGACCTACATGATTGCCTTTTGTGTACTAATACACTCTAGAAAGGCAATTTTGGTGTGATTCATTTAAATGTCTTTTTGTCTCATCCATATGTCCGAATTATCTTATACTCACAGCATACTGGCAAACAACACACACTAATAGATACCTGAATGAAGAAGCGCATCATCATCCGGCATAATTGCAAGCAGTTGTCAAAAATATTGTGACCTGATCAAAAAGATCTGATCAACATTTAAGAACAGAGATAGAAACGTTTAAACACTTTTACTAGAAAATGTTTATACGGAATTAAACATCCAAAAGGCCAAAAACCAACAATAACAAGAAACCTAGTTCGTATAAGGAATTAGTGTTTAGAAGACACACTTTAGGAGAACAGACCAAAGAAGCTACTATAGCCTATCATTCTAAACGTCATTTTTTCAACCGCTGTCTCCTACCTCATATAAGTAATTAATGTTTAATAAATATGTATACTTTAACACCATGAACCTCTAAACTATCTTAATTCGCGAGTTATGTCTTAGTCTTTGTAAGGAGTTATGACTTAATAAACATACTTTAACAGAGGAAACAAAAATATCTGGTTTGGAACAAGACACGACCTTCCAACCTACAAATAATAACACTTTTTTTAGGATAATTAAGCAACCGCTTTTACAATAAGTTAATTACGAAAATAGACAGATAGATAGATCTAGATGCTAACTTAAAAAAATTCCAAAGCCTCCCACTTCTATAAAAATATCGACAACAGATATTTATTTCATTTTTACACTTATTTGGCTTTATACTAAGAAGATTTCTGAAGAAAAGTTATGTAAAATTCTTTAAAAGATATGTTTAGACATTTTCTTATAAAGTTAATTAAAGAAATTAATTAAAATAGATTTGATAATAAATGTTCAAAATGTTCACCTAAACTAACAATAGATTCAAATTTCTACATTATAACTCTCGAGTGCTTCAATTATTCTATTCTTAATATCATGTTGTTTCGTTGGAGGTATTTGATACACAAGTTTTTCACATAACCGCATATGAAGAAGTCAAATTTAATTAACGCTACTGAACGAGCAGGGCATGGAATAGGTATTCATCATCCCACCAATCTGTCAGGTAAATGGGTATTAAGATGATTATGGATTAATCTAGTATGATGTATAGGAGCTCCATCGTGTAACAACCACATTCTTTAACGAATGTTAAGAGAAACGTATGTCAAGAGTAGTGGTAATAATTTTCTTAAAAGTTTAAATAAACTAGACCATTTACTATTCTATCGAGAAAATGTGGTCCAGTTAGGTAATCTCTAACTATACCACCCCAAACATTCAAAGACCTAGTTCGACTACGAGTTGCTATAAAATGGGGCTTACTTGTTGAATAATAATTGATATGATATTTATTCACGATTCCATTTTTATGAAATGTGGATTCGTCTCCAAAAAGGACAAAATCAAAGAAATATCCACCTGATTATGGATTTATTGCTGAGCCCATTCGCAAAAAGCAACCCTTCTGGGATGGTCACCGTCGAATAACTCTTAGTATGTGGCATGGATGTACCTTGTTTTTATGCAGTATTCTTCGGGCGGATGTTTTGATAATATCCTGCTGGCGCGAGATTTCACGTGTAATAACATGTGGATTTTGCGCAACTTCAAGCACTACGTTTAATTCATTTTCGTCGTTAACTACAGGTTCTGCCCTTTCCTTTTTTATTAAACTACGGAACCCGTACGATTAAGGGCCAGTTGTTCAATAGTGGTTTAAACGATAGTTTAAGTAATCGGCAGATTATGTTAATCCGTGGTTTAAATTTTCTAGCGTTGTTCAATTCCATTTAAACTGTAGATTAGTTATTCCATGTTTAATGTAGGTTGGTAGTGACAAAATCACTGCAGCTGTCAAACATCAACAGAGTACACTAAAATGTAACTAGCATAGGATTCCGTGGGTAGACACTCTTACGTGCTTTCCATTGATTACAGTTGTAAAATAAGAGAAGGACGTTCAATTAAACTATTTAATTTATCTTATTACAATTAATTTTACGTAGATAACAGCATTTTCATAGAGTTTATTGCATGATTTCTAAACAGAAATTGATCATACATAACTATTATGGTTTTAAAATAAATCAGTTACACCTTTCAGTCTTTGATAAAATTTCTTCGACAATACGATCATGAATCATTGTTACCGCCTCTCTAGAAAGTCTAAATTTCACTATAAATTGACTGCCAGTCCACTTTTCAAGATGGTTAGGCCTATCTCGAATTGTTTACGTTGTTACCGGTTGATTAACAATATCAACTAATTCCAAAAAATCCTCGCCTTCGCTGAAAGGTTCCTCTAAATAATTATAATAGTCCATCTTTATTAAGCACGTGTTATCGCTATTCGAGTTGCGTTGACAAATAAACACGCTTTTTGAGGTTAAGTTTTATCGTTTAACGAGCTTAAACGGTCTCAACAGATGGTTTAAATAAAACCACGAGTTATGCTCAGTTTAAGCACTAAGCGACCATTGAACAACAAACAAGTGCAGTTCAACGATGTTTAAAGGGACTTAAACCACCATTGAACAACTGGCTATAAACGGTCTACTAACCTTTCAAAAGTTGTTTTCTCGGGTTATCTTTGTGAAGGATATCTCTCTTTGTAAATTATTTGTGTTAATAAACAATTTTTGACACATTCTCCCAGTACCCATTTCATATCTGTTAATTCGTTAATTCCTCATTAGGAAAGCTCATTTCAAACAGTATTTAAGTTTTTTAAGATTAATAAACACTACCCAAATTTAAATTAGTCTGTTAAATGACAAGCTAGTAATTATTACTGAATAATCTCATCTGTCAGTAGTGGACGAATAACTTCTTACAATAGAAATTTTTAAAAGAAGCTATAAGAGTGCTTAATAGAAATGAAAGAACATAAATTATATTTTCATTAAATAGTATATATACTTTTTCTCTTAAAACTGGACCAATGTCAAAAGTTATGCCAGCAAAATGTGATTGTCAGATTGCTCTGTCTACGGTATACAAGACATTGAAGTGAGATCGATTTTCGTATACAATTGACCATCACTATTGGAATAGTCTGTATAAGGCGATGAAACCCTATTTTGGAAGTATAAGGGACATGAGCTTAATCAAAAACTCTAACAATATGTAGGGTGTCTCATGTAGAAAGGTTGTGTTTGGTTCACCCTGGTAATATGTAACACACTGTAAATACAAATAGATTCGAAGTTTGAAGTTGCCTACAATTTTTGCAAATAACCTCATTTGATATAGTTTATAATAACAGATATATCGTACTTCAACGCACTAAAGGCACACTCTGTACATTCTTTTAGCAAGGAATGTTTAACATCGAAACAGCGGTCTAGGGTAAATATCGGAATACAGTGTCTGCTGCAATCAAATGAACTTAATTTATATTTATTTATACAATTAAATGAAAGTTTGGTGTTAGACAGCCTTTTTAATAATCACCGAGAATGTCCGAAGAAAAACTTTACAAAACCCGAGGGAAAAAGAAAGCGTTACTAGCAGCAATAAACGAACGTGTAATGTCTTTTTACACATTTGCTAGCGTTGAAGAAATTACAGCTTTGGTATATTCATTTCACGCTGATACATGCATCAAACGATATTACGCAGCTAAATCTAAGCACAAGGTGATAATTAAAAATACGAAACATAAAGTTAGTACATTCCACATACCTAATAAAAACCAATTTACCTTGTAAACAATACATAATAATGAGAAAAGCATAAACCTACTGTTTGTTTAAACAAGAAAGGAAAATTAATTGTTGTAAGAACACATACAAGTACAAGTAAAATTAACCATGTAACATACAGGTATGGTAAAATATTATTGCGCGTCTGACTTATAATAAGTAAAACAAAGACAATATAATCAGTTCACGTGCTAACTGAGATAGAATACACAACAAACTAAAAGCGCTGATGCCATGCATACGTCTCTTGAGTAAGGTAGTATCAATGACACATTTAATTGCTACTGTCAACGAGAATTGGAAACCAGTGTTTTTGCAAGTCCGACACAATACTCATGTGTTCCACTGAAGAAAAAATACAAATTATTAAAGTGGTATTATTTAGGAAGCACTGCACAAGAAATAATGGGCAGGTTTGCTTTTTCCTTTGAAAACGGACCAATTCCATCAGAAAGTACGATTATGCGTACTGGTTGTAAATTTGAAAGTTGTGGATGTTTAAATAATTCTAGAAAATGCAGTAGCATTGATGGTAATGATGGTGAGCATCATGGTCGTAACTTAAACGAAGAGCGCGAATTCCAAGAAATTTCAGTGTGTAGTTTAGCAGTGAAAAAGAATAAATACCGTTGCTATAAGTTGCAAACTATACAAGAAATGTTTCCGGAAGATCATCAAAAGCGTATGGAATTTTGTGAAGATATGATGAATCTGGCTAATGAAAACGAAAGATTTATTGAAAGTATTTTGTTTACCAACGAGTGTTCTTTTAACTTACATGGCCATTACGCTGTTGGTTAGTCTCGGGAAAACAAACACATTAGTATTCCTTACCGGACACAATACCCCAAAACGTTAATGTATGGGCAGGAATTTTAGGTAATTCCATAATTGGTACATTTTTTATCAACGAAAAATTGAATGCGGACAAATATTTAGAACTGTTGAGAAACTAGATAGTTCTAGCGGTTCAACGCCTAAATATAAATTTTGATGACATTTGGCATCAAGAAGATGGCTGTCCTGCTCATACTGCAATAGGGGATCAACAGTTTTTGGAAACTACGTTCCCTAACCGTATTATTAGTGGAAAAGGTACTATTAAATATCCTCCTCTCTCACCTGATATCGCGCCGAACGGCTTTTTTGTTTGGAGATACGTATCCCAGCAAATTTATGGGCACAGGCATGAACGCCAACAATTTGGACGAACTTCGTGTCAAAATTACAGACTCTTTAAACAGCATCACCCAAGAAATGTTAGAAAATACCCAAACTGAATTTCATCACAGATTGGATTAATGCGCGAGGTGTAGGTCCTTTCGAAAATCTTGCAAGGTAGAGTTTTGAAAAAAGAGTATTCTGTTCATTTTTAAAAGAGTTGGTTTTTCAATAAGAATTATAATGCTAAAGTTAAACTTTTAACTTAAGTTATACTATCAATGTAAGTATTAATGTTCTTAATAAAATACTTATCTTTTTTGGGGTTTTTTAATGGTGTACTTTAAATTATACAATCTAAACGTTTCGATAACACTTACGGTTATCTTTGTCAGTAGTAATGTTTGTTAAAAATTGTTAAAGATGTAGTAAACAATTTTGTCAAATTTGAAAAATTGAAACATAAACATGTTTAATTTGAAAAATTAAAACATAAACACTGACATTACTACTGACGAAGATAACCGTAAGTGTTATCGAAACGTTTAGATTGTATAATTTAAAGTACACCATTAAAAAACCCCAAAAAAGATAAGTATTTTATTATGAGTGTTAATGGTGAAAGTTTACATTTTCATATTAATGTTCTTGTTTGTAGCTCTCGTAAGTTTCTTTTTGGTACTTCTTACGAGTAGTAATTGAACCATGTCATAAATTTGCAATTACAACAAACTTCGATGTTTGGACATTTTTATTTAAAACGTCACTTTTGACTTTTCGTTTATTTAATAGTAATTAAATAGCTCGGTATGAGTATCACGAACATTAAGGGTTATACCGGTCTCCTCCAAATATGGCCGATGATCGGTAAAACGTCTCTTACTGCTCTTGATACTCAGTATGCTATACTTAATAGTGTCCAAGAACTCGCAACTTTTTAACACCATCTTATTTGCTTTGGTTTCGTTAGAAATGTTGAAGCTAGAATGAAGGAAATTAAGTAGTTCACATTTTGTGCCTACATGCAAACATGTACAAGTGACAACATCAGCAAAGTTGTGTCTCTCTCACACTCATATAGTGCTTATTGGGTTTCTTTCTAACTTATTATAAGTCAGACCCGCAATAATGTTTTTCCATACCTGTATATCAAAATAGAACAATAGAATATACGAACCTATGTAAATAACCGATTAAAAAGCGCGGTAAATTAGTTGTTACATAATTTAACAATGTTTAGAAAAGATGCCCAAAACGTTTACTGCGAAAGTTTGCCATTAACATAAACGCAACTTGCTCAGATGTAAATTTAATTAAACAACATAAATTCAACAAAACAAAATCCAACATGCATAAACGTTAGTTAAACATAGTTCTAAGTTACATGGAAATCGTCACATACTTTCAGATTTGTCACAAAAACTATTGCTTAATAACTATTAACTTAGCAGATAATATTCTTTTAATGTACAAACAGTAGAGGATTGCCTCGAGTGGGACATGAACCCATGATCACTACTTGCTAGAGTAGGGCTCTACCATCTCAGCTATTGAGGGAGTTAGTTCCACTCGATAGAAACAATCTGCCAGAATGACGCACACTGGTCATCAGTCATCACTCCGAAGATAAAATAGTATATTGCGTTCAAGGTGTTAGTTGACCTATATTTCGCTCAATTTTGCAGTCTCGGCCCT